>JAUNZO010003666.1:0-106255 GCA_031894775.1 Chloris gayana
ACTTCTATGAATTTTGTGCATTATAATCCATCAAACAAAATGGTTTATGTATGATTTGTGCTGTTTTTGTTAGCATGCATTTCATAGGCTAGTTTCATAATTTAGTTGATGCTATTCTTGCTGATTGCAAATAGTGGTAAAACAAATGCTACTCTCACTAGTACACATCGTATTGTGCCAATACTTATTTTAAATTAGGTTACATATCTCTAAAAGTGATACGATTTTCATCCAGCAAGACCAATAATAAAAAAGGAGGCATTATTTCCTTATTTGAGTGTTGCTGAGATGTTCTAGAATAACTTCTGATTTCTGCCATGCCACTTTGCCAACCAATGCCATTTGGAATTGAGAGCAAATAGTTTACTGTCACTCTACAGCTCGCAAATAATGGTCATTTGAAAGTTTTTTTTCTGTTTTATCCCAATGTTCTCACAAGAGTGATGTTGTTCAATTTGCATCATGATAAATTCACACCTTTGAGAATCCATCATTTGAGGTTCTCTCATATATTCAAATTTACCCAAGACTATCCTCTCTTAGCTATTTTCCCACTTTTCTTTTTTCAGATACCAAAAAACAAATTATCTTAGATGGCCCTCGGAGTTGTGGTAAAAGCATTGCACTTGCTATGCTTGTTCACTGGGCACGTTCTGAAGGATGGCTTGTATTCTATGTTCCACAAGGGAAGGATTGGACCCATGGAGGATTCTTCTATAGAAACACATACAGTGATTTTTTTGATACACCAGTTCAGGCTGCAAAGATAATGCAGGTCATAAGCTCTATATGATTCGTATGTTTTTATTATATATTTGGAATGTAATAGAATGCTTTATAGCCATGAGCTGTTATGCTTTTCCTTTCAATATTTCATTTCTTCTGTTTAAAGACTCAAAATTAAGCGCTTATTGCTGTTCATAATATTAATTTATAACTACCATGTGTGAAAACATATCCAAGAATACTATGATTGAACTGGGCCTCTTGGCATAATAATTAGCATTGAATTCTCTCGTGTAACCTTGGACCTCTATATTCTTCATTTCTAAATTTTTCTTTTTGTGTACATGTAGAGGCTCTAGAAATATGAAATTTAAGCACGCTTTAAGCACGCTAATTTAAATCTCCGTGAACTCCTGGTAGGTCAGGTTGGAAATGCACCTTAGTGTATTCCTAGTGGTCATGGGTGTTTAGTGTGTATCCAGTGATATAATCATGTAATCCTTGGGGTTTATCCTTCTAACCTCCAGTGGGAGGTGAAGGGTGGTGTACATCTCTTTTCTTCTCTATTAAATATAAAGAAACACAGCTCTCCTGCGTTTTCGCGAGAAAAAGAAAAGAAAAAAGCATGCTAATTTTCTTACAGATCGATATTTGTCAAATAGATCTATCAAATCTCAGTTGTATTTGTCAAATTGTGATTCTTGCTGTCACAAACAACATGAATGTTGTAGACTGTTAAACTTTATTCCTGTGTTCCTTATTATGCTTTGCCTCATGATTGTCGATCTCAAGTCTATGTCTCTGGTGAAAAACATTGTTTTTGAGCTTGCCCATTCCCAATAAGTGATTTTGGGTGTACACACAATCCCTAAAATGCAATTCTGACCTCTAATTTGACTATAAAATATGTGTAGAATCTCCCACATATGTAATGTTATGAAAGTACTTTAAAGAAAATCCTTTTGTGTTTCTCTTTTGCTTGAGTCTTATGGGTTTCATATCTAGCCTACCCCAACTTGCTTGGGACAAAAGGCTATGTTGTTTTTGTATATAGCTAGACAAATTTTAAAAGCTATAACTGTTTTTTTTCTATTGCTGCCACAGGATTTTGTGAAGTACAATGAAACACGCTTGCAGAAGTTACCATGTCAAATATTTGAGCCTATTCCCCTGGGAGAAGGTGCTGGCGTTGGAATGATGAAAGGAGTCGACACAATAGAAATGCCGGAAGGGTCCACATTGTACGATCTTATTCAAACTGGGATAACCAACTCACATGCTTCAGTTGGTGTTTTAGTTCGTCTAAGGAAGGAGCTGTCTGTTGTTAAAGATGTGCCTGTACTATTTGCTATTGATCAGGTATTGTTTAGATTGCCGAGTCCATAATTAAAGTTGCTTGCTTTGACTTTTGTATGACATTTATTATGGATAAAGCATCCTGTTAGTGACAAAACACGATAACCTTTTATTCTTTTTTTTTTTGGGCAGTATAACAGTTGGTTTACATTCAGTGAGTTCCAGGAACCTGTAACTGTTAGGTCCTGTCGACCGATCCATGCGAAAGAGCTTACAACGGTTGGTTACATTGAGCTTCTTACATCATATCAAGTTTTATATTTTGTCATTTAAAATCTTCCACTGAAAGTTTCAATCCTTTATATTGTTTAATTTTTTGCTGTTTTGGTTGTGATGGTGAGTCATTGTACTCTTTGGTTTGTCCATTTTCTTACCTTATGCTACCATTAGATTGACCTATTCTTCTTCCTAATGGTTCGTGTGATTCATTTTCTGAATATCTGTTTCTCTATTCCTGGTGTTTTTCCAAATATGTTTGTTAGCATCCTTTCGTGGATTTCTGAGGTGGTTCTGCTTCAAACTCACTAGATTAGATTTTTTTTTCAGTGTCCATTGTAGTGCTTTTTCAACTATGCTTGTCAGCATCTTTTACGTTGTTTATGACTCATTATACCTACTTTTCCTACAACTGTTTTAAGACCTTGAGACCAAAATCCTTTATATGAATCGCACTGCTGTTATTACGTTTGGTCCAGTACTCCAACTTATGAGCTTACCCTAGTTTAGGCATTAGTGATATAAGATTTAAATTTGTTATTTACTTATTTCGTACTCAACAGGTGAATGCGTATAGGTCAATGCTGCACAATGATATGATGATAGGAGCCTTTTCGCACTCAACTGCAGTTGGCAAACTACGGCAGGAGTTGCCAGATGTTCCTCCTGATGCTCGTGTGATGTTTCCACGTTACACCGTAGAAGAAGCTGAGACTGCGTGTCACTATTATATGAGGTATTTTCTCTGCAAAAATCGACAATAGTTCTGCCCAGTGATAGATGGCTAATTCTGCCATGGCTGAAAGTCAAATGAGCCTGAGCAAGTTCTTAAGTTTGTGTTATCTGTCATCTATTAAATGCTGTCTCAGTACTTTCTCTGCAAAAAAATGACGCTGAATTCTGTTTGTTGGCCAGGCAAAAGATCATTCGACGAGAGAATTTTTCAGAAGAAAAGTGGAAAAAGATATATTATTTATCAAATGGAAATGGCTCAGAAATGAGGTGGCTTGCTGCCTTTATTTAAGGTACTAAGCTACTGAAGCTGTTTGCAACGAAATCTATTTCTAATGATAAATTATAATCATATATTGTATGAATGCATTATCATTGAAATCCCTAGCGATAAGTAGTTCTTATGTGACTTCATGCAGTTCCTCCTTCCTCGTGCCTGGATCATGCTCTGCTTAGATGGTTGTCGTTGTCCAAAAGGATTATAAGCTCCTGTTCGATCTTGCTGTGTTGTTTCATGCACTGCAGCTGTCCATTTTTGTATATTTAATAGCCCATCTTACGAGGAAAAGGGCTACCTAATTGCATCCAGATTTTTCTTTTCGTTTTCTTCAGGGTTGACACTTATGGGGGTAATTTAGTAGAATTTGTAGAGCATTCAGATGTCGGCAATGTGTCCTGACAGAATCGCAATTTGTACCGAGTAGAATTTGAAGAGCCAGCACTAAGCTTTAGTGCCCATTGTGCTGTGTTTAGGGGGTATGGGTTGGAAATAATAACATTCGTTTTAAAGATGTCTTCACATGTTTCTTCTAGCGTCGACACAAATTCACAGTTTGGATGAATAATATCTGCCGCCATCAATTATACCAATGTTACTGAGTTCTGCCTTCTTACCTTTGTTTTTTTGCTTGTATTATATATCTTTGTATAAGGATTTGAAGTTTTGAACTGGGGCCTAAATTTTTCTAAGAGGAACAAGATATGTTACAAGAGGGGCATGAAGAAAACATCCTTACGCTCTGTTTTCAGATCACCGGAGCGGAGCGGAGCAGAGTTACAGAGCAAAAGCTGAGAGAAAAACACTGCTAGCTTCTCGGATTACATACAATGGTGCCACGACCTTTATTGGTTTCCATGATCAAGGTAGGTACGCATAAGGGAAGAGCTGCATCCACCCGCCGCCTTGGTGAGGACTCGGCGGCTCGGCTCCCTGCTGCTGCGCCGGCAGGTCGAGGATGTGCGGCACCAGCATCTCGAGCTCCTCGTCCTCGCCAACGACGTCACCGTCTACGACGCATCTGCCGCAGTCGTGGATCCCGCCGTGCTCCGGTGCCTGCTCCTCCACGGTTGCCTCGCCCCAGCCACCATAGTCACCCATGGGGAAGTCGCCGTCGCCGCCGACAGCCTGGTGCGACCCTTCCTGAAGTAGACGCCCGTACGCGTCGTATTCCATGTGTCCGGCGCCGCCGCCGTTGTCCATGACCGTGGCGAAGTGGTCGCTGTCTTGCGCCGAGTACCGGACGCGGCCGCAGCCCGGGCCCACCTGTTCCTCCACTTCCGCGAGGAAGCGCGAGAACTCTTCTCGAACCTCTCTCTCTGCCCACTCGACGCCGCCGGGTTGCGCCGCGGCTTCCTCCAAGAACTCGAGGTACTCGGCGAGGACCTCGCCCTCGAGCCACGCCACCGGGATATGGCTCTCGCTGGCCACTTGCGGGTGCTGCTCCGCGAAGCAGACGACGGGCTCCATCCCGATCACGACTCCTGAATTCCTCCTGATCGCTACGAGGGCACGCGGGCAGGGAATGCGAGCGTGGTGGGCGCGTGAGTGTTTGTTCCGTGCGGTTATATAGATCGAACAAGGCGGTGGCCGGGTGTCCGAGTCGGATGTTGAATAAATTCTAGTACTCTGTTTGTTATTTCAGTTATGCATTTGCTTAGTCAAGGTGTGCATGTCGGGGCTTGACCCCCAAATCGGTTGTATTCAGTTTTGTAATATAAGCAATATAGAGTCTGAAAAAACGCTGCAAGCATTCCGCAGCACAAACGAGTCTGAGTCTCCTCCGTGTTCTACCAGAATTATCGCGGGAGTACCTTGTGTGAGTGTCTGTGTGAGCTCACCGGACGACGCGGTGCCGTCGTTTCTCCGGTGATCTCCGACATCGGATTCTTCGTGAGGGTCGGAGCGGGCCGGACCTGCATATGGAGGGGCTTTCCTTCACAGAACACCACTCGTAAGCATAGGTGGTCAAATGGGCCACCCGGTACGGCATGGCCCGGGCCCGACGGAGCACGACCCATTTAATTCCAGGCCGTGTCGTGCCGGCTCACGTGCCTGGCCGACGGCCCACGGCATAAAACGAAACAAGATTGCCGTCCCACGGCCCATTAGCACGACGGCCCCACTGAAGCACGCTAGGCACGAAGCGATGGCGTCGGGCCGTCGGTCTCCGCAAGGCACGACGAAGGAAGTGGTGGCGGCGACGTCGGAGGTGTGACGCGACGAAGGGTTTTTTTTTTTTTTTTTTTTGAAAGCGACGCGACGAAGGGTTAGGCAGCAGCGGGGGCGTCAGAAGGAGATAGGCGGCAGCGGGGGAGGCGCGACGTGACGAAGGAGGCGACAGGAGGTTGTACGGGCATTTTACTAGTTCTTTCACAAAATATTGTAGGCACTTTTTGCTTGTTTCCTCGGCTCAAAGATACACTAAAGTTAAGGAAAAAAATTCACTGTAAACCATGTCTAGTAGTTAAGTGATGGAGAGCTTTTAGGGCGTGTTTTGTTGTTGCCTAGGTCAGACAGTGACCATAGCCCAGGCGCTTAAAGCGATGGCTATGCCGTTACGCTAGGTAGGTTGGGTGAGGGTTGCATCCAAAGAGGTCCTCCCCTATAATATGAAAGAGCTTCTCAAGAAACACTATAACTCCACTAAAAGAGCTTTTAAAGGCCAACTGCTACTATGTATTCAAAATAACACGTGTTATCCCGTACATATTTCTTGATTTCAACTTTGGTTGTATAAAAGTGCAGCGTTCGGTAACTTGTTTGATCTGGTTCTGAATCCAAGATTACCAGAAGCTGCTCGCAGAGGTAGGCACAGACAAAAGGAGAGGCTTCCAGAATCTTCCTGGTTACATTTATTTTACTCCCTCCGTCCCAGTTTGTTTGGCATTATAGCTGCAGGCACGAAGATTAAGAAGAGAAAGAATAAAGTAGGTGCTGCAGAAACGAGGAGGAAAGAGATAGAGATAGAGATGTATTGGGAAGAGAGAAAGGTGTCTCGAAAAGTGAGAATGCTCAAACATTTTAGGAAAAATGGATGAGCTTAGAATGCTAAATATTCTAGGACGGAGGGAGTAACTTTTTTCTTCAAAAGAAGTGTTATTCAATATGTTGGATTTCTTTTTGAAGGCCGTAACTTTTTATGCTCATGTGAACATTACCACAAGTGAGCAACGCGTTCATGTTAAAATTGATAAAGGTAGATGTGAAATATAGGTAATAAAATAAATAATCTTAAAAATGATTCCAGCAGATGCACAAAATGGTATAAAACATGTACAAAATATAGTAATCTTGGAAGGTAACATCTTACAACTTCAACAAATATTTGATATCTCAATGTTTCGTGTTTTTTTACTGTACTTCTCAAACTTTTAATATAACAACAATTATAAAAAATTTAAAGTCCCTCTCATTTGTAATAATTATAACAATAATGAAAAAAAAACTTATGAATGAAGAGGTTTAGCTAAAAGGGTATAAGAAAGAGAGCTGGAGCCAATGATTGGTTATCATAGAAAGAAGATTCTGTTATTATTGAAAACAAGGAAAATTACTATTCAAACATTGCTCCATAATCAAAGCAGGAATTGTACTGACGTCCTTTGGACAATCATATGCATATATGCTATATACATCCAGTGAATCTGTTGGGAGCCGGGTCTACTAGGTGTCTAAAACTGGAAGTCACAGCATTATGAGATTCCATATAATGGTCCAGCTGCCTCATCCATCATATCAAACTCCAGTGAAGCTGCAGTTTGCACATTCCAATAATACCATGGAAGTAGCTTCACCAACCAACACTGGAAACAATCATCTTAAAATCCAGGATCAACCAAACCAAGCTGATTGCAGAAAATTCTCAATTGAGTGCATAATGCACTCGTTCCAATGTTCGCAAAACCTGAAAAACCGAGACAGGCCTGTGTTGCCCCTTTCCTGATGAAGCATGTGTGAGAATGGCTTCCTGTTGTTCACCAGTGAGCTCCAAAAATTGCACAAGCATATCGCCATCCAGAATAGGAGGTACTCCCCACTGTGCCAATCAATAACAAGAAGTGAATAACAAGTTCTGGGAAAAAGAGCTTTTATTTGATGTGGTTAATATTCTGCACAAATATTCAAAATGGATCCTACCGGAATACCACGCTGACGAAATTCTGCATGGTCATTTCCCAACACTGGAGCAGTCAATGGGTGTATCGAGAGTCTTTCTTGGACATCTCCCAATAATTGATGTTCCTCCCTGCAGTATTAATTCATGTATTTCAGACACTTTCAGGTGTACTAATGAAATCATACGCCGCTATTGTTTACAAATGTGTTCACAAAATCTAGCAGCATAATGCAAATGGATTGATATACACTACTTTATGCAATTTGACATAGATGTGAAGACAATTATACGCTTGTAAAAGCATTTTCATAAATATAGCCATGCAAATACTGATAGTTTCTAACATGTTAGGGCCAAAGTTTGCAAAGGTTCTCTCTTGCGTATTCGAGAAATAAAAAAAACTTTATAAAGGTTCACCAGCACGGATTCTAGGATGGACTTACTATAACGAAAATCAACAGCACAGGAGATGTTGTGGACGTGCTGGGCCTTGGGCCTAGGCAAGGCAGCACCAGCACGACCACACCACTCCTGCAACCTAAGGACTAAGGAGAGTAAGTTGGCCTGGTCTTAACTAACAACAGCAGCATAGATAACTGGTCACTAATAGAGAAAAAAAAATCAGCTTCTAGCCTTTATGTGTCTGCATAAGAATGTTCCGAATATCAAGATACTACCTTGTGAGCGGGATCATAACGAAGACACTACCCAACATAGTACTTGCCACAACACAGTCATAAGCTGACTCAAGCACCGGCTCAGTATCATCATCAATTGGAAGCCGATACCTAAATGCAGCCTACAGTAGACAAGCATTAATTACGTTAGTTCTGTACACGAACAAAAATTATTGCCTTAAACATGAAACATGAAATATGAATCAATCAATGGTGAGACGGAACTAGCATAAACTGGCAAGTTAAGGGCAAGCGATTTCCACTCAGCCATTCTGCCTAAAACAAAAGATACTTGCCTTCTGAATGCTCATAGCAGTTTCGCCCATATAAAATGAACAATTTACTGATAAGTTCTTCTGTGGACTTTCTGAAACTGCAAAAAATGTGAGGAAAAAAATGAATCGGATAAAGAAAATGAAAGCCTCTCTTAAAGCAGTAACATAGAAAAAAGATATGTATATATAAGCACAGATAAACAGGTTACGATTACCCTTAAAAGAAGGATAGGTTGGAGGAACCCAAAAAAAAAATCTCAGGAGCTAAACCCTTATATATACGCTTTTGTGAAGGATGTAGTACAAGGAAATACAAAAGGATATTCCATGGTTGTAGATGATGTGGAGGCAGACTCAGATGTTTAGAATTAGGATTGATATACAACAAAAAAGACAAAGGTATAGAAAAATTAAAGCAGGATAGATTAAATGTTGTCAAACTTCTGGTATCCTCTGTGACACTATGGCATGCCAACTCTGGAAAAGCTTGTCCAACATGGGCTGAGATGATTTGTATATATCACATGGTGGCCTCAGGATGCACCAGTGCAGAGTGAGGTATTATGGCACCTTCATCATATTATAAAGAGGCAGTAGTAGACCAAAGATGACATGGGAGGAGCCCGGTAGGATAAGCATGGGGAACTGGAATATCAAGAAAGAGCTACCTGTGGTCTGTGGATAAGAGTGCATGGAAGTATGGAAGTTGGCAATCCACATACCAGTTCTTTATGATCTTTCTTTAGCCAGCACCAACTTTCTTGGGACGAAAAGGCATTGTTGTTGTTGTACAATTTTCTTGGGATCTCTAAAAGTTTTTATTGGGGCACAACATACAAATACAGGAATATGTCCATGCCCAAATTTATCTCAACAAAGCCTTTTGTACCAAGCAAGTTGGGGTAGGCTACAGATGAAACCCATAAGACTCAATGACAAGAGAAACACAAAAAGGTTACAAAATAAAAGGTAGAGTTAGGGGTAGACAAAAAAAAAAAAAAAAAAAAAGAGGTCATGTTGGGGTAGGCTAGAGATGAAACCAATAAGAGACTCAGGGACAAAAAAAAACATAAAAAGGTCACAAGACAAAGGTAGAGCTACGGGTACATAGGAAAAAAGAAAAGGTCACGTGCTTGAACGCCCTTTCTCTTTTTTTCTGTGTGCCCCTAACTCTACCTTTTGTCTTGTACTCTTGTGACCTTTTTGTGTCTCTCTTCTCAAGTTTATGGCCATCTCTAGCCTACCTCAACTTGCTTGGGACAAAGGCCCTATTTTTGTTGTTGCTAAAATTTCTATGTACTACAGAGGATTCTATGGTAAAGGGCAGCCCAATGCACGTAGCTCCCACTTGCACAGGGTCCGGACAAGGGTCTGATTACTTGGGTCTTTCGTACACAGCCTTACCCTGCATATTTGCAAGAGGCTGATTCCAGGACTCAAAACTATGACCTCGTGATCACAAGGAAACAGCTTTACCACTGCACAAGGCTCCCCTTACACTAAAATTTGACCCAATCACACATCTACATTGTGACTTGTCTTAAATATGAACTTGTCACTTTTCAAGAAAAATGGTCAAGATTCACAAAACTCTACACATGTTTTCATGGACAGATATCCTTCATTATTTCGGGGTTTGGGGGCATCTTTCTGTTGCATGATTTTAGAAGCCATAAATAGTTTAAAAATGTAAAGAGACAGCAGACAAGTAAAACACATTGAAAGAACCACAGCAAATCACATACTTATACTAACTTAAAATGAATGACATAACAATAGTTTCAATGCCCCATCAAGAATATACAAGTTAAATTCTAAACCCTTAACATTTGAACAAATGCCTTACCTTCCAATTTTGAGCAAGACAATACAGATATGCTTCCACGTCGATCTGACACCACAGCAGTTTCACAATTCAAAAGAGCAACATCACCCACCAGCCTTTGAGCAGGATCAGAATAGACCAGTTCTAATTTCCGAAGATTCTGATAGCCATTAACAAATGAGGAATCAGGATAAAGCTATCAACAGGGTCTCTATTCAAAAGAAAACCATAAAAGATGCATCATTTAACACAACCTCATTGTACGAATAGAAGAGAACACCATCACGACAGTCACCAACTGCAATCCTTGATGCAAATGTCTTCAAACAAGTTATTGTAAATCGGGTTCGACCAACAGCACACTTTTTCATCCGATGGGGATATTCATTTGCAAAACTAAAAACATATAGCTGCAGATGGAGAAGAAAAAGAAAATGATAAAAGACTTTCCACAACCATTGGAGTTGAACTGAAAAAGGGCTGAGAAATTAATTAATTGTTAACATCACAAAGAAATGAATTTTGGAAAATAGCAACACAAAAAATTTAAAAACCAAATGACATGACAATTCAAAATTTATGTTTATCCTGCACTAACTTCTGGATATTCCTTGAAAACTTTTTAGAATGACAAAAATTAAATGTTACTTTGTATGCATGTACACATAGATGCGAAGCCGAAAATTTATAATAACAATGTGCTTCTCTACTGGTGCAGTTTCCTTCAAAAGTTTCCAATAGAAGGACAGGGACAAGATTCAATATGCGGCATACTAATTGCCATTTTTAAATAAATTCCCGATAAGCAAATTTGGACAAAATAAAGAATGACATACAGATATCATACCGAATTACCCGCAGCTGCCAATACATAACGATCTAGATATGGGTAGACAGCAAGAACTGCACCACTCAATGTAGCATGAGTTAGTGATCTCAAATGACCTGCCATTTCTTCAGCTTGCATGTGGTTGCAGGAAAACTCATCAGGACTACTGCAGAGGCTGTTACTAGAGAATTCTTCAGTTGTATATCCAACAATTTCATGGAATGGAGAACCACCATGTGGAGAGGGATTGAAACTGGAGGATGGGACAAATGAATTGCTTCCACGTGGACTTTCAACCACCTCCAGGCTTAAAACAATCAGGCGCCCCTTCATACTACATCATCAAACAATGGCCACGGTTTTAGCTTTAAACAACAACACTAAACCCATGAGAACAGTAAATCAACAAGAATCACAAAGATACTTAAAACATCTATATTCACTCAATAACTGTGAAGTGCAAGAACTGAGTGAGTCGTCTGGAGACATATGTTAACTCCTATAGCTGTGGATATTTACAAACCCATTCCATCTAGATTATTATGACTTAAGAGAACAGAAACAAGACCTCAATGCTTAAACATGCTACAGTGTTCAGATGTTATCATAATGTCCACGAAAAATCTTATTCTGCTATCAATAACTCGAATTTCTGGACTGGTACAAGAACAAAATGAGGTACATTTAGATTGCTTGATATAAATCTAAAGCTGTGGAACATGTCAAGACCTTGCATTATGCAAATCACACCGGAGAAAAAATTGCTAAAATATTTCAGAATTTTTAAGGCAAAACATACCCTCTATATGCAGCATGAGAAGCATAGTATTAATTTGTAAAAAATGAAAGTAAGCTAACTCAAGAAATTTTGTGTTCTTTTTGCCATCTCTAACCACGAAGTAAAGCTAAATGTCAATAAATGTGGTGTTTCCAGTAAAAGAAATGTGGTGTGAACTCAGCCACTTCTAAACCATGCCAAATCTTTTTGCTTCCACAACAAAATACTACATTAAGTTTCTAACAAAAAATAATTGGGGTCAATATATCCTCTTTAACTTCTAGAAAAGTACAAAAGATTTATGACTGTAAGTTGAATAATTAACTTGCTTATGCAGAGGCTATGGAAGAATGGACATTTGACAGCAGTAAATTTGTTTATTAACAAGATCAAGTGTCAACCTTTCTGCTTCACCATTTGGCATCATTGGACGTCCAGCAGATTTACTAGTCCCAACAATAAGAACTTCCTCACTTCCTATTTTTGTAATTTGCATGCATTTTGCTGTTTCACCAGGTTGGCACTTGAATCTAGAAAGCAATGCCCCATTTTGTGGATCTACTTGGACAACATCAGAAGAACACAATCCATCACTTAACCCAGTTCTCAGTACCAATAGACTTTTACTTTCACTATGGTATAGCACTTTTCTTGGTGTCCCTCCAAACGAAAACTTTTGGGCATTCAACCTTTTTCCATGTACCATTTCAACCTGAACAAGAAAACAGAGTAAATATTGCAGTAGATATTACCTTGTTCTAATTACTTATTAGCATGTGATTTAATCTACGACATTACTGTTATCCAGTGATTTAACAGCCTAAGAACTCCGTGTGAGCACTACACAATATAATTCCATCTGATCAACAAAAGAGTGAAATATGCAACCCAAGAGTTGATTCTACACTCAGCTACTTACCAAGTGCAGACAGTTCTCCGCAACAAACAGCAGACCACTGGGGCAATCAACAGAAGACACTGGCGTCACATGAGAAGCAGGAAGAAATGAAATTGACGAATATGCCAAGCTGTGTCTAGCTGCATGTAACAGCCAAGGCCTATCACTGAGAACAACAATATCAGAATTGGCTGAATCATGAATTGGTACCAAGACTACAGGAGTGATTCCAATACGTCGTATAGAAATCAACCGAAGGATTGTACTAACAGAAGTGTTAGAAAGGTCCTTGTAGAAGGAATAAGGGAAATAATGTTCGCACGCTTCCGACTCAAACCTTAGCAGCATTCCATTTCTCAAGCCAGCAAGAATGTAGAACCTCTCAGCAGCAACAAACCTGACATTTTCAGGTATACAACCACTAATAGGAGCACCAAGTGCATTGTTCAGTGATATAGGCCCTGTAGCTAGTAGCCTGAATCCTTCTCCATGATCCAAAGAGATGACTTCCACAGAAGGTTTATGGGTTCCAATGACAGCAAATTTTTGGACATCAACTTTAGAAGCTACATCATCAGGTGTGCAGTCCCCTCGTGGGATTGATATGCAGGATATTTCATATTGCAGTTGAACATGTTGTGTCTCATATAATTCGTACTGAAATGAAGATGATGATCTGACGCCAAGAATATACAGGCAACAAGGATTTGATGTAGCAACAATTACAGTATTATGCCCTACAGCACCAACACTGATAGAAACCTCAGGACACCAGTTAGTGCAAACTGGAGAAGTAAGGGGTGCACCCTCTGGGTGAGCATATAGTGTTGGTAAACAGAGCTTTACACCTTTACTGTGAATTTGTACGAGTAAACAATCAGCCACCAAACCACATGCTAGAGTGCACACATCAGGCTGGAATCCAACAGCATCACTGATGTCATTAAAACTTAGTCCTACTGACAGTATTCTGGTCTCCTCTACAAATGATAACACAAGAAAAGAGTGGAACTCATCGGTTATCTTCATTCTCAAAGTCCACAAACCAGTAACACCCTGATAGGTAGCTTCTGTACTCAAAAGTTTCTCCACATTTACACCATTTCGTAGTACTCGAAGAGAGCCCTCAGGGCACATTCCACAGCATGCAAACATCTGATCTTGTTTCTCACCATGGTAGTCAGCAATTGCCAGATCCAGGATCGGTGCTACATTCTGAATTGTACTTTTACGCAACAATCTACGATGACCAAGTTTGAATATCATTCCATCACCCATCTCTACAAATCCCATTATCATTCTATTTTTCATCCATAAGAGAGGTTTGCAAGGTAAGCATCTGTCAATATACTCAAACATGTACAGCTTCACTCCTTCAACATCCAAAGTAAATTCTAGAGTATGAAATTCTCCATCATCTAGGCAGAATAGCAGTCTTGCCCATCCTCGCCTGACAGGATCAGGTGGTTCCCAGCTCCATGAGCAAACAATTCTTGATTTTACATTACCTCTGCTGTCAACACCATCAATGTCCATGTAACCCTCATCTTGCATTATGTTATTACCAGAATCACTCAATTCTAGCAAAGCACAAGCAGCCTCATCGTCGTCAACATCTACTCCTGGAGAGGCATGTTCAATACTCACTGGATCTCCAAATAGACTAGTCGTCAAGCTGATTCTCCGGACACATGATACATTTATTGGATTTGTAAGATCCAGAAGTAAAACATCCCCGACACGAAACAGAAGGGCAAAGCCAAACATTTCAGGAATTTCAGTTATGTCAAGTGCCAAAGGCCCCGTTTCTGAATAACTCGAGATGTGATTTATGATACTGCTGCTGGAGTCACGTCCAAACAATGACAAGTCATTCACATCAGAGCCTTTCCTGGAATGAATTACAACATTATAAGAAAATGAGTAAACCAGATAATAAAACTTTAAGTTATCAATTGTCTGGAGAAAAATTCGAAAGCGCAGGAGAGATGCATGCCATATTCAGAAACTGTCAGACCAGGGCAAATCAAACCTGTGAATTATCATTGCCACAACCGGGTAATATTCTCCATGTAGAGATGTCGATATAAAGCACATGGTCCATATTGTACCGCGAATACTGGCACTGCTTACAATCTTTGCATCCTCTTCATTTTCTGATGGATAAAAATATTTCTGAAATTATGCAATGGAAGATCCTCAAAATCTGGAATAATATAATGTAAATATTAGACTGAGCATAAGCAACATGGGTCAAGAAAGTCACTAACAACATCCAATGACTCACCTTCTCAGAAATGATACTTGTTCCAGAACCATGAGGGCTCTGAGATACTGAAACACGTATCAGAGCAAACGTATCCTCGTAAGCACTGACAGCAACAAAACATGATCTGACAAAACAAGACAAACATAAGGTGAAGAAACTTGGGCTAGTTGCATGGTTATCCCAGTTTTGATCTTGTATTTTCAACTTGCCACATTTGCCCCTGACTTTGGAAAAGTTATGTCACCTTAGGGGCAAATGTGCCAAGATGATAAAACAAAGCAATTTTTCAAATAGATATAAGAAAAGGGGTCAAGAAACTTCATAGCTAGTCACTCAACTGTAGGCACTCAATATGTTGCAGTGAATCCAGGGGTTAGTAAAAAAAAAGCTTCCAGGAAAAAGAAATGATTGTTGTTAAAAGAAACCATTAACAGCGACAGACCACAGAAGTCAACCAACATAGTCTCAGAATCATATTTAAACACCTAACACTCTTCAAATAATTGGACATGATTTGATATTATCCTAAAGAAACATTAATGTAAATTGCTAAACCTGTTGCATTCAAGAGTCTATACTACAATTCATTTATACCTAGCAAACCATCAACATTCAACAATAAGACATGAATAAAAGGTAAATGACAAGAAGGACCAAACTTTCTACATGTCACATAAACATGGAATATCCCAAATAACAAAGGGGCATAAGTAAAGAATACTCCCACTTAGCCAAGGGGTGGCAGAAAATATAATGCGTGTGGTGATGGCAGAAAGTGTGGCTTAAAACCCTGTAACATTTGCTTAGAACAAGGCACAATGTAAAAGATCCTGGATCTACATATATAACACAAATGCAAAGCAAATTACATCTCAAATACAATGCAGGCTGATGAAAACAAAAATGCCATCAGGTTTAGTTACAACAAGAATAAGTTAGTGGACACAAAGCCTTAGTGGGAGAAAGCGAACTCACTCTCGATCTACAGCTAAAATCCGTCCCAGCTGATGCCTCAGATTTCCTGGTTTGGATAACTCAATATTGGCAATTGGAAAGAACCTGCAGTAAATAGATACTTATCAATACTTGAATTGAAAGTATCCAAGTGATTCTAACAAATCTCAAATAAAACATATTACAAATGCAGAATGAGATACCATAAAACTCTCACGGGGTTCAATTATAAATTTGCAGACACAATGTTTCCATAGATAATGAAACAGGTAGTAAACTTCATTTAGAGACTACCACCCATGGCTTTTGTGGCATTCATCAACATGTGACGACCCATCCCCCTCACAGCACCCAGCTGACGCCTAGGTGTTGTATCCCACCACCCTCATAACGCCTCAGCATCAACACAAAAACTATGCTACCATTATCAGTTTATTTTTTTTAAAAAAATCTTTCACAACTGCAAGCATGGCAGTATCTTTTTGGCCTTTGTTTTCAAATTTTCATGGTGAGAGCTAGAGAAGTACTATGGATGGAAATTGTACATAGTCTAACCCACAATCCAAACTGTTTGTTACTATTTAACAATCAAATGACTTCAACTCCAATATTTCTTATACAGAAAGAAGCTGAAAGCCTTGCTTTATTTGTTTTGAAAACATCTAATTAACGCCCAAAAAAAAAAACAAAATGAGTTGAACTCCACACAACTTACAGTACCAGATTACTTTACTCTCCAAAGATATTTCAGAGGTGGTTTCTAGATATGTAATCTGAAGTGCATTGCTGGGTCCAATTTTGAAGTGAACTTTGAGATCAGATAAACTGATGCAGGAATTTCATTGGAATACATATTTCTTTAATAACTTCTGAAAAATTGATCCTAAGGGCTTAGTGTCGACCATAATTGTTAGTTGTAACTAGGTTTGTTGTGTGCCACTGTCTTTCGAAAGCCATTAATGTTAGTTTGTCTTTGACGGATTAGAGCAAAGCAGATAGGCATGGATATGGGATGCTAGGGAGGGAGGGAGGGAGAATTTAGATGGGCTGAGTAGCTGATAGGAGTGGCAGCCATAAGGCTCATTTGGCATTCCAGCACCATGTACAACAAACACCCTGTTGATCTTAGAAAGATCTGGTACATCTTTGTGACTAAATTGAAACTTTGTCCTTTTCAATTTTAGTAGGAGCATCTTGGATGCAAAATTTTGTATATGACATCTTGGTTTTCAACATTTAGATGCACAACAAGCTACCGATTTAGAATATACATAATAAGGCTACGTTCAATAGTTCAAACCTAACACAAATGAACAGAAAAGAAGAGCATAAATGTAGAAGAGAAGTGTGCTAACCTATGCATCTTAGAACAGAAGTATAGAAGGGAAAGCTTTCCTGAATCTGAAAGCACAACCAGAAGATCTTTGCGTTCTATCTGAAAAAAAAACAATTAATTTTTTAATCATTCCAACTAAAGACAAGTATATATGTACAAGAGAATATAGCCAAAAGTTACGACTAGCCTAGCAAGAAAGAAGTAGCACCTCTGGAATCCCACATATGTTTTTACTGTGCCATTGCAATACACCAACATCTTTTATGATACCGAACATATCTTGTTCGCAGATTGACTGTAAAACACCATCATTGCCAACCGTGACCAATTCTAGCGACGTTTCCTGCAGGAAAAAAAGCAAGAGCAGACGATGGCATCATGTAAAACTAATCCTGCATCTGTTCAAGTTGTAACCAGAAATTGATGTTTTGTTTCCTAGATCCAATTCTCTGTTCAGATGATTTCAACATGGATAGAATGATAGGATTCTCCCAAACCTCGATTCAATTTCTACCATGATGACACACTATTCACCTAAACTACGTAATCACCTGCATTGTCCTGACCGTCTGGATTTTTAGCAACCCTATGATACAGCACTCAGAACATTCACCTATCCCAGACCAAACCAACAATCCGTTGCACAACCCCGCCCCTCCAATTTAGCACAGCGAGATTAAAAAACATTCACGTCTCGAAATAATAGGTCTAAGACGATTCGGGTCGCGTTAAGGGAGCTAACGGGGCCAGAAAGAGGAACCTTGCCGAGGACGACGTCCACGAAATCGGGGGAGCGGAAGCACCCTTCGGCGACGTGGAGCACGGCGCTGCCCCGGAGCACCCGCTTGGCGAGATAGTGGGTAGCGCCCGCGTCGGCACCGGCGGCGAAAGCGGAGGTGGACGGGCCCGACGAGGACGACGCACAGGCGTCGCCGGCTGTGGATGGCCCCATCCGCCGCCTCGAGAAGGCTCTCGGCGGGGAGGCAGGTAGGGTTAGGGTTTGGAGCGGTTGGTTGATTCGGCCACGTGCTTGTCTCGCTGGAAAGCGGAGGAGGGACGAGGAAGGCCGAGGCCAAGTCCAAGTGAAACTGGTGGTGGATCCAGCCGGCCGGTGAACGAACAGGGAAGAGAGAGCAAGAAGAGCGCGGCACTGACAATTTGGGCCCACTAACCAGTAGTTCCATACGGAGTACATCATGTGTTATAGAAAAAACCAGTAATCTCATATTAACTGAAATTTTTATTCGGCGCAATAATACTGTGATATTGATATTTACATCCCACAAACGATTTGGGACAATTTTTGATTTGTTATTATCAAATGAATCTATGCTAAAAATATATATTTGGATGTGGTCGGACTTTTACTATCGGATATCAAGCAATTTCTGCTCATAAGACAACTAGGATAATTTCAGATGCAGCACCTTACAATAATAAATAAAATAAAAATAATATTAGAGCAACTCCAGCAATCCCATAAACAACACTTTATCCTAAATTTTAGGACTTTGGATAAAAAACACAACTCTAGCAACACTCCGAAATTAGGAGAACTCCCAAAACCCCCTCTAACTTCGGAAATGGGAGGGTTTCTTTCCTCCTAAATTACAGCTAGTAGTGGGTCCCACATATTTTATTTATTTATTTTCTCTTTTCCTCTCTCTCTTCGTCTCTTCTCTTCTCTTCACCCTTTTCTCTCTCTACCGACCGCACACGGCCGCCCCGTCGCCGCTCGACGCCCTTCGCCACCTCCCGAGTCCCGACGCCCTTAGCTTGCTCCCTCGCGGCCATCCGGATATGACGAGAGGCGGGACGGATTCGGCCACGGCGGTGGTGGATCCGGCCGCTGCCTACCACGGCCCGGCGCGGCTACGAGCGGGATCCGACTCATTAAGGCGGTGACGTTCATAGAGGATGAGGTCGAGGAGGTCACCACTAAGGTGGCCGGCGAGGCGGCGTCGGGGCGTAGGGGGCCGCGCGCGATGGATGGGTTGGGGGAGGGGGAGCCATGCGAGCGGGGTGGGGTTGTGCGACCGGGATGGGGACCGGGGCGGCTTAGGGTTTGGTGCTTCTTATATATGGGCAGCTACCCAGATTAGGTCGGGTCTTTTTTACAATATGGCTGGCCAAAATACATTTGTACATTAGAATAACTCTAATTATTTGTAATTTTGGTGGTGTAATTGCAAGATGTTTTAAATTCCTTTGAGTATAAAATTAATAAAAAAATGCGTACACAATGTCCAAATTTCTGAAACAAGCTTTAACCATGGAACATACATTTCTCATTTTTTTTTCTTTTTTCTTATTTCTAACTCATATTTATGAAATACTCCCTCCGTTCCAATATATTTGACATTCTAGTTCGATCACGGAGATCAATAAAAGAAAGAATAAAGTATGTGCTCGGGAAAATAGGAGGAAAGAGATAGAGATAGAGATGTATATTGAAAAGAGAGAGAAAAGTGTACTTGGAAAGTGAAAATATCAATATTTTGGAAAAAAAATTGGATGAGCCTAGAATAGCAAATGTTCTAGACGGTGGAGTAATAGAATACTACCTCTGTCCCATTGAAAGTGTCATTCTCGCTTCCCAAGAAGTCAAACATTTTTTACTTTGATAAAAAATATATGAAAAATTATAAATATTTATTAAATATAATTAGTATCATTAGATAGATAATTGAATCTACTTTCATAATCAACTTATTTAGAGATACAAATATTACTAATATTTTCTACAAATCTAGTCAAAGTTTAAAAAGTTTGACTGAGTACGGAGACCATAGCGACACTTTCAATAGGACGGAGGGAGTAGAACATAAGGTTGACAGAAAATATATTAACAAACTTTTATCATAAGTGTTATATATACAACAACAATATCGAGGCGACACCATCGTGTATAGACCTATTCATGGATTCATGACTTGTTTACTTAGGTCATAAACAAGTCACATAACCCACGTACCTGCAGGTTGAGGTTGCCGGTTAACGCCCACGCTGCCGGCATGCAAAGCAACAGTACTTCACGCTGCGGCTACCAGTTTGCAGGAGGTCACCAAGCACGTTACCCGTAACAAAACATGGCACCCCCGCACCTGACAGCCGTTGATTATTTCGGAAAAAATTCTGTACGGCAGGGCCGCACGCCCTCACCCGTGCGACCCCGCTCGGATGGAGCGCACGTGGAGATCCAACGAAGAAGAAAATGTATCATCTCCGGTCCGATTGACTCAGCTCCCAAGGGTAGCCTCTCCGTCGGCTTCGGCTCCAAGAACATCTAGCTCCCAAGCACAGCTCGACCTCGGCTCCTTGACTGGCCCAAAATGTCCCGGGTCGATAGTAGCCGCCGCCCGACGCCATTGTCACATCTTTCTCCCATAGCTGCTTTCCGCTTGGTCATGTTCATCGCTTCTTGGGCTTTCATGTTCATCGTTGACCTAGTGATGCCCCTTGGAGCTCCTACTAGGGATCGAGGTGTCAGCCGGATGGCTGGTGGCCGACGTACGTGTACCGACCTGCTGGTGCATCATCAAGGAAGTTGTGAGCATATGAGCTGCGAGCCACCCCCAAAAATGTAGTGAATGACTAAATTCATATGACCCTAGTGCCCGGAGGCTCTGTGTCTTCTTTATGTGTTGCAACTTTCATGTCCGGCAACCTGCTCGGTGTTGATTGTTAATCTTTGCATGTGTGGCCAAGGATGAAGGATATCTTCGACTGCATCTTCATCAAGGTTGTCGGACACTGCAGCGGTGGCATTGGCTAATCCATGGCATGTTAACAGCGGATCATCGCCGGATACGCAACGTGCTCCATACCGAGAATTAGGGTAGAGGTGTTTGTTACTGGAGTACAATAGTTTCTGCGCTCTGTAAATGATAGATGGCTATCCATGGAGCCGAAGCCGACGGAGAGGCTTTCTGTTTCGTTGAATCTCCACGTGCGCTCCATCCGAGCGGGGTTGCACGGACGAGGCGTGCGGCCCTGCCGCATGGAATTTTCTTCCAATTATTTTGCGTTATTCAATGACAACGTCAGTGCTTATGTGTTAATTGGCACACCAATCACGAAACACTTACAGCAATCAAACGGCAAAAGCTAGTGGCGGGCACGGGACCTATGGGCACAAAATCCGTACCCAAGCAAAAAAAAAAAAAAAAACTAGACACTTCAATAGGGGTATAGTATATTGCACTAACTTGAATTGTTCGAGGTGAATAAATCAAGCAAAATATTTGTTCGTAGATTGATGGATTAAGTTTAATACAGATGTGTAAATTGGACCACCCCTCTGTTTTTTTCCTCTTATATCAATAAGGGAATGCCGTTGAAGATATGCAAAGATGTTTTTTCTTGCATTTCCGTCTTAATTTACCTTTGTGGGATGTTCGTTTTCTTTAGGAGCTAAAGTTTAGCTCCTAAAACTTGAGCTAAATTTTGTGCACCTCTTGAGGGCTAAATTTTGTCCTCATTTTAGCCTTTCTTTCTCTCTAGAGCTAAAGATTAGTTCAAATTTTAGAACTTCCGTTGGTTTCTCAAGAGTTAAACTTTAGTCATTTGCTCTTTGGTTACAAGGAAACGAACACCTTTTAAAGTTGTTTACTTTTTTGTAAGCGGATATGATGAACTCCACTAACTTTGACCTCTGTATTTATCAATGCACAGACTATAACCAGACACACTAGACTCCGCATCGTGTTCTAAGATGATATGCAAAGAAGATTACACAATTCAGCCATTGTTTATGAAGTCAGAACATCATGCCACATCTGCCATTGACTTGCACCATATATAACACATTTCTACATTGCAAATGCACAAAAAATTATAATCTCTAAAAAAATCACAGCTAGATAGAATTTGAGTGTCATCACTGAAATTATGCAATTTCCCAGTTTCACGATTCATTGCCATGCGAATACGGCGGTGTATATATGCAGCGAGAACCAAAATTATTTGAAATTAAATACCCATTCTGCCCGAACATATTTGTGAAGAAAAACTAAACACCTTCAACGCAATAACACACCTACAAGTCCACAACAAGATCAGGATAAGCTGACCCGAATATTCCAAGAAACACTTCAGGTACATGGAGCAAATGGCGACCACGTCTCTAGCCTCTCCTTGGTGCACCTGATAGATAAACAAAGAAGCATCATGCCTCGGGCACTGTAGTGCTTTTTTTTTTTGCGATCAGGGCACTGTAGCGCATTGTGGTTAACCACACTGCGATACTGTCCATCCTTTTCAATTCCTTCTCTTAGGATGATATGTCTTCTTGTTTAAATTAATCTCTTAGAGGCATCCATGTCGATCTGTCATGAAGCGACACAAACTCGCAGCAGGGGCGCCAAGTGGCGAATCATCGTGCCGCCATGACTTGCCTTGTTCCCCTTGGGGAAGATGATGGCGCCTTTAAAATATCTGCAAGCAGGTGGTCAACCGGGACAAAGCAACGGACGAGCTATGTATTGGCATTTGTACAGGAACACATGTATAATTAAACTAGTGCACTGCCGGCGCGATGGTATATATATGTTATAATTGGCTTCTGGGAAAATAGTAATTTAGCACACATCTTCCATGAAAAGAGAGAGAGACCGGAACCAGAAACCAACAGTTCTCCGGCCTTCAAATCCTGTGCTCAAATTTCAGCAAACCTCTGTGGATTTCATAAAAATTTCCAAGGAACAATTAAAAGATAGCAGTATCACCTTATTCCTTTGCCATTGTTAGATGAATGTTGTGGACCTGAAGAACTCCAAAGCACTCCAGGACAGATAATAACGCGACATGATTTATCATAACATGGCTGTACAAAATAAAGTGCTTAAACTCAAGAACACAACAGTAGAAGGACAGTTAAGGTTTCTCTGAAGAAGACGTTCTAGAGAGCGGTAAGTACTAAGCAGTTTCAGAGGTAAAATTAACACTGATCGACCACGGCTTGTGGGGTTAATTTCAAGCCCATGGTTCAGTAAACCACGCACCGATGGAGGAGGCGAGGCATCAAACATGTCACCCGAGTTCACATCCTGAAACAAAGGGTACTGTGGTTTTTGTGAGCCAGGGTAAAGAACAAACATGCCAGCCACTACGACCACATCAAACATCGAAATAGGCTACAGAATACAGCATTATACTCCCCGACGCCTCTTAGAAAACTCAGCCATTCTCTAGCGCACTACGAAGATCTTCGCGCTAACGACACGCGCAACGCGACGAGGCGCCCACTACGCCCAACCGTCTCTCCCCCCTTAAATCCAGGCGCCACCTCCTCCCCCAAAGTTCAGACGAGAGCCAGCCGTTTGCAACAACAATGGAGCTCCAGTTCCAGAGACCACAGCAGCAGCAGCAGCAGTGCCATTACCAGGTGCCCGTCGTCGCGAAGGATCAAGCCGGCAGCAAGCCGAGCCGGGGGCGAGAGGCGGAGGCAGCAAGTTCGTGGGCGTCCGGCAGCGGCCCTCCGGGAGGTGGGTGGCGGAGATCAAGGACACGACGCAGAAGATCCGGATGTGGCTCGGCACGTTCGAGACCGCCGAGGAGGCGGCGCGCGCCTACGACGAGGCCGCCTGCCTCCTCCGGGGCGCCAACACGCGCACCAACTTCGCCGCCGCCGCGCCGCCGGACTCGCCCGTCGCGTCGAGGATCCGGGCGCTCCTCAACCACAAGAAGCTCAAGAGGAGCACCACCTCGCACCTGCAGCCCGCCGTCGCCTTCAGCCGCCCCGCCCCCGCCACCGCGGCATACCATCACCGTAGCGCCGCAGGCTCCATCGCCGCCGCGACGAGCACGAGCGCCAGCACCGTCACCACCAGCAGCGTTAGCCCGACTAGCAGCACCAACTCGGAGACGATCAACTTCGCCATGAGCAGCGGCGGCGTTCGCACTCCCATCCTGCCTGCTGCTGCTCACAACGTGCCGTACTTGATCAGCGGCAGCGAAGAGTTCCACCAGCAGCAGTACGAGCAGTCGTGGGCGCTCAACACCGGCCAACTACCGCTGACGGAAGGATTGGCCGCCGGCAGCGCTTGCTCGGGGATGCCGGAGCTGGAGAAGATCAGCCTGGAGAACGGAAGCCCTGCTTCCACCCGGGGCATGGACCAGGATTATTTCCACGACACCGGAAACGATCCGGCTGACTCCTTGTGGGACCTGCCGCCTATCTGCCCGCTGTCGTGCAGGTCCTTGATGTATTAGATTAGAGAATGATTTTGCAACTCCAATCTTCCGGGTCCCTTTTCTGCTCCTAGGAGCCAATCCCGTACAGAAGTGTACGAGGAATGATGGCCAGCAGGCAGAGAGTACGTAACGAGAACCTATGTAGTAGTGCTAGTATCTTTCGGCTATAGACGAATGGTTTTTTGACGTGTTGTGTGTTCGATTTCCTTGTCTTGGTTTTGTTTGCTCAGGTAACGGATTTTATTTAGCTCCTTTGAAAATTACCACGGCCGGCGGACACAGCCACCAGAGTGTTTTATCATCGTCCATATGTACAGCAATGGCACGAATTTTGTGACGGTAATTTCCAGAGGACTAGTTACCCGTGCGTTGCAGCGGGAGAATAAAAAATTATACAAGACAACCACATGTCAATCCAGTTTTCAGGAATCAAATAAGTTATTTCATTTGTATAGAACAAATAGGATTATATATTCATATGCATATACGTGACCCTTATGCTACCAATGTCAATTATATTTTACTGAAAAGAACATGCCTAATTCAACCAACAATTTACATCTTGTGAATTAAATGGTTATGACCCAAAACAGTTTTCATGACCTAATTACGGGTTAAATGATTACAATTTCTTTAACTAACAACAATGTTTGGCGCCTATAATAATTGTTAGTTTACAGACACAAGCGCAACCAATAATAGACATAAATGTATACTTCTCATATTTCATGAATTCTAGCTCTATTGCTAGATGCGACCAATCACGATTACAATGTGTGAAAATAGAGCAATAGAAATATAATGCTATAGAAAAACAATTCACGCCTCAATGTAAATAGAATGATCCATTGCCTTTGTGACATACAACCATTTTCATAATAACAATAGAAAATAATGATAATAACAATTGGCATACATTATTAAGCATATTCTCCACAACGAACACCATGTCTTCCACTCCACCAACTCTTCATTAACTCTATCTTCCAGGCCTAAATTTTAGAGTTGCGGTGTATATATGGATTCCAAATCTTTCTAGCAAAATAGTCATTCTGCATGCATGAAAAGGAAACTTAAATCTTTATCCAATTTAATCAGTGAGAGAAAATAATATTGTACCGACAATAATTCGATAACATGATCCCTTAAGCATCACTGTATTTTAAAAAAACTAAAAGATGGTAGAACATGGCGAAACTTCAAAATATACTTGTTCAAGAGAAATAAGATGAAACATGTTATTTAAGCAACGTAATTCAGTTGTCTACAAATACTTAGCAATCTTGTGACTTATGTCTATACTTGGCAATCCTATTGGTATTCTCTACCATAAAAGGAAGAGTAAATTGAGCACCTTCTATCTATGGGCACACAGATGTATGGTTATTTCTTTTCTCCCTGCATCCAAGGGCATTCAAACTCTGTAGCATATGTCAGGCTTATTACTTAATCTTTGTCATACCAGTACACATTATCATATTTACAGAGAGAAAAGGCAATAAAAATAACCTCATAAATGGAACCTTAAGGTAGCACAACAACAAACTTTGCATCACCAATACAGTTATGGATATCCCTACTGCATATTTGTGTATTTTGGCTGCAGTTCAGAGAGAATAATGCTTAATCTATCATGTCTTCTCAGGATATCACAATTGGCATATGCAACCTACTGCTGCAAAATATCTCTGTGTAAATAAATATATGATGAAAATTTAGTACAGAGAATAACTCTAGTATTGCAAAATGAAACTAATACATAGAAAAAAAATCAAGGATAAGAAAATTATAAAATATATCAGAGCAAGAAGATAATACATAAACATCGTTGTGAAGTGAAGTTTTAATACTCAATACTATTTAACATCACCAAGACACTATTGATCCATATCAAAATGAGATTTAAGATTAACCATACCCATCAGCATTGGTAGTAAGATGCTTTGTATAAAAATATTCAGCCCCAAAATGGTTACATGGATGTATTCACATATCAGACATATTCAAATTAAATTCCATTCAAGCTTTCTTTTTGTATTGGTTATTAGGAGGTAATGGAATAGCTCACTCAGAACCATCTTAATTTCTGTACTGGATATGTGTTACTCACTGAGTAAACAAATGTGTAATTCCTTTGGCCCAGTGTTATTCTCTAGCGATTATTTAAGGTCAATAATGCACAATAATTTATTGATGCATAAAAGCAAATTATTTTAGAGGAAAATAATAACCTGGATGCCATATATTTTCATTGATCACCTTATGTCAAGCACTCAAGCTGTACTTTCTTCATTTCACCAATAATTTATTTAAACTTTCATATGTTAGGGGAAGGAAAGTTCGGATGCATCCAACTCCAACTGAACCACTGCAATTTTTAGCTTAAAAAAAGGGGACAATGGCGTTTTGACCACAATTCTGAAGCCTAATTGTAGAATGACCATCGATTTTGAGATTTTGCAAAATAACCATCATCTTTTGAACCTGAACATACTGTTAACCATCAATTTGTAACGCCGTCAGCCGGACCCAAATAAATGAAATAAAAAATGAAAAACCGGTGTGGAGTAAAAATGACCGTCCCTACCCTCTTCTATTTCTCTCGGTCTCTCTCTCTCCTACCCTAGGCGGTGGCGGGCGGGTCCAGCACCAGCGATCGACGGGGGACAGTTGGAGGCACAGCGTGGAGCGCACGGCCAGCACGACGCGATCAGGGCCAACGTAGGGGAGCAGCGGTTGTGGGGACAGAGCGAGGAGCAGTGGCTACGGGGGACGGAGCGAGGAGTAGGGGACATACTGTTTTTTTCTTCATAAAGCAGGGGACATGCTGTGGGACATGTGTTTTATTGAATATGATATATGTTGTTTCAAATATGTGAAAAAACAACAAAAATGCTGCTGAAATTATGCCCACAATTTTATGTTCAGAATGAAAATTTATTACAAATATTATCTGTCAAGATTTTGAAAATTCAAAATTTTTTCAATGTCTCATAAGAAAATTGTGGTAGAATCATATCAAAACTATGGTAAAATTGTGAAAGGATATTTTTATCTTTGACCATGAAAGTTAACACCGTTAGAGCATTTTACGGACTTGTGGTACTGTGGTTGTTCAGATTCAAAAAGTGATGGTAAAATTGCAAAATCTGAAAAACGATGGTGAAAACGCAATTGGACTCTAAAATGATGGTTCTTATGCAATAGCCCCTAAAAAAAGATGCCATGGTAAAAGAATGACAATATCTCAAAACAGTTGGATAAACATGCTGCCGATGCCAACAACTCTCTGGCCCTGTGAGCCATAAATTGATTGGGATGCCGATAATGTACAATACATTCACAATCAGTTCTAAGCAGCTATAACATTGACAAAATGGAATCTCCCTGTTTAGCTATGTATGGATGTCATATAAATTGGAACATGGAACACTGGATACAAAACACACAAAACAAACGACTAATTTTCCCCCTCATATTAGCCTCAGATCTAGATGGCAAAAAGGGGGACAACACACCTCAACAATCAGGTACGACAGGAAGAGTGCAGGCTAGCAGGTGCAAGTGCTCCCGGTGATTCAGTAGTAATTACCACCTAACAATCAGTCCCTATTCAAACCCAAATACCTTATGAACATTGCACAAGCGCCCATGCTTTCTAACAAAACTGAAAGAATATGGAACACTTGATGAAGGCATGATTCTTACAACTTATCATGCAGGTGCAACGGTGGAGGGGGTCGCAGGCTCGGCGGTTGACGATGCAGATCCAACAGTGGCGGGGAATCGCAGGATGGGTGGTGAGGATCATAGGGAGGTGGTGGGAGCTGGTGCCCCGACCGTGTGGAGTTGAAGCAGACGCAGGGGAGCAGGATGATTAGCCTTTGGCTTGGCTCGAGCGGCATGTCGTGGTCCTCCGTGGTGAGCCCGTTGGAGGTGCGGATCTTGTCGGTGGATGCGAGCCCGACAAAAACAACGTCGGCGATGGAGGTGAGGGTGTCAGTTGGGCGCATGGTGTAGTGGACTAAGACGGACTCGCGGATGCCGTTGGCCTAGGCGCAACTGTTGGGCATGCGGAAGGGCTGACCCTTGATCACCATCTTCGCCATCGCGGCATGGAGCTGCGAGCGTGGAGGCGAATATGAGGGGAGGAAGATTGCTGGGTCCCGGGGGTCACTGGAGGAGGGACGCTGCGGCAAGCAGGATGGTGGTGGTTCCTTTTTTTTGTGTTTTCCCTATCGGTGGAGGCGGTTGTTTGACGAGGATGGGGGGGGGCGTTGGGGCCGCGCGGATTATTCAAGTACGTAGATTTTTAAGGGGACGAGGGGTCGCATGTGCCGCAAGAAGGTCGTAGTCGGATGGAAACACTACAGATTTTTTAAGTAGTAGAGATTAAAGAAGTTTTTATGATACAACCATTTGTTTCTAGAAGAAGGGTTCCCACTAAATTGTATACTGATGTAAACAAATTAATGTTTACCAAACTAACATCTTTTTACCCACAAAAAAGGGAAAATTTAGATACCGGAGGTAGAAATAAAATTGCATGATGGCAGCAGATGACCTCCCTCAAAAAAAAAAAGATGACAGCAGATGACTAAATACAACAATTATGCGCATTAAAAGCCAGCATTTTTCTTCAGAAATGTTCGCCAATCAATCTCATCGGTTATGTTGATACATACAACATACGACTAATTAATAGTGAATAAAAAAATTTAGTCATCATAAGGTTCATTGTTGCCTAGAATAATACTCTTCCATGCAAATCATTTCATCAAACTGCTTGGTATGTGTGGGGGAGAAAGATTAGCGCTGCCATGTGGCGCCCTCCGGACCCACTTAATGAAGGATTAGCCCCTGGAATGGAAAACCACGTCAGCACCGAGGCTGGGCCCACTTCCGTACGACACCACCGAGGAATAGGCCAAGAGGTAGCAAGCTCGACCTTGCCCGCCAAGCCCGGGAGAGCCCCGCCTCGCACGACCTTGCCTACCAAGCCCGGGAGAGCCCCGCCTCGCACGACCTTGCCCGTCGAGCTCGAGGAGGCTCGTCTCGCACGACCTTGCTCGCCGAGCTCGAGGAGGCTCCGCCTCGCTCGACCACCAACCGCATTAACTCCACCTGCTCCGGTGCCCACGTAGGTGCTTCTCGGCAATCATTGATGCGGACTCGTGCTCCATCCCTCCTGCCACCACCACCTGCTCCCGTCGGGCCACGCCGATGGGACGCGCCGTCCCCGTAGCCCGACGAGTTGGCGTGGACCGGAGACTCCGGGCATGGCCATCATCGTCCGACGTATACCGGTACGGCCTCCCCGTTATACCCGTCGATAGGTGGAGCTCGGGGTCGGGCTCGAGCCACCCTCCGTCCCGCACGACCTTCACCAACAAGCTCGAAGCTCGATGGGCTACCCTGCGACCTCGACCTCGGGCTCGCCATCAATGCGCCCGATAAGGAAGGACCAGTATGGCACGTCCCTTCCAACCACTCCCTCACCACGCCGCCTATGGCTCCGCTGGATGCGGAACACTCCACCCCGACACAGCAAGCTACGGGAGCGACATGACAGTCCAGTCAACCTACTCAAGTACGCGTGAGGAGGAAGACCGAAGGGACAATACTAGCATTCGGATAAGTCTACGGCTACTCGTCCCTCTCCCTCTCTCGTGTAACTCGAGCTCCACCCCTGTGGCTATAAAGGGGAAGAGTCTCTCACTCTCTAGACACATTCACAAGACATCACCATACACGCAAGTACGGTTACACAACTAGCTCACTCACACCTCGCACACAATCGGGGACTTGGAGCACTCTCCTCTCCCGCCTCCTCTCGTACACCGTTGTTGTTTGACGCAAGGAACACGAGCGCCGCGACACACCCCAACCGGACGTAGGGAGCTTTCCCGAACCAGTCTAATCCATCGTGTCTTCCTCTCGTGTACCATCCGGCCAAAAACACGCGGTCCCGGAACAAATTCTACTAGCCGGTGGTTCGAACACCGATAATATGCTTCTGGCTAAGCAATATTGAAATTATTTTGAGAGATCGATGCAGAAAAATTAAAGAGATATGTAACTATAAAAGATTTAAAGCAATCAATTAAAGTATTAAATGGCCCAAAGTGCCGTGTCCACCGATACTTGAAGAATAGGAAAGGAGTAGATGATGACTAGTAAATATTTTTCCAAATTTCATTAGCATATATCGTCAAGTCACCGTTGAAGCTTATGCATTCCTTTCAACGGAAATTCTTTTGGCGAGAGATCGCGAGCATGTAGACGATATTCCTTGCACAAAAATCTAAAACAAAATCTACCTTATCAGGTGGATAGTGGGTGGAGAAGGGGCACATTGAGGAGGGTGGTGATCAAGCTTAGTAGGGAATTAGTTTTATTTTTTTAGGTGTGAGTAGCGGGAGGGGCAGAAGCCCCCTTGTCACCCCTGCCAAATCCACTCTTGGGTGTTTGTGCTATTATTCTTTTGAGGGATATAGAAGGTGGTTAGGGTTGATTCCATATGATGACCACTTTGATTACGAATGTTCATATGATATTTGCTCAACGAATATCTAGAAGCTAAATTGATTTGATTGGATGTTACTAAATTGAGACACATGGAATGAATATTAAATTTTGAAATCTCTCTAAGTAGCACTCTACACTTTAAGTGTGATATTATAGACATCTTGTTGACATTGATAGCTCTTGCTCCTATGTACTTGCTAATTCTGGTTTTTGCTCTTGGTTCTAACAAATCACCAATTGGGTATTTCCTTTTGCACTGTTCAACACGTTCTCCTTCTCATGGTCCAGGCCAGATCAATTTACAGTATATATAGCATGTAAGTAAGTTGTTATTTTAATCATTTGGTACCTTTTAATCTGTTTCAAAATCAACAACTCATTGGGATTACGAGTACCTTTTAGTTTTCCAGTAACGAATGGCAAGTGCGTTTTATTTTGATGTCAAATTAGATGGTTGAGTATTCTGATGTATATAGGACAAAAGAAGTAACTTTTACTCCACTTTTTTTACTAGTCCCGGTGGCGATAGGCTAACTAACTTGGGCCATATTAAGGAAATGACTACACACACGACTCCTGTTTTCGACTGCCGTTTCCGACCATGTACTATATAATATGTGCACGCAGTGGATGACGTCGTGATGATCCGCATGCCGTTAAGTACATACAGTTAAGCCGGGTCGTAAAACAGAGTCGTAAAACAGAATCGTGTGTATAGCAGTACCTATAATTGAGCTAGTGGGCCGCCGCCTATACCTCTGACGGAAGGATGCGACATGGCCCGCGGCAGCGCTTGCCCGGAGCTGGAGAAGATCAACCTGGAGAACGGAAGCCCTGCTTCAACCCGGGGCATGGACCAGGATTCCTACAACACTGGAAATGATCCGGTTGAGTCCTTGTGGGACCTACCGCCTATTTGACCGCTGTCGTGCATGTCCTTCATGTATTAGATTAGATAATGATTTTGCACCGCCAATCTTCAGGGAACCTGCCTTCTGGGTCCCTTTTCTGCTCCTAGGAGCCAATCCCGTACAGAAGTGTACGAGGAATGATGGCCAGCAGGTAGAGAGTAATGAGAACCTATATAGTGAAGAGTTAAAGCAATCAATTACAATATTAATATTAAAAGACCCAAATTTTCATTCCACTGGTCGTGAAGAACAGGAAAGGAGTATATGATGACTTGTAAATATTTTCCAAAATTTTATTAGCATATATCTCGAGTCATTGTTGAAGTTGTGATAGACATATGTGTTCCTTTCAACGGAAATTATATTCGACAATAAGGGATTGAGAAGGAGTTAGACTTGCTGTTGAATGGGTGAGAAAGAAGGCCATTTTGGAGGTGGACTCCTTCGGTGTTGCAAGAGCTCTTGATGCCACAATGCCAGATAGATCTTTGATACTCTTCCTGGTAGAGGATATCGGAGTAGCTAGTAGTTTATTGATGGAGTGTAACGTCCAGGCCATAAGGAGAGGGCGGAGCCGGATAGCACGTGAACTCGCACAAGCTGGCAAAACGCATGACTCACACCGTGGTGTGGCAGGCGTAGGTTCCCCGTTGTGTTGAGGAATTGGTTGCTCATGAGTGTAATGCTTCAGCTGAATAATCAATAAATCTCTCTTTTCTCACAAAAAAATCTATTAGGTGATAGGTCATGAGCATGTAGATCAATATGCCTTGCACATAGGAAATCTTCCTTATTAGGTAGATTGTGGGTGGACAAGGGGCGCAGTGAGGAGGGAGGTGGTGATAATGTTACTAGGCTTTTTTTTTGTGGGCGGGGGGGGGGGCAGCAGCCCCCTTGCCAAATCCACTCTTGGGTGCTCTCAAAGGTTCTACAACCATAACATAAGGAACATGATATTGTTCTTGTTAGGGAGAGAAGGTGGTTAGGGTTGATTTCATAAGATGCCCACTTTAATAAGACACGTTGATAATAACGGTGATATTTAATAAACTGTGGTCAATGACTGAATTGAGGCGAGTGAAATGAATATTAACTTTTAAAATCTCTCTCAACGCACTATACACTTTAAGTGTGCTGATATTATAGGCATCTTGTTAACATAGATATCTCTTGCTCCTATCTACTTGCTAATTCTGATATTTGTCCTCGATGTCTAATAAATCATCAACTGTTTATTTCCTTTTTACATTGTTTGACATGTTCTCCTTCTCATGGTCCATGTCAGACATAACAAGTAAATTGTTACGTTAATCACTTGGTATGCTTTTAATCTGTTTCAAAATTAGCATCTAATTGGGATTAGACCTAGGTGAGTGGCTTTTAGTTTTCCGAATGGCAAGTGCGTTTTAATTTTGAAGTCAAATTAGACTCTTGAGATAGGACAAAAAAAGTTATCACTACTACAATAATGTTCTGTAGTAGCATACGCTATTTATACCATAGCGGTGGACATTTAAAAAACCGTCATTATTTTTGGTCGAACAGCAATGCCCGCTACTAAACTATCGAAATAGTGACGAGACACTTTGTGTCCGCTACTAGGAGAAAAATGTCTGCTACTAAATTACACAAATAGCGGCAGACACATTTTCATTAGTAATTTGATCTATCCGTAACTGTTAGATAAAAAATTAAAGGTCCAGATTCGCTCTACGTATATCTCACCCTAACCCTAACATATAAAAACAACACTTCCCCTCTCCCTCACCCACTCCCGCTCACTCTTAACCGCTGCCTCTCTCTCTGTGTGTGTGTGTGTGTAACACACAGAGCTCCCCGCTGGTCCCTCCCACCTTCCGTTGACCGCATCCTAGCTACCATTCCCCGCCGCCCCCTCCCCGCACCTGCCCCCTCCCTCATGCGCGGTGGCGGTGCAACCAACCTCCCTCACCGACGCGTAACAGCCCGGCGGGTTCCTCTTGTGCCTGAAGCGGTTGGCCTCCCTCCCGGCGCGGTGTGGCCCGACGACCTCCTCCTGTGCGGCGAGGCGGCCGGACACCCTCCCCGGCGCAGCACGGCCCGACGGCCTCCTCCCGTGCGGCGACGCGGCCGACCTCCCCTCCCCGACGCGGCGTGGCCCGCATGCGAGGAGGGGACCTCCCTCCGGAGTGGCCAATGGATCCGGCGAGGGCCGGACTGCCGGCGGTAGTTTTTATTTTTTATTTTTTCTTGTGAAGCTTAGGAGCGATCATGGGACCACTGTTGTTTTCTTTTTCTTTTGTTTTTTAAGTAAAAAACAATGACGGACAAAAAACTGTCACTAAATTTTGCTCTTGTAGTGATAGAGGCTTAGTGGTGAAAATCGTTTCCACCAGTAAACCGCTTTTTTGCCTGTTATAGTATAGCTTTTTTCTAGTAAGTGTCTTTGCTCCATTTTTTTTTCAATTCCCGGCAGCGATAGGCTAACGGACTTGGGCCGTATAATCGAGCTAGTGGGCTGCACGTAGCCGCCTGCTGTGGACCAAAGCCCTGCAGTGATCTCCGCGGACTGTCTGGCCTTGCGGCCGCCGCTGCCTGTGGCCTGCTGCATTATTTACGACAAGGGCGCCCCAGCATCACGACTTCCGGGTCAGCACCTACACGCGCCCCACCTGCCGACCCATGCTTGATAAATTCCTTTTTTTAGTAATAATTACTTAGTCGAAACGAAGATCTGGCCGTCCATTTTTTACTAATCACCATTAACAATTAGAGATGGGCAAAGTTGTACAAGTCTTTCGGCCCATAGATGGCTAGCTCATCTTCCTGCTGCAACGCTCTAGGTTTTTTCAATTACCTTGACACTTGATACTAACTGAAATCCCTTTGGATATTTCCATAAGTAGTATCATAATTTTAATCAAGCTATGCTTTTTATTTCAAAAGTTTTTCGGACACTTCAAAAAATTGATTCAAAATTTCATCTGTTTCTGAAACTTGAAATTCATGTGATAAGTAAAGTTTCGGTTTTCTGAAACTTAGAAGCACACTAATACTGTTCAGCAGCAGTCGTACCTACAACTGTAGGTTCAAAAGAATGTAAAATGTTTCAATTCAGTGCTGGTTTTCATTTGATTGATTTTCTTTTTCGGCTGCTATCAAAACAAATTCAGAGATCTCAATTCGTCAGAAGGTGTAGCTGAACGTGAGAATTCTCTATGGAATGGAAGGAGTTGTAGGCATTGGGTTCATGTCGTTCAGTTTATGAGTTCAACTCTAGGTGATCACCCATCTCTATCTGAGGGTTACATCCTAGCTTTTTGAGGTGGTTTTCGACGGAACGGGGTCCTCTGAATTGAAGGCTTCAATTCAGAGGAGGCACTGTAGCATGCATTAGCTAGCATTTCCAGCCGTCAGATTGTGAATCTACTACCGAGATTTGTTGCTACAGTAAACAGAGAAAAGTGAAAAATGTTGCTACAGTGCCCACAACACAGTATGTATCTACAGTACTAATGCATAGTACTGTAGCACTACTCATATTTCACTGTGCCAACAGCTACAATCTCTGAATTTAACCCTTCACTTCAGAGGAACCTCTCCCGGTTTTCGACTGAAGTCTCTGACAGTTCCCCTCATGATGATGGCTTGCCCTGCTTGGTACTCCGGTCTGTACTTGTTCCTTTCCTAAATTATTAAATGATTTATTTCGTTTTCATCAATCCCTTGCTGATGGTCTACTGTGTTGTAAGATGCGGAATTGTTTACGGTTCATAACCGGTAAACCACACCTCGTTCGCTATCAAACTGGCATGTATTGAGTTCGTTGTCTGAAAGCATTCCAGGAATGAGTTCTCTCGAGAAAATGAGACAGAAATGTTCTTGGGTTAGTAGTGTCTGTTAAGGATAGACACGTCCCCTTAGAAAAGGGTAGATGACGTGGGAACTTTTTGTGACAGTTAACACCCAAAAAAGATGAATTTCTTCTGCCTACTGACCCCATGAACTGGACGTAACTTTGATTTGAGATAGATGCTGATTGAGCTGTACGTTTCTTTATGTAGGCTAATAAGGAATTACCAACTGGGAATCAGCTACCGCCGAACTCAACTTGGTTGCAACTTTCTTTTCCTGATCTAATTACCGGAGCGTGAGTGACCATCAAGCCACAGATATTCGCCCATTGTTTTCCCCCTTGACAGGATTTACTTTTTCCTGTTACGGATTGCTCTGCATAATGCGTTACAGCGTTGCTGGAACGGTGTTCCAATGATACTTTGAGTGGGGATGCAGGAGTCCTCAGTGGTAGGCCCCAACTTTCACCGTTGAGTTGTCAGCTAGCAGGAAGGCCAAGCCCACACACAAGCTCCTTCTCCCTGCCGTGTTCCAAGACTTGCGATGCCGATGTGTGCACTCATGCGGCCATAAGTAGTTTTCTCCCAGTAGCAGCACCAGCACCTCGTTTCCCTGCAGTCAAGGAACAGGAATCAAACAGTCGTCAAGTTGATGCTTGGAGAGCAAGCGTCATATAAATAGACCTTTGATACTTGTACTCTTTGCTGGTGCTCTCCTTAATTGTAGTAGATCCTGCTGCTTTTGGTGTTGCTTGAGCTTGGTTGGCCATGGACAGGGGAGGTGCTTCCATGGATGCCGGCCAGGATGTTTGGGACTGGGAGGTCCTGCAGCCTGACCAGATGAGCTCCTCCATGTGCCAGGACGGCACCAACCTTTCTGGTAAGAATCATCATCTGTTTGTGATCTGCATAATTTTGATTATGATCTGCGCTGTAAATTGGATCTGAATATCTGTGCCCGTTTGGTTAACTGCTCGTGCTAGATGATCAAGAAACCAAGGAACGTATAATTGTGCCGCCGTCGAGTGGTGTGGATGTGCCCGTGGACGAGTGCAAGGACATTGGTGTCGTTCTGGATGAGACTGTACCAAACGAGGTGGACGCCGTGCCTGGGTTGACCGTGGCATCTGCTTCTGAAGCAGAGCAATTGGAGGAGGAGACGATCCAGAGCACTGATGCTAAGAAGGTTCATGATGAGAAGTTCGATGAAGAAGAGGAAGCTACCGAGGGAGAAGTTGAAGAGAAGACGATTCAGAGCCCTGATGCCAAGAAGGATCACGATGAGAAGTTTGATGCAGTGGAAGCTGCTGAAGAGGTTGGAGAGAAGGCGTTTCAGAGCTCTGATACTAAGAAGGACCACGATGAGAAGCTCGATCAAGAGGAAGAAGAAGATGCAGTCAAGAAGGCGAGGCCAGACTGCGTGGTGTTCAGCGTGGGGAAGCTCAAGGTCAACGGGATCGGGGCGCTGTGCTCGTTCGGCGTCGCGGCGGCCACCGTCTGCATCTTCCTCATCGGCGGCAAGCTGCAGCACCACCACCGGCAGCAGCAGCAGCACAAGATCCAGCTACAGTTCTACGGCGACGATAAGGTATGGTGCTTATCCAGTGCTAACTTTCTGCCTAATCCATAATCCTCTTTTTTCTCTAATTCCTTCTAGAAACAGAGGAAACAGAGTTTGGACCAGATTCATCAGAAGTAATCATACGTCCTCCCTTCTGGAAAATATAAAAATAATTAAGTGGCAGCTATGGCCCCTTCTGGAAAATATAAAAATAATCAAGTGGCAGCTATGGCTTTGCGTTGCTCTGTTCTTAGATTAATTCTGGTCCACATTTGGCCTTCCTCTTAGAAAAAAATTTTGATACTAGTATGATTAGGTGTATTTGCCGGCCCATCTTGGCATCATGCGAAAAACTGCTACATCTCGATCTGTTTTATGCTAGAGAACAACAGCTGAAGAAGATGCTTTTCTCTGCAGAGGATTCAGCAGGTTGTGCAGCAGACCTCGAGGCTGAACCAGGCCATGTCGTCTGTGATGGGAGGAGGCGCTTCAACAAGGGCCAACATATCGTTTGGTGGATTCTACGATGGGTTGTGATGAATCAGATGGAACATGAAACCAAATGCAAGTGGCCGTGGTAGCAGGTAGCAACCTCGATATATGTTACTGCCAGGTGGTCTGAAACTCTGAATGTGTACATGCACATATTGTATATATTGGATGTAAATAATTGGGTTCTGAACTTGGTCTATTTGCAGACGAGGATGGATTATAGGATTATCCGTGTTGATAGATAACGTAAGAAAGACTATTTGACCTGTGCATAAACAGATTATGCACAGTGGAGAAGTTGTTTTTTTCAGGGCTGCAGCCTGCAGGAGCAGTTATTACTAACTGAAAACATGAACTGTTTCCTTGACTTGAACTTGTCTAAACAAAGATTTTTCTAAGTGAATTGCATTTCTGCTATCTATTACAAACGAAGTAAGAAAATATTCCTATTACACTTAATACAGTCGTGAAGAATGGAATCACACATCTCATGATTAGCTTGACCTGGTCTGACTCTGCAGAAGGATTGACTTTGGCTTTTTTCTTTTCTTAGAACTTTTAATACGCGAGTTGACCTTACCAAGAAAGGCGCATTGGCATAACTAAAATTCGAAAACAACTACAAGCTCGACTGTGTGCACTTAAAACTCTGTTTCAAAGAACGCACTTCCTTACTTCATGCTGGTCCCAACAGATCCCAAACTTCATGTTGCCAGACTTGGGACACAATTATTAGTGAGCAATTTGTCTGCCATGAACCAGTAGACGAATTGATACATTGACATCCGAGCCCTCAGGCTTTAAATAGGAAACTCAATAAGCTAAACATTTTGCCACGAAACTAAAGGCTAACTGCATTCGGTCAAATATGTCCAGCCAGACAAACCAAAATGTGCCCTCTTCCACCTGTCTTGTAGACTACTGACCCCGTACCAAACGGTCGAGACTACGTGCACGGCGATGCAACTGTACAAGTGTCCGGCCAACCTGGCCCCACGGCTCCACGCCGAGTAAAACGTTCCGGCCCTGAGCATCACCATCTGTGCAGCTCCGTGTAACTTTCAGCGAACCTGCACGAAGAAACATTTGTTTTTGTCGAGTAGCCCAGGTACAGATGCCTATTGTTCACGGCTAAACGAATTCAAATCTCCATCCAACTGTCACAAGGAAAAAAAAACGAAAACTGTCTCGCATGAAAACCAAAATATCTGGCGTTCTTCATCAGCTAGTCAAAACGAAGGGGCGAGCCAGGAAGATAAAGCCTCTGCCATTGTTGCTCTGTTAAATTGCCGACACAATGGAGATGCCAAAACTGCAAAGAAAATAATAGAGGAAAATGGTTGCGTTTATGTTTTGCGGATTTATGACCTCTTCTACACGATATAGTTGCGTGTGTACTGTGTTTTTGGAAGACTGGTCAGTTTTTTTTTGGAACATATTATAGACACACACGTTTATATACATGAACGGGCACTCACCCCTATGAACACAGACGTATATGGTATACCTTACCCCATAAGCACCTCCAAAAAGTTATATCGGCTTCTCTTGAGATTCATGAAGATTGGTTAGTTGTTATCTAGATGATGATGAAGTAATTTTTTTTCTAACAAGTTCTTATGAGAGCAGCAAAACTTATAACTTTTGGTTACTGAAAAATAAAATGACAGGTCCTTTACCAAGCTACTACCTCTCTACCCCTAGGATACAAATTAAATCGAAGCCCTGTGTTTCAGCTATTCTGCATAACAGATTTTTCCCTTTCTTCATAATAAATGAAAGGAACCTCTAATGTTTGGCCGACGCAGAGGCTAGTTTACGCTGCGATGGTGAAACAGGTGAAGATAAAAATGTCACTTTCGAGTTCACGTGGCAATTGGATAAGATGAATATCTGATAGGTATTATTTTCCCTTTTTCCTTTGTCTTCAAAATTTCAAGTATATCTCACTTTGATAATCGACTTGTCCACCAAAAATCACATTGAATTTTGTTCTCCATAACTTATGGACCATAAGAAATCATTGGCTGTGTATTATATTTTCATAATATAAAATTTTAATTCTACCTTGAACTATTAATGTAGCTCGAGCTCCCAGTTCGATAGCATTAAAATTTGTATGAAAAATTGTGTTCTCCAACATTTGTATTAGCATGTGGATAACCATCTGTTCTATTTTTGAGAACCGGATATTACAATGATCTTTTGAGAGGAAGGATAGGTATGCTACTGTCCCCGTTCCGCAGCAACACAACCTGTGCTTTGTGCAGACCCCTCCTTCGTTCCTTTCTTCTTCTTCGGTCCTCTTCCACATCCGCAGCAACACCACCGCCTCTCTCCAGCCAATGGCAGACCTCATCTGTAACCTTCAGTCCACGACTGTCGCCATGGAGGAGTCCATGGTCACCGGCAACACCATTCTGGCGGAGGCTTCCTTGGACGCCATGGAGGAGGAAAATGCAACGCCCGGGAGGCCGGTCGTGCTGCTGACCCGCACAGAGGGGATCTAGTCCACGGGTTTGGCGGCTCTCATCAATGTGCTCGTTGTCGCCGGTCGCTACGATGTCTACGTGTGCGCCACCGAATTGTTCATCCCATTGCTCTCTTGATTTGTCTGGCTAGTTGGATTCAGTTAGACTTCCCTTATGTGCAACTAACTGCTTTGTTCTCTCTCTCTCTCTCTCTCTATATATATATATATATATGTATGTATGTATATGTATATTTATATGATTCGGAACAACCCGGCTTGTAGCCATTCAGTTACCAATTTTGGGACTATCACCACAACACCCTTCGCCGAGATAGTGTATGTCATATCCTTGCGGCAAGATGAGCAAATAGTACACCATGCATGTGTCTCGGAATTTCCATAACAACAGGGTTACTCACTTCAAGGATGCAGCAGAAGCGTGTCTGCTACTGATAAATGCTGCCCAGGTGGACACTGAGAAAAGAACTTTCCCCTGAGGGTGCCTACTGAATATCAGGGTTCGATCCTCACCATTTGCAAATAAGGTTGTGCTCCGTATTTAAATTCCTTTTTGGGTGAATATAACTTGAGGATTGCAGTTACTGCAATAACTAGTTGCACAACATGTGGTCCAGTTATGCTATAAATTAAGCATCAAGCAAGCAAATGAGTTTGTGCAATCCTCCAGTTCTATTCACCCCAAAAAGGAGTTTGTGCATAACCTTATTTGTACATGCTGAGGCTGGAAACCTGATATTTAGCAGGCACCATCGGGGAAAGTTCCTTTCTCAATGTCCACCGGGGCAACATTTATCAGTGGCAGACAAGCTTCCGCTGCATCCTTGAAGTGAGTGACACTATTGTTATGGAAATTCCTAGACACATGCATGGTGTATTATTAGCTCATCTTGTTGCAAGGACCTGCACTATCTCTATGTGGAAAATTTGGAAGACAAATTCTGAACTCACCACTTCAGTGAGATTGTAATAGAAGGCAGGCCACACCAAGACCTCCCTTGCTGCAGCTATGGCAAAGGAGTGAAACATACGAAAAAATTGTGCAATGGATCCATAACAAAGATAACCATGCAATAATCGATGTGTCCCTCCAAAACAATGAGCATACATGAATTTTCCACAATTGGATGTTGTGTTGACAGCACTCATCACTTGTATTAAATGAAACGAGCATGGGAAATCATCCATGGTGATATTCAACAAAATCCTGGTCCTAAATAATGGACCTTGGCTAACAAAAAAAATCTATGAAATCAATAGAGAAATGATATAGTTGGGTGCAGTAAGACTATGGTCCCATCTCCTTTTTTTTTGCAGAAGTGAAAGGAACCTCACCAGATATCTCGAACGCCTTGGCCCCTCCCAAAGCGTAGGTTGTCGCGGTGGCAGTCCCACAATTGGTAACTCAATGGTCGCAAGCCGGATTGTTCCTGGAAATCAGAAAATGGTTCGTGAGAGAGAACAAATCAATTAGTTGCAGAAAAGAGAAGTCTAACCGAATCCAACCGGTGAGACGAATCAAGAGAGCAATGGGATGAACGGAGCACTTACAATTTGGTGGTGCACACATAGACATCGTAGCGACCGGCGGCGAGGAGCTCATCGATGAGAGCCGGCTTGCAGCCATTCAGTTACCAATTTTGGGACTATCACCACAACACCCTTCGCTTTGGGAGGAGCCAAGGCGTTTGAGATATCTGGTGAGGTTCCTTTCATTTCTGCAAAAAGGAAACAGGATCATAGTCATATTACACCCAACTACTTCATTTCTCTGCTGACTTCATAGATATTTTTTTTGTTAGCCACGTGCCATTATTTAGGACCAAGATTTTTTAACATCACCATGGATGATTTCCTATGCTCCTTTCATTTAATAAAGGTGATCAGTGGTATCAATGCAACGTCCTGTTGTAGAAAATACATGTATGCTCATTGTTTCGGAGATGATGCATCTATTGTTGCATGTTTATCTTTGTTATCGATCCATTGCACAATTTTTCTGTGGGTTTCACTCCTTGACCATAGTGCAGCAAGGGAGGCCTTGGGGTTGGGTGTCTTCTATTACAATCTCGTTGAAGTGGTGAGTCCAAAATTTGTCTTCCAAATTGCCACACCGAGATAGTGTATGTCATATCCTTGCGGCAAGATGAGCGAATAGTACACCATGCACGTGTCTCGGAATTTCCATAACAACAGGGTCACTCACTTCAAGGATGCAGCAGAAGCGTGTCTGCTACTGATAAATGCTGCCCAGGTGGACATTGAGAAAAGAACTTTCCCCTGAGGGTGCCTACTGAATATCAGGGTTCGATCCTCACCATTTGCAAATAAGGTTGTGCTCCGTATTTAAATTCCTTTTTGGGTGAATATAACTTGAGGATTGCAGGTACTGCAATAAAACTAGTTGCACAACATGTGGTCCAGTAATGCTGTAAATTAAGCATCAAGCAAGCAAATGAGTTTGTGCAATCCTCCAGTTCTATTCACCCCAAAAAGGAGTTTGTGCAAAACCTTAATTGTACATGCTGAGGCTAGAAACCTGATATTTAGCAGGCACCATCGGGGAAAAGTTCCTTTCTCAATGTCCACCGGGGCAGCATTTATCAGTGGCAGACAAGCTTCCGCTGCATCCTTGAAGTGAGTGACACTATTGTTATGGAAATTCCTAGACACATGCATGGTGTATTATTAGCTCATCTTGTTGCAAGGACATGCACTATCTCTATGTGGAAAATTTGGAAGACAAATTCTGAACTCACCACTTTAGTGAGATTGTAATAGAAGGCAGGCCACACCAAGACCTCCCTTGCTGCAGCTATGGCAAAGGAGTGAAACATACGGAAAAATTGTGCAATGGATCCATAACAAAGATAACCATGCAATAATCGATGTGTCCCTCCAAAACAATGAGCATACATGAATTTTCCACAATTGGACGTTGTGTTCATAGCACTCATCACTTGTATTAAATGAAACGAGCATGGGAAATCATCCATGGTGATATTCAACAAAATCCTGGTCCTAAATAATGGCACTTGGCTAACAAAAAAAATCTATGAAGTCAATAGAGAAATGATATAGTTGGGTGCAGTAAGACTATGGTCCCATCTCCTTTTTTTTTTTTGCAGAAGTGAAAGGAACCTCACCAGATATCTCAAACGCCTTGGTCCCTCCCAAAGCGTAGGTTGTCGCGGTGGCAGTCCCACAATTGGTAACTCAATGGCCGCAAGCCGGGTTGTTCCTTGAAATCAGAAAATGGTTCGTGAGAGAGAACAAAGCAATTAGTTGCAGACAAGAGAAGTCTAACCGAATCCAACCAGTGAGACGAATCAAGAGAGCAATGGGATGAACGGAGCACTTACAATTTGGTGGTGCACACATAGACATCGTAGCGACCGGCGGCGAGGAGCTCATCGATTTGGTCAGCTGCACGACTGGCCTCCATGGCGCTGCATTTCCCTTGTCCATGGAGTCCAAGGAAGTCTCCGCTAGTACAACATTGCCGGTGGCGACGGTCGCGAACTGCAGGTTGGAGATGAGGTCCGCCATTAGCTGGAGAGAGGCGGTCACCTTGCCGGGGATGTGGAAGAAGACTCAAGAAGAAGAAGGGAACGGAGGAGGGATGTGCAAGAAGCGCTCGTGGTGTTGCTGCGGGACGAGGACAGGAGAGGGAGGGCTGAATATATAGCAAGTCAGCGAGCTAGCGGGTTGGGTGCCTTGTTTGGAGCTATAGTGGTGGCACTGCCCTCCAAATACATAACCTTCTACCGACCAGGGCGTGGGGGTTGGTCCACACGCATGCGTCATAGGGGTGTGGGCCGTGGTGGACTGTAGTCCAACCGACCAAATTGATTGGGCCATGTGTCCACACGCTAGCGCCTCTTGTAGGTGTGGCGATGACGACCACCACCTGGACCAGGCCACGATAAAACGTCGGCGATGAACACGCGATGCGGAACAGAAGATTCACCACTACCCCAAATTGTTGGCTCGTCGCCGCGAGTGCCTCTTCCGCCTGTGGAACTCACCGCGCCGGATACGCTTTAATTTGTTTCCCTCGAATTCTCAAATCAGAAAAAAGATTTTTCTCCCTCATTGCACTGGTCCGGTGAGGACACGACTCGTGCGCCACGGAACCAATAGTGTCTGCGCGACATGCCTAATTTTATCCCTTCCTTTTTGAGACTCACGATAGGCCAGCAAGTCAATGATTGGGGATGCGACCGGGCATGCGCACGTGCGCCGTGGGGCCCAACCAGGTCAAACCCTCTGCGGATTTTCTATGGCTCCTAAACCTGACATTGCACCATCTTCCCCTCTAGCACATGCACAGTTCTTGATTGGCAGAAGCCATGCAATACTACTACTACTACTAGTACAATGCCCCTGCTAACACTACAATGATAACAACATAATACGACTCATACGTTAGATTCATTTATAAATAAAATAAGCAAAAGTTATTGCATTAGTCAGTAAATGTTCTGATAGATATATAAGTTCTAAACTTCTAAATCCCGATGCATTTTAAAAGTTCCTGTATAAACATGGGAATAGTCTACTTACATTGGTTATTCTCTCACTTAAGTAGCTCTATCAAAAGTTTAGTCCTCACCGTATTTTCATCCTTCAGATATGTTATTATTGACCATGATCAATTTTTTTGTGCAGTACTTATGAACAAATTTTCTAATCATGGCATTGCTTACGAATTTGATAAGAGTATCAAGTTTCACCAGTGACATATAAAATTGATAAGAGTAAATATCATATGCTGAAAATTTATTATGTTACAATTTTAGCCATTTCATAAAGAAATCTTTGTTATCACGATCATCACCTGGGAAAGTGTGAAGAAGCATCGCTCTCTTGCCAACATTGGAAGCTCATGTCTCTAAAAATGACGAACTCCTACAATATTTCATTTAAATAATTAGTAACAAGATTTAAGTGAACAGAATTATAACATGTAGAAACATATTATTTTTTCACCTTGCACAATTTTGCCCATTTGAGTTTTTGATGATTTGGATTAGAGTACAAGTTCAGTGTTGTGGACTCAGTTTTGATATATTTTTAGAAGGGCCATTGCTGAAAAAGTCAACCTTCGAACAATATGATGTTAAAAAGCGCCTCCTAACTTGCAGCACAAAAAAATAGTTCTCCCACCGCCAGTGACGTATTTCCTACAAAAGAAAAAAATGATATAAAGCATATTTAAGATACAATATACTCACTACGACTCTTGCATGCAGGACATTATGAGTGTCATCCTCCGTAGTCGGATCTTGCATGTCACCATCATGGACTCTGAAACAAAATAAAAAACAATAATAGTATCACTATCGATTTGTAATAACCAAGAGACAATAACATATAAAAGTGAGTTGCCATAAATATATCAATTTTTATACCAACATATAATAGCGCGGTGCCATAACTATATCAACATATAACATGAATAGATTATTAAAAAACAATAATCTGTATCAATCACAAAGCAATTCTTATGGGTTCACCTTATACTCTTGGTTCACTATTACTCATTGTTCTGTATTTTTTTTGTTGAATTCTATTACTCTCTTCCATCTGTTATGGGATCATCTCAGCATTCCTCCTTGTTCGGTATTTCTATTGAAATACGTTACTTTCTACCATCAGTTATGGGATCATCTCAGCATCCACTTCCTAGAAATTGATTGTCAATGATGTTGCACAAGGGCAACACTTGCATGTATTTTGACGCAAGGAATTGTTACTGCCGGTCTCGACTAAATGATGTACAGGTAAAATTAATTAATATGTAAATAAGAAAATACTTGTTTAGCACAGTTATGAGAACAACTGGAAAAATGTACCAGTTTTGCTTGGTCGTTTTCTCCTTTTTTCCTGCTCGTCACTGATCTTCATACGTTCAACATCGTAAATTATTGGAATAAGTGGAGAAAATGTTTATATTTTGCTATACCGGTACGCTGGAAAGTCATATTTTGAAACCAGAACATACCTCCTTGTGTGTTGTTAAATATATCTCCGATTGGTGTACGCGCTCCATTCAACGTCCTCATAGTTCACTGACCCATGCCTCTCTTTAATAATTTTCTCCTGTATAAATTCTGGCCATTGATCCAAATATTGTCATGTAATGGAAAGTGAACTTAATCAAATGAATCGAGCAATCTATATGGATTTCATATATTAAACTCAATCTATTGTAATATGCGATGCAAAATGAATTTTTTAGGTCAAAACATGTTTGATTTTGGAAAATCATATCTCCCAAACTAGTGAGTCAAAACAAGCATGCAAATACTCTATAAAAAGAGGGCACATAGGAATGCAAAATACTCTATATAAAGATGATTAATTCAGCCTGTAAGGAATTTTTGAACATCAATCGAAATAGATCATCGTAACTGTCTGACAAAACTGTCGGAAAACAAAACAGCAACCTCTGAACAGCCATAACATGAGTTCTACTCCAAGAAAAAATGCATATAAATACTCTTTAGAAAGCTCTTGCAATCCTCTACAACTTTAGTTAAAAGGCCCTAGTCAAATTCGAGACCCAGATTTCTGAAAACGACCTTGAACAGTGACTTCTATAAGAAGTGACAAAGGGTTTCCTCTGAATTTTTCAGAACACGACATACACATTCAGACACATCTAATCCTATAATACTACACGAAATTTAGTATAGAAATATTTTTCATAAAGCTATTGGAGAACTCTGCAACTTTTGTTCTAAATAAATATTAAAATTCTGCAAATCAGAACCTCTAAACTTCATCGTCTGTAGAAGAATTAAGATGCAAGTTACAGGAACTGAAGACATGCATGGACGATTAGTCCACAACGACACTGTCCTATACTAGTTCAAACGCCCCATAATGGAACAAAATCCAGGCAGACTTAGTACATATAAAAACGACGAGATCCATGTGCTTCTCTCCCGTCCTTTGCTTGCCCAACTGATGCAACACTTGGCCTGCTCTCTACTCTGCAGAGGATCAACCCAACCAACAACCAGCAAGAACATGACTAGGGAATATCCGAACAAGAAGAGGACTCATTGTCTCCCTACGGCAAGGAGTATCGACCTTGGGGGCCATCCACCCATCCTCTGCTCGCCGTCCTCGCTGCAACGAAGGCAACTAGAGTTGCGCCGCCTCTGGTTTTTCTCTCGTACGATAGAAAAGATTATGGAGGAACAGTGGTATTGTAGCAACGTGAGAAGAGGCTTTAGGGTTGAGCTTGGGCTTCAGAGCGGGCCTATACATTGTTGGGCTTTAGACCAGCCAACCCATGTAAAATAATTGTCCGTTGTTCCGTACCCTCAAACCAGCACACCTGCGATCCCCTGCCCCCTCCCTCCCATCACGAGACTCGGTTTCCACCGTTTTGTGGGTGGAGATGGTAATGAGACTGGTACTACTGTTTCGTTTTCAGTTTTATTTAATGGTGAGCAGATGGAAACTTTCCAACCGTCCAGAGGCATACGACAGAGCGATCCAATCTCCCCTTATCTCTTTTTATTGGCAGCAGAGGGCCTTTCGTGCCTGCTAAATTCAAGTGTTCAGTCGTCGCAACTCATTGGTATTATAGTGGCTCCGTCGGCCCCGATGGTGAGTCACTTACTCTTTGCCGATGACAGCGTGCTGTTTTTCAAAGCAAATAAGGAGAGTGCGGAGGAAGCGGAACGGGTTTTAGAAGTGTACTGTTGTGCTTCGGGACAGAGAGTTAATATGGATAAATCCTCCATCCACTTTGCCAAGGGCGTTTCTGGGAGCACCAGGGAGGAGATTAAGAGTATCCTTAGTGTGAGCAATGAAGCGCTCAACGAGAAATATCTTGGCATGCCAACGGACGTGGGCAAGTCCACGAATGGCGCTTTCAAATATCTAAAGGACCGTGTTTGGAAACGGGTCCAGGGATGGATGGAGCAGACACTATCGATGGGGCGGAAAGAAGTATTAATCAAGGCTGTTGCACAAGCAGTGCCAACATACTCCATGTCGTGCTTCATCAGGCTGCCAAGAGGCTTATGTAAACATATTGATGGCCTGCTTCGCAATTTCTGGTGGGGAAGCAAGGAAGGAAAGAGAGGAGGACATGCTGGGTAGCATGGGAAGACATGACCAGACCGAAGTATGCTGGGTTTTAGAGATGTTGAGTTATTTAATTTGGCCTTATTAGCACGTCAGGCATGGAGAATAATGCAACAACCGTCAGCTCTTAGTGCTCGGGTGCTTAAGGCAGTCTATTTCCCTAATGAGGATTTACTCGATGCAGAAGTTAGCTCGTCTCCCTCGCGGGTTTGGCGAGCAATCCGGGATGGCAAAGAAGTTCTCAAGGAGGGCATTATAAGACGTATCGGCACAGGAGAGGCAACACATGCATGGACCATGAATTGGTTATCACACGACCATATGATGAGGCCAGTATGTAGTAGAGAAGCGAACCCAGCACAATTGGTTAGTAATTTCATCGACCAGGCGACCGGGATGTTGGATTACCAGAAAATCTTGCAATTCTTTACTCCAATGGAATCATGAATATCCCGTTATGCACGGACAGGAGGGAAGACTTCTGGGCATGGCAGTACGAGCGGACTGGTATTTTCTCTGTCCGATCGGCTTATGGTATGCTGGTACAAAATAAGGATGTGCGGACGGCTCATGGCGGCACTCGTTACTAGAGTGCAATATGTCACGATGTGTTTGGGCTCTTGAGCATGAGGATATTATGGAGTATGTCAGCCAAACCCCAAACACAGCATCAAGATGCGAGAGCATGGCTATCAGAGCCAGAGGTAATGAGTGTGCTGAAACATGAGGATGTGACCCGGGTGGTCGCCAGGCTGTGGGCAATATGGCACGCACCTAGAAAAGCGATTCACGAAGATATCTTCCAAAGGCCATTATCAACACACAGTTTTGTTGAGAGATATATTGAAGAACTTGGGGTCCTGAGCCCAAGTCCAAAGGTACAACAACAACCAAGCGTTTCGCTGCAGCAGTGCTGGATTCCTCCACCGATGGAGATGATGAGAATCAATGTCGATGCAGCTATTTCGAAAAACACTAATATTGCTTCGGTGGCGGCTGTGGCACGAAGTGGAGATGGCGTCTTCCTAGGAGCGTCAGCTCTGGTGCAGAGAGGGTCTGTCCTTGGTCAGAACATGTATGCAAAACATGATAGAGACCTGAACTCCAGCTGCAGGTACCATGCAAAGTTGTCCTCCCCGATATCAGACACTCTGTACCAGCAAAATAAATGCTTCCATGGCGCAGGCAAGATATACTTAACACGGCATTAATCGGCCAAACAAACCTACTGCAGTAATCGGCCAAACAAACCTACCTACTAGTAGTACTATAAGAGAAGGCTCAAAAAAAAAGTACTATAAGAGAGGAGTCATGGGCTACCAGAAGGACTTTTACGTCCTCTCTGTTCACCACCTAATGTTGCCGATCAAAAATGTGTATTATCAGGCTGAAGACCGCAATATTAATTGTGTCACTTCGTGCATTGCATTGCAATCGTTCTACGGCACCCAAGTATCTTGAAACCTCCTAGTACCATTCAAGCTGAAAAACTGACCATGCACTGGTTTGTTAATTGTCCAGTCCGGCACTCCAGCAACATTTTTCTTTACCCGGATATTTCGATGTGCAACTTCGGTATATATAGCATCTCCTATCTTCATGGCTTCCTCCCACTACAGCAAACGACCACTGTAGCGACGGGCCAAAACCTGCTATAGCGGCGGGTATTCCGGCCCGCCGCTACGTCTCCGCAGCTAAAAAAGAAAGACAATAACGGCGGTAAATCTTGCACCGCCGTAAGAAATCATTTGATAGCGGCGGGTGAAGATGTCACCCGCCGTTACCTTGACCAAAGAAAAACAAAAAATAAAAGGCCCGTTCGGCCCGCATGGGCCCGTGCCGCTCGCACAAGGCCCATGCTACCCGCCCGTCGCCGAATCTGCTCACAGGCCCGCCGCCGCCGCCAGGAGGAGATCGGTGTCGGATCTCCTCCCGGGCCCGCCGCCGCCGTCATGAGGTAGGGCGGTGCCGGATCTGCCGTCCTCCGCCCCCTCCCCCGGAGGCGCCGCGTCGTCGGGAGGTCGGGCTGTGCCGGATCCGCTGCCATCTCCCGCCGGAGGCGCCGCATCGTTAGAAGGTAGGGCGGTGCCGGATCCGCCGCCCTCCCCGGCCGGAGGCGCCGCGTCGTCGGGAGGTAGGGCGGTGCCGCCGGATCGCGTGCTGGCGGAGGCGCCGACCGCGCGGAAGACGGCGGAGGTCCAGCGAGCCGAGGAAGTCGGGGCGGAGCAGCGCGACGAGGCCGGGACAGAGCGGCGCGATGCCGAATCCCTCCGGGGCCGGCGGCGGATAGGGCGGCGCGCCAACGGCGAGCAGGGCGGCAAGGGGAGCGAAGGGCGACGGCACGGAGGAGAAGCTACGGTGGAGCTCGTGCAGAGAGAGAGAGAGAGAGAGAGAGAGAGAGAGAGAGAGAGAGAGAGAGGTGGGGGCAGCGGCTGGGGTGGGCGGGCGGTGGGTGGGGTGGGCACAGGGGAGTGTAGGGTTTACACTTATAGGTTTATGGGCCAATGTTTTTGGGCCTGAATTGTAGCGGCGGCTCTCATTATGGGCCGTTTTTAAAAATTGATTTGTAAAGGCGGCTCATGTTATCAACCGCCGTTAAAAATAACTTTATTTTTAAGGACGGCCCATAACTTCATCCGCCGCTACAAATCGATTTTTAAGGGCGGTTGACATCTTGATCCGCCGCTAAAAATCACCCGAAAACTGTAGCGGCGGATCTCTTTTCCTCACGCCGCTACCCGGATCCGTACAGCGCCGCTACAGGGCATTTTTGTAGTAGTGTCCACTAGGGTTCCTACATATAATGCATTCACACATGCATGTAAATACAAATGCAATAGAACAAAGAGTGTGAAATTTATGTCCATGGCGACCCGTGCCCCCCCCCCCTCAACCACATCATTAGATTGCTATCCATACCAAGATTCGTGCAAACATTACACTTTTCGCCGTCCGGGCATCGTTACACACCGTTTACCCCATAGCCGGTCCCCACGTGCAGCAGCAGGGACCAATACCATCCGGCGCAGAGGGCCTTATAGCCTTGTGAAGCCTGACTTTACCATCGCGCTCTTCATCTAGAAAACAAAAAAAAAACACGAACCGTGACTTCCATGGCTCTCGGAGCACAAGCCCCCGCAACGGATGCCAGCTTCAGGGCACGGGAGAACTGCGGCACGGCAGCAGGATTCGTGGCATGCGAGCAGACGCACCGTGCACAGGTGGAGACGCATGTCGCGGGTGCCGGACTGTAGTGTCTACCCGTTGAATCTCGCCGTGGCTGCTGCTCCTCTGTGTCCCTGTCGCAGTCGCCGCCGCGCCTCACCCCGCCGCCGCTCCAACATCGGCAGCCGGCGGACTTTTCCCATCGGAAGCCTGCGGCCGTCTCTTTCCACTCCAACGCTGACGGTCGGTCCTCTCCTGTTCCCCACCTCCTTCTTCCTATGCTCCCGGGCGCAAATCGGCGGATCGAGGGCAGGGGCGGCGCAGATCGAGGGCAGGGAGGAGAGGATGACGTGCGACGCGGTGGGGGACCTGGAGCAGAAGGAGGGAAGGGGACCGGCTGCATTTACGTTTGATCTGGTTTTTGTGGGGTAGAGCGTGTAACGTCGTTTCACGCCGTCTGCGGATTTTGAAACTTAATGGGGGTGGGCATCGGTCCCGTGGCTACAAAATAATTTCCGTAGAACAAAATAAAACTCTCTAACCACATGCTCTAGGCGCCTAGCTTGTATAGAATTCATTTGAAATATTCAATAAGTAGCGTTGTGAACTTTGATAGTATGTATTTATGTGCCCCTAGTGGGTCGATTGGTGCACTTACATGTTTTGCAGAATCCACTGATCTAGCACATGGAGCTATAATTCACGGTGAAAGTACAGGATTGCACTTGCCCCAAGTTGTCAAATATAGGAAAACGAAAACACCTCTTAGATCTCAACCACTGTGATTTGCACAAAAGTTTCACTGGATCACTTTCACTCTCTTCTAGATGCATGTTCACATTGAACAAATACAAAAAATTAATGTATCTAAAATGCCAACAACTTGAGAATACTATCATAGAGAAATTTATGATGCAATCCACCTTGACATGTGAAAGTTGCGTAGGGAGAGAGGGGGGGGGGGCTGAATAGGCAAGCTAAAACAATTTCTGAAAAACACAACACTTGAAACCTAGTTAGAACAACCAGGAAAAAACTTCCGTGATTGACAGAACTTCTGTTCTGGAGTTGGGGTGAAAAACAAGATAGTGAAGGAAACAAAGGGATCTCACAAATCCGTCTGAATAGAAAGTTTTCTTCACGTCCAGCGAGTGTTGTTCCTGCAGGAAATCAATAGACATGCCCCACACAAGTAGATCGGGCAGAATATAGCTGAAGCACTAAACAAGAACAAAGAGCAAGGAACAACAAGCAAGCAACACAAGAGAGACACGAGATTTGTTCACCGAAGTTCGGACCCCTCACCAAAAGGTTCCTATGTCTCCATTGAGGAACTCACAAAGAACCGGGTCTCTCTCAACACTAACCCTCCCTAAGTGACCACAAAGGTCAAACTTGGTTTTCTTCTTCTTCTTCTTCTTCCTTGATTCTTTCCTTGTGGAGGCGAATCACAACCTTCACAAACTTTCCAAGGCTCACCACAATATTGAGAGCTCTAGGGTGACACCTAGCCAATCTAGGAGAACAAATCTCCAAGAGTAACAAGTGAAGTAGAGTTTGCTTGCTAGGGGAAGATGTGCTTAAGGTTGGGGTGATGTTTCTCAAGCTTGGATTGAGGATAGGCCTCTCACAAATGGACTTGAATCTCAAGGGGAGTGAGGGAGAGATGAGAGCAAGAGCTTTAGGGAGATGTAAGTGTTCAAAAAGCACCAGCACCTTTTCCACCGTGATGGGAGGTCTATTTATAGGAGTGGATCCAAAAAGAGCCGTTGGTAGTGTTTGGACAGGCAAATATAGGAACTTCCGTGAAAACTCTCTAAAAATCTCGAAAGTTCCGACCTGATGACGGAACTTCCGTCTTGGCTGTGAGTTGGATACTTAGGCTCTTTGGACATTTGGTCTTTTAATTTTTTGAGCGGTTTAGGTTTCATCCAAGCTTGAATTTTATATCTTGAGCACATATTCCCTGCATGAAAGCCTAATTCACTCCTCTTTATAGTTTGACATTCCTAGACTCAAAGATCTATAAATTTAATTGAAGCTCCACTTTGAGTCCATCCATTTAACTTTTGAATGAGGGGCTATCAATCTCTCTTTGTGGGTTGGTAATCTTTGATATCTTGCACATCACCACAATAAAACGTTAGATATTTTAATTCTTTGTCATTTATCACCAAAACCCACTTGGGGGCCTCGTTACATCTTCAACGTGCTTTTTCAGTTATATTAAAATTTCATGTGTTCCTTGTTTTTGTAAGTAAAGGTTTATTACTAGTTTCACTACTACAAAATTGTTTTATTTTTTTTGTGGCGTACGTCCTCTGCATTTAGTGATGGCCTTTCATGAAACCACCACTTATCTTGATCACAGGACACAACCCACCACTAAAATCAATTTCTAGTGATCGACAACACTAGCCGTCACTAGAAATGACTACCTGCTATCGAGAATGCACCATTGGACAGACAACTAACGATAGCTAGACCATATATATAAAGCCCCCCCCCCCCCACTAGTTGGTCACCACTCCTCCCTCTCACCCAACTGTGTCACCCCCACTTTTCCTTTCTCTCTCACTCTCTCTCTCTCTCACCCAACTGTGCCACCACTCCTCCCTCTCACCCAACTGTGCTACCCCACTTTCCCTACCTCGCCTCTCTCTCTCTCTCTCTCTCTCTCTCTCTCTCTCTTTGTGTGTGTGTGCGCGCACTAGCTAGGTCGAAATGACAACTCCATCCCCCTTGGCGACGTCCTCCACCTATGAACCTCCAACTCCCATCCAAAGCCCGAGGCAACGTCGGCCTCCCTCTCTCTCCTAGTTAGGTGGCAGTGCAGATCGCCACTGAGCAGATCCGTGATGAGGTGAGGGCATACGATGGCTATTTTTATTTTTATCTTTTTTCTATTGATTGCTGCTGTTTTTTAGTTTTTTAATCGATTTCTAGTGGGGATTCTTGATCTGTCTACAAGATCACTTTTAGCCTTGTGGCTTAAATAATTTTTATAGGATAGAATCGTACAACTCCATCTATTAGATCTGAAGAAATATTACTATAAAAACTATAGTCGCTTAAGAGCCATTACTATTGGGATAGTGGCCTTTCGGTAGCAACCGACAAGTTATTGGCTACTGTAGTCGCTTAAGAGCCATGACTAATAATCTCTCTTGTACTATTGTAATATCTTTTGTATGGTTGGATGGTTCTACAATTTTGTATGACTCAAGCGACTACAGTAGCCTATAACTTGTCGGTTGCTACCGAAAGGCCACTATCCCAATAGTAATATCGTATTTACTACGAAGTGCAGATTAGTCCTGCAAGCGAGCACTTTACTCCAGTGCCGCTTGCTTCAAGCGAGGTGTAGATTAGTTTCACCGGCTTTTCTCTCTCTCTCTCTCTCTCTCTCTCTCTCTCTCTCTCTCTAGGTTCAAATGATGACTCCACCCCCTTGACGACCACCTCCACCTATGAACATCCAACTCCCATCCACGCCCTCATTCCCTAGTGACTTGCTCATGGCGTGAACCTTCCCCCAGTCTAGCAGTACCTTGTCTATCGCATAGGTGTAGATTAGTTTCACCGGCTTTTCTCTCTCTCTCTCTCTCTCTCTCTCTCTCTCTCTCTAGGTTCAAATGATGACTCCACCCCCTTGACGACCACCTCCACCTATGAACATCCAACTCCCATCCACGCCCTCATTCCCTAGTGACTTGCTCATGGCGTGAACCTTCCCCCAGTCTAGCAGTACCTTGTCTATCGCATAGGAGGCTAGATACAATAACGATGAGGCTAGTGAGTGCGTGAGGCGAAAGCCCGAGGCAAGGTGGGCCTCTTCCTCTCTCCTGGCGAGGTGGAAGTGCCAGTGCGGACAGCCACCGAGCAGATCCGTGGTGGTGGTGAGGGCATACGACAGCCTTTTTATTTATTTATTTTTTCTATTGATTCGGTAGTAGCAGGCAATGTGCGTTGCTGCTGTTTTTTAGTTTTCTTAATCGATTTCCAGTGTTCAATAAGATCACTTTGGCTTAAAACTTATTTTTAGTAATGTTTTTTCATATATAATACATGGTGCTTCACTGTTGTCGTATCTTTGTATAGGAGTTGGTCAGGGTGGGGGAGTAGTAGAGTGGGTCAGACAACATTGTAGCACCAACTAATCATGTGAACGATATTACACTAGCTTAGTGTGTGGACATGTATGTATGGCATCGACAGATTGAAAATAAGACTTGATGATGATATAATAAAAGACAAAGAAGGGAAATTGGACTCCATCTTATCTTATATTTACTAATTGGAGGCTCCTTTTGAGGCCTCCACTTTAGTTGGAGAAAAAAATCTAAAAATTCTCACAAAAAAGCAAAACATCCAGTCATCGAGTCAATTGCTTAATTAAAAACATCCAGTCATCGAATCAATTGGATCTAGGATGACTTTATTTACACACCTATGCCATTATGAATTTACCAATATGTGCCATCCAAAATTTCCTAAGAGAAGAAAAAGAAAACACACCATCAGCCGTACCTAATATTTCTCTCCACCTATGCCATTATGAATTTACCAATATGTGCCATAAAAAATTTCCTAAGAGAAGAAAAAGGAAACACATCATCAGCCGTACCTAATATTTCTCTCGAAGTTTAGACGCCGACGCCGGTGTAATTTCCTAAGAGAAGAAAAAGGAAACACATCATCAGTCGTACCTAATATTTCTCTTGAAGTTATATTAGGAAACAAATCATCAGCATTAGCCGTACCAAATATTTCTCTGAAGTTATATTGTTGAGGTTTTCTACGGCAAACCCTAGCAATAGATGCCGGCACCGGCACTAGCACCGACGCTACTCGCGTAGCCATTGCAAGCATGAATTAGTTACATGGCTACAGTCTTGACGTAGTTGATCGATGTTTCCATCAGGGGTGCCTCGATAGCCAGGTTAGCAGAAGCAAGTTCCTCCATGATGTCTCTAATAAGCGATACATCATCTGCTATGTCGAAGCCCTCGATCCGGCGAGGGCAGCGGAAGGTGTCATGCAGTAAATTTAATGTATGTACGAATGTTTTGGAGGATAACAACATGCTATCCAATCTGCTGCATGTAGTCGATAGCTAATCTCAGAAGGCGACATCATGGAGCAGAGCCTAAAGCAAGTAGGATACTATCGGCAGTCCATTCAATGTGGATGGGAGCTCAGATCAGTGGGGAGATTTGTGTTTAACAAATAGATAAATCATATTTGTTCATCACAGATATATCCTATGATACAGACTGGATATAATCAATTGCATGAAGGCATATAAAATTCGAAGTATATAAAAGGAGTTCGAAGATTAATTGGCCTCTTCTGCTTGCATGTGCAGATGCAAACCAGCTACTATAACCTGCGTGCCAGTGGCGGTAATCTTTCTAATTCAATCATGGCGAGTGGATATATCTTAAGCAAGGGACAATCCCTGATGAACAGGTGGTTTGTAGCATAGCACTGGAAGATCAAGGTACAATGTAGTTTTCAAATGCTTAAGACGGAGATGCTCATGGTTTTGTGATTAACTTCATGCCAACATGTTTCATACTCCTAGGTTAGGAAAACATGCTGATACTAGATGAACTGGGGGTCTCCTACAGTTTCCACACATGGTGGTGGCATGGAAGATGACACACCATGGAAGATGGGGCAATCACGACTCGCTACGGCCTTGTTCGTTTTCGTGGGAACGGATCCCATATGGATCTGTTCCCAGACATGGATTGAGTGATTCCAGCTCTTTCACTTCACCCAGGCTTGCTGCGTTCCATGGGTTAGGGTCATGGATTGGTGCTAGGTCTCCAAGCTATGGAATGGGCATGAAATGGACTGAAATCAGGTGGGTTCCCATACCAAACCATGCACAACCGAACGACCATTTTAAGTTGGACAGGATCAGTTCCGCATTCTTCTATTCCACGTGGTTTGGGTTATGATCCATGTTGTTCCATGGCAAAACGAACAAGACCTACAGCAGCTGAAGAACTATGATGAGAAGAGCACAGCTGCGATGGCGACCTGGAATGATGCCGCAACGACGACCTCCAGATATCGCAGCAACAGGAGATGACGCCTGTGGCGTGATGAGTACGGGCCACGGTGGTGGCATGAAGACTGGTAATGACACCGAGGTCGCGTGATGCATGGTGGCCACGATGGCGACCACAAGAAGGCAGACACGATGGTGTTTGTACAGGCATGAATCAAGATCGGACTTCTACACCCTTAGGACGTGGATTGTACGTGACCCAACTCTGAACTCTCTGCCTTTATCCAACACTCCTGATGCGTCTCACTCTCACAAAGCCAATCTCATTCCCCTTGTGGGAAAAACAACCCCAAATTTTGCCTGTTAATTAACTGGAGGAAGCCATGCCAGCAATACTACTTGTGAGCATGTATCCGCCTCCCGTTCCTTCATTCATGTAATTATAAAGCATACTACTATTTATGGCCAGAACATGGATGCAACATGATAGAGACCTGAGCTGCAGCTGTAGGTACCATGCATGCAAAGTTGTCCTCCCCGATAACAGACACACTCTGTATCAGCAAAATAAATGCTTCCGTGGCGCAAGCAAGATATACTTAACACGGCATTAATCGTCCATCCAAACTTAGTGGTACTATGGAAAAACACGATGCAAGGACAAGGAAAAGGAGGAGGCTGGTAGGACTGAAGGAAATTTTCGATGGGTGCAGGTGCAGCAGAGAGTCGTTGAGCTTGAAACGTTGCTGCCTCGATATGTTCTTACTCCATCACATTGTGTGGTTGGCTTCGTAGAAGGTGTTGCTTTCATGTTCTTGAAGGCAGGTGCTGTGATCGTCACAATTAGGGATGGCAATGGATACCCGATACCCGAAACCTGATGGGTAAAAACCCTATTAGGATATGGGTATGGGACACATATTATACCCATGGGTATATAAATGGGTAAAATCTTGTACCCGATGGGTACGTGGGTATGGATATGGGAACCATAAATCCAAACCCGTGTACCCATAAACCCGAAATTTATATGTGATTTATGGTTGATAACGTGAATTCATCATTTTTGTTGTAACTCTAATGCTCTATTAATACTATAAAATGGATTAGACTAAAATATAACCTCATGTTATGTATGTGCTAGACAAATTTTTTTATTAAATTGGTAAAATTTATTGATCCATTAAGAATTTATATGAAATATCGCGGGTATGAAAACCCGTGGGTACCCGATTACCCGACGGGTATGGGTATGGGGTAAAATTTTAACCCGTCATGGGTATGGGTATAGTTTACTTCCGACGGGTATGGGTATGGACACTAAAACCCGGTGGGTTTGTACCCGTTGCCATCCCTAGTCACAATCTATCTAAAGAACTGGCAAGTGAAGAAGGTATGTGAAGTGGGCAACGTCATCCATGTTGTTATATATATGAGCTTCTACACGCCACGTACAACTGTGCTTACTAGTTTTAAAAATTTCGGAAAACATATCAGGAATGAGAATGATTTTATTTACTAACATGAAAACATATTAATCATTCTTTGAAGTTCTAGAGATTCAGATGCATAATAATTTATGCAACAGTTATACATGTCACGGGCATATGATTCGGTCTGGATAACTTAGCGTGACGAAGATTCTACGAGTTCCATTGCTGCAGACGTCCTGTGCTTGGGCTCTTTTGTAACCTCTTGGATGATGGTGCTCACCCCTGCAGCTTCTTGCCCCACAAACAACAAATTGGTGTTGCTACTCCTGGATCGCTACCTTTACAACTATAAAACTGCGGTTATCGTCGCCGTCACCAGTGATGACTGCAAACATCTGAAATGACACGACGAACCCTTTCGCGTGGTCTTTGTGGGATCTGGAGGGGTAACTTGTTCACCGACATTTTCTCCCTCGAAGCTGGCACCTGGAATGTGTAGATGTTTGTTGGGTCCCCCTTTATTCAGTTCATTCAATCGGATGCTAGGTCACTTGCTCATAACACGCTCTACTTCCTGTTCCTCCTATTGCACTGGACCTGAGATTTGATTTGCAATTTCGTCGGGCATCGGTCACTCAGCTACCATGCCTAGTCTCATGTCGGGACCAAGCCGTCCTCACAACTATGGAGGAGGGTGGACTGGGAATAGTGACTGACCATCCATATGACTCTATACCTGTTGGCGAAGAAAGCTGTTGGGCCTAATGGAAATTCTCGATGGGCACTGTGCAGTGTTGTTGAGCTTCTATCCTTGCTTCTTCTTGAGATTTTGTTGTTGCTTCAGTGATGGTGTTGTGTCTTTTCCTTGGAGTTAGGTGGCTGGATCCTCAGAATCGATCTATAACCGTCTAGTGAGGAAGGTATGTGAAAAAGCTAATGTCATCAACGTCGTTCCATACACAAGCTTATACACTCCAGGTACAAGATATGTCTAATATTTCGACTTCGAACCAGTTATACTTTTGTTTATCTAGTAACACAAAAAGTATGCATTGGCTTGGCCACAGCCTGCCCATTTAAGTAGGGAAGAAGCCAAAAATTAGTCACTAGCTTGTTTATGGTGCCCTTCAAACGCTCCATACGCCTCGTGTACTAATCTTATTCATCAATTACGTTTGAACTGTTCATTAGTTGACATAATCCAAATGGATGGTGAACGATGCTTAAGGAAATAGCACATTTATCTTAATGAGTGAGTTTACTGTCCTAACTTTTTTTGCGATCAAGTTAACCGTCCTAAATGTTGTAGCTGTTGTTGTTGTGTCAATAAGATCGTGATGTTTGGACCTTGGGACTCACGAGGATACAATTGTTCATTGACTTAAAATTTCATTTGTCCATCATCGATGCTATTTTAAAAACTTATAATTTCAACTCTATATTTTTCTGTACTATTGTTGGGAGTGGCCTCCACCGACCGACCATGAACATGTCTCTCGAAAGCACATAAATAAGAAATAAGCCCCCACACACCCTAGTTGGCCATCACACCTCCCTGTCACCCAACTGTGCCACCCCCACTTTTCCTCCATCCTCTCTCTCTCTCTCTCTCATCCAACCGTGCCACCACTCCTCCCTCTCACCCAACTGTGCCACCCCTACTTTTCCTCCCTCTCGCTTGCGCTCTGTGTGTGTATGCGCGCACGCGTCTATTGTGTGTGCTTGTGTGCACGCGCTAGCTAGGTCCAAACAACGACTCCATCCCGCTAGGGACCTCCTCCACATCCCCCATCACGCGCAAGGCTAGATCCAACAACAACGAAGCTGGCGAGTGCGTCGGACCAAACCCCGAGGCAAGGTCGGCTTCCCTCTCTCTCCTAGCGAGGTGGCAGCGCAGACCACCACCGAGGGCATGTACAAAGGAGAGCCCACTGTGGTCTCTTGGGCACATGTATCCAAGTAAAGAGATATGAAACAACTCTAGTCATACAAAGAAGAGACTCTACATGATGTCTTTTAATAAATGCATATTATTAATTATTGCATGACATAAGTCGTCTCTTCATATGTACAACGGTGCTCAGAGTTGTTTCTTACATCGGAACACGTGATAGAGACCGTCTCTTCGTCAAGAGACCACCCAGCCGTCTCTTCAAGGGTTGGAGGGGCTATTTACAAAAATACATTACCACATCAGCTCAAGAGCCCGCTCATTTATTAGCGTTGTACATGCCCTGAGCTAATCCGTGGTGAGGTGAGGGCATACGACGGCTATTTTTTATTTTTATGTTTTTCTATTGATTGCTGCTATTTTTTTCAGGTTTTTAATCGATTTCCAGTGGGGATTCTTGATCCGTCTATAAGGGTGTGTTCATTTCCCGGGGTCTAAACTTTATAGCGGTCACATAAAAAAGAATCTTACTATTTAGAAGTACTAAAGAAAGTTTAATTATAAAATAAATTACAGGTGCCTAGACTTATTTAGGAGACGAATCTAATAAGGTTAATTAAGTCGTGATTAGAAGGTGGCTACTGTAGCATCACTACTGTTGCCCAATAGTAATGTTGTATTTACTACGAAGTGCAGATTAGTCCTGCAAACGAGCACTTGCCTCCAGTGCGCTTGCTTCAAGCGAGGTGTATTAGTTTTGCCGGCTTTTCACTCACACTCTCTCTCTCTTTCTCTCTCTCGGTTTTGGTGAGTAAGCGTCATTATAAACTCCTTATTATGGGCAATCTTATCTGTCATACACGTGAAGAAAAGTGACATAAACTTTTTATTAGTCATCAGCCACACATAACTAGCTAGCAACCAATCATTAGTTCTTCTGTGTGAATATGTTTAAAATGGCTGTTTGAAATTCAGAAGGATTGTATAGACAATTGAGCCGGTGCAACCGGTCCGGATCCAGTTAAAATGATTTTCTATGCAGGCAACCACTACAGCCCTTGCAGGAATTCGTGAACGTGACCAAACTGACAAGCAAAAGTATTGTCATAACATAATGGAAAGGATAAAGTCCATTTTACTCCCTTCAAGTATAACCAAAGTCTAGATAACCCCCTAAACTATTGTTTGGTTTGTTTTGCTCCCACAATTTGATAAAAGAGCTCATTTTACACATTTTATCGGTATTTTAATCCCAATTCACTTATGTGGATTGAAATTAAGCAGAGATTTTCCACACAATCTCACACCTAGATTGGACGTGTGACAAAGCGCGAGCTCCTAGTGGTCAAGCGTCTTAAAAACATCTAGGGAAGGGAGAAGGTGAGAGGACACACCCTATTATCGAGTCTTAGATGATGTTATATGTCACGTTCATTACCTCGACATATCCGACAACACTTGTGTCAGTTGAGACAACAATTTCAGCTTAATCCAAAAGGTGTAAAATGAACTCTTTTATCGAATTGTGGGGGTAAAACAAACCAAACAATAGTTTAGGGGTTATCTAGACTTTGATCATACTTAGAGGGTGTAAAGTGGACTTTATCCTAATGGAAATGAGGACCGGGCGTGCAGTGCGTTGAAGCAGAGTGAATAGGGCTCGTTTTGTCCCAGGGCTTGGAGACGAGATGGACTGCCTCCTCCTGCCGGATGTGGTGTTACGGCTGGGCGCACCACTGGTCGAGAAATTCCGTCATGATGATCCGGCAGAGCAGCTTCCAGTGCTGCCCATAAGGAGACAAGGAGATGGCCAGGGCGTGCCACGAGTAGAGCTCGTTGAAGCCGGGGATGCTTGGCCGCTGCGTGAAGCCGGGTTCCGTGGCCCATGAACAGCTCCTGAGCTACCTCCGCGGAGGAGACGACGAGGACCACGCGCTTGCATATCCTGAGCAGCATACCGTACCGAGGTTGCACTTTTGCGGCCATGAGAAACATCACGAGCGCCTTTTCGGTGGAGATCGTTGTTCTTGTTGCTCGATTGCACGACAAGCAGGTGCTCAGGCCTATTAGCATGAGCATATTTGTAAGGCTCTAGTGAACCAGCTAAGAATCCAGAAACCTCCTAGTCCCATTCAAGCTGAACACCTGACCGTGCACTATGCAACTGGTTTGCTAATTTGTCTAGTCCCGCACCCCAGCAGCATTTTTTCTTGACCAGGATCTTTTGATGTGCAACTTCGGTATATATAGCATCTCCGATCTTCGTGGTTGCCCCCTCCCCTAGGGTTCCTACATATAGTGCGTTCACACATGCATGGAATTACATACTCCCTGATCTGTACTTATAAAACACTTCGTTTTATCCTTGCAAAACGAGTTTTTGCTTATTTAGGACTCCACTCAATGGGCTTCGACAATTTGACACAGTTAGGATCGACCTCGCTAAAATGACACTTATTCCGTTGTCACTTTGATTTCTATATCTTTTTCCCTTTACTCTTAGTTTTTATTTTCTTTTTATCATCCATGTCACGTGAAATGACCACCGTGCCCTTGGCTCTCCTTTCTTTTTCCCGTCGTTCATTACATCTCTCGCCAACGGCCTTCGTAGTCGCAAACTCGCAATCCGAGCCATCTTCTCTCTGTAACAGCCAAGCGAATGGTCGTGCCCTTGCTCATCCGCGGAAGCCATCGCAGCTGCCGGCTGAGTCAGGGAATTGCCTCCATGGATGTACATACCGGCAAGCGCATCCACCGGACTAAGATCCATCGTGTAAAAGGCCTAATCCCTACTCATGAACTCTTCTACTGCAACCAATTAATTCCAAAGCTAGGGTTTTAGATAACAAACATATTGTCAAACAAATCAAAGGGGAGGAAGACAAAAACGACACAACAAAATGAGAGGGAAAGTCGTGGGTTTGGTAGACCTGCTCGCAACTAGGCTGCAGTCCCGTTGCCCTCGACGCTCTAGTCGATCGTCTCGCCTCCGGTATTCGGAGAAGAACGAAGAAAAATGAGTGATCGTGAACTCCTCGATTGGGTTAGAGAGAACACGTGTATTAGTAAAGGGTATGATGGTCATTTTCCGTGGCATGGGTGATAAAAAGAAAATAAAAACTAAGAGTAAAGGGAAAAAGATATAGAAATCAAAGTGACAACGAAATAAGTGTCATTTTGGCGAGGTCAATCCTAACTGTGTCAAATTGTCGAAGCCCATTGAGTGGAGTCCTAAATAAGCAAAATACTCTTGCAAAACAGTTACCCATAACTCAATAATTTTACATTTTCTCCTCTCTGGTGGACGTCTTTGCCCCTGCCAGCAGTAAATGCTTGTTCCCTCCCGAGACACTGCTGACGAGTAAAAAAACGTAGAAATTCGTGATGAAAAGAATTATGTTCCCGGAGAATTGAACTCAGGAGCTCACATTTGGGGGGAACACTGCTGGTCAGTAACACAATCTTGATTACATGAAAAAGGAGGAGGTAGTGCCCTGTTTAATGGGCACAGGCATGGAAACTTTTCTCTAATTAAGTCCTCTCTGGTACACTAAATACTATCCAAAACGAATTTCAACCGGAAAACTATTAAACCATATGTCTGATTTTATTTGATCTGGTATGGCGTAAAGAACCATTTGTTCTCTCAGAAAATACATCTGTGAAGAAGCTTTATATTCTCTAAAAGTCCCATCGGCGTATAACCAACTTGAGTACAGGTGTTTACAGTCATATTGTTAGCTGATCAAAACTAATGAAATGGTTTTTGAATTTCAATAGAACTCTGGTTAATAAATATTACATTTTCATGTCAAGTGGGGTCAAATTTCATGTGGCACAATCCTTCGTTACAATTGCTTCATGATGTATGCCACGTTTTAGGAGTTAAACTTGTTTTATAGGTGCAGTTCATTTAGTTTCTTGTCTACCATAATACATCCATAAAATTCAATTGAGACACTCTAAGTAATAAAATAATTAACATCATACGGAATAGAAAATATAAAATAACATCTAATACCAAGAAAAGAAAAGAAAAGAATCTATTACCAATTAAACTACAACAATTTTTAACCATAGAAATCTATATAATATAAAATTTGTAGCTATTTTGGAATAAATACCATTAGCATGGATACAATGTGAAGTGTTCTTGGTTGCTGCTCACGGAAAGCACGCTTGTATGATCACCATGGACACATGACACTATCAAAAGTCCTGGCTTGCGAACCAACCTCACTGTGTGCCTTTGCACCACCCAAAACATTTCTTGTAGCTACCTAGTGAGCAAAGAAGCTGGTTGATCCGTGTGTGCAAGTTAACAATAATGGACATGTGGTTGATCATGGCAATTCCCTGCTATCTACGCTTACCCATCAATTACAACATTGGAAGCTGGTAGCATGTGCGACGGATGTCAAGTTAGCTAAATTTCGTATGACAACCAACATTACATGGCTCCTAGATCTCAGCCATGCTTGAAAGCCCTGCTGCAGTGAGGCTGTGTGAACCGTTGGTGCTGTGTCGAGCTGGCGGATGGGCTATCCCGAGTAATAGACATGTGCTGAATTTTTGCCATCTGCCATTCCTGTCGGAACCTGCACTGGATGTGCGAAGTGATTGCAGAACTTGAGAATATGGTTGCCACAGTGTGGGAGACCGTCTTGACTTTGACATAGTAGTGAGGTACTCATGGATTTCCTTGACCAAGCATGTTCTCACGCACCATGTTGTGATATCTTTCATGTGCTTGAGCTTGCAGTCGGGTACATGAGGACCCTGGTGGGTGGGAATGGACTGGTGAGGGTCGCATAGTAACACTCAACATTGAGCCAATTTCGTTTGTGGCTACTTAATCAGCCATGGCTAACGTTTGATTGAACGCTAGCAAAATAGAGATGGCCGCTTTTCATAATCTTAGTGAACTATTGTTTTCTTCCGGACTCTAGTTGTCATGGTAAGGAATAAATAATGCATACTCCATATTTGGTTTAGATTCCTATTATTTCCTTCTCTAATCAAGCATACTCCATAAAAGATATTTATTTATATATTCCGAATTCAGGAATTTTTAGTTGTATTTTCCCTAGGTTATAATATCCGTCTGTTGGCAAAGGCCAGCAGGGGAGCAGAGCCCTGCAGGGGAGTGCTCACCCCGGGGCACACTGGTTCATGATCTCCCCGCTGGGTACTGCTACCCTGGGATTTCTCCCAATGTACAACTAAACTAGGTCGGAGGCACCGTGCTAATCACCTAACAGCCATTCCCAGTCTTACCGTACTATAAGAGCAGAGTCACGGGCTATACCACAGAGGGACTTTTAGGTCTCTGTTCACCACCTAGTGCTGCCGATAGAAAATGCGCAAGACGACAACAGTGGGTCAACTTGGTGTATTGCATTGCAATCCTGCGACTGCAGCTAAGTATCCTGAAACCTCCTAGTCCCATTCAAGCTGAACAACTGACCGTGCACTATAGGAACTGGTTTGCTAATTGTCCAGTCCGTCACTCCAGCAACATTTTTCTTTACCGGGACCTTTCAACGTGCAACTTCGGTTTACATATCATCTCCTACCTTCGTGACTGTCTCCACTAGGGTTCCTATATATAGTGCATTCACGCATGGATGTAAATACACAGCAATTGAACAAAATAAAACTCTAAACGTGCTCTAGGCGCCTAACTTGTATAGTATTCACATGAAAGATTCGATAAGTAGCATTGTGGACATTAATAGTGTGCATTTATGTGCCCCTACTGGGTGGATTGATGGTGTTTTGCAGAATCCACTGATCTAGCACATGAAACCATAATTCACATTAATCCTACAAGATTGCACTTGCACCAAGTTGTCAAATATAGGAAAACAAAAACACCTCTTCGATCTCACCCACTATGATCTGCACAATTTTTTTTGCTGATGCACTTCGCTCTCTTCTATAGTCATGTTCACGTTGAAAAAATACGAAAAAATTAATGTAATCAAAATGCCAACACCCTGAGAATAAATTTTCTAGGTTTTGAGAATCCTATCATAGAGAAATTCATGATGCAATTCTTGATAAAAAACAGCACCGGTTCATGTGCCCATTGTTTTTGTAACTAAAGGTTTAGTATTACTTTCACTACTACAAAATTGTTTTTTTTTGTGGTGTACGTCATCTTCGTGTTAGTGATGGGCTTCCATGAAACCACCACTAATCTTGATCACAAGACACAAGCCACCACTAGGATAAATTTATAGCGACCGACAACACTAGTCCGTCACTAGAAATGACTCTACCTGCTATTGAGAATGCACCATTGGTCGGAAAACCCACAATAGCTATCCCATATGTATAAAGCCCGCCTCTCTCTCTCTCTCTCTCTCTCTCTCTAGGTTCACACGACGACTCCAACCCCTTGGTGACCACCTCCACCTATGAACATTCAACTTCCCATCCACCCCCTCATTCCCTGGTGACTTGCTCATGGCGTGAACCTTCCCCAGTCTAGCTGTACCTCCTCTATTGCACGTAGGGGTGGTAACGAATCCTAGAAAATGAACTAGAAATGGAGAGGATTGGATCGGGCTCAAATTCGCTTCATTTTTTACCTAAAAAAGTAAAAGGATCTATTTAGCTTGTGAAAGAATCCACGGGTAGTACCCATTTACCACCACGTGAGGCTATATACAATGACGATGAGGCTAGTGAGTGCGTGAGGCCAAAGCCCGAGGCAAGTTGGGCCTCTTCCTCTCTCCTGGTGAGGTTGTAGTGCCAGTGCGGACCACCACTGAGCAGATCCGTGGTGGTGGTGAGGGCATACGACGACATTTTTTGTTTTTTTTTATTTTTTCTATCGATTCGGTAGTAGCGGCCAATGCACTCTGCTGTTGTTGTTTTAGTTTTCTTGATCGATTTCCGGTGTTCAATAAGATCACTTTTGGCCTATGGCTTAAAATTCTTTTTTAGTAATGTTTCTTCATATCTAATAGATGGTGCTTCACTGTTGTCGTATCTTTGTATAGGAGTCGGTCTGGGTGGGGGAGTACTAGAGTGGGTCAGACAACATTGTAGCACCAACCAACCATGTGAACGATATTACACTAGCACAAAACAGAATATTAGTCGCGCCTCTTAAGTGACTGCAGTGGCCTATATAACATGTCAGTTACTACCAAAAGGCCACTAGCCCATAGAAATGTCCTATTTACCACGAAATGCAGATTAGTCCTACAAGCGAGCGCTTGCCTCCTATGCCGCCAGCTTCAAGTGAGTGCAGATTAATTAGTTCTGCCCGCTTCACTCTCTCTGTGTGTGTGTGTGTATTTTTTGTGACATGCCATCTTCTTTAACCTGCTGAGTGAGGGTCATTATACTCCTTGTTATAGGCAACCTTATCTGTCATACACATGAAGAGAAGTGACTTCTGTGCTGGGGCTCCACTGCAACTTTGCCAGATACGAGGATATCATCCCCCTTTTTTCCCACGGCACAGTCATCGTTTGCTTGCCGTGCCACTCCTTCGGCTGTGCTGTGTCCTAATCAAGATCACTTACTATATGGTGATGAGCTAGGAAAAAATTATAGGAGTTTTCTGGTCCCAAATAATAGCCATTATTTTTTCTCAACTAACGACCATTATTTAAAGGGTAGTTTAGTAATTGCACTAAAAATTAATGTTTTATTCATCCAAAGTTTTGTTAAATACACTAAAAATTGACTACAGTATAATGATGATTATTAATTGGATTTATAATAAATTCATATAAAAGGTGACTATAAATTATTAGTTATGATGAATTTTTGTATTATTAACATATGGTTTTGAGAATATTACCCTTAATAATAGTCATTAATTGTTAACATCTAAAATTAAATCTATACCGTTAGATCCAACTAATGATCATTAGTTGTGAATAAATAATGATCATTATATTGGACCAGAAAAGTTCTAAAAATTTACGGTTAAACAAAATTTATTGCAGGTCACTCGTAAACTAGATTTATTGGAGGTCACTGGTAAACAAGATTTTCAGAAATATCGGGAAAAACTTCAAAAATAGATTTGAATTTTAAGATGAATTTCAAAATTTCTAACTTGATTTTGATACAAATATTGAATAATTTGTTCCTAAACTGTATAACATCAAAAAACAATATAAAGTATATAAAAGTGAGATGATAATTATTTATCGTTGCGATATGGGAACGTTGGTTGAATGATGTATTGTTCTAATTTCTATGAGAAATGAGAAATAAGAGAAATCAAATACTTAGATGAGTAAGTTTGTGTAAGGAATTTCTATGAGAAATGAGAAATAAGAGAAATCAAATACAATTTCGGAGGCGTTGTCCCCGTGGGTACTTCTCTGGCCCATGGGTACGTCGTCGACCACCGCGTTGTCGAGCTCCCAGGCGTCGGCGGTGTCCTCCTGGTGACTGGCTCCAAGCGCAAGCTCGGCCTCCTCCTCTCTCCCATCTTCGTGAAGGAGTCTGCATGAGGCGCGAGCAGAAAAATGGCATCGACGGAGAGCAGTCTGCTGCCTTGCACACAATTTATTTCCTTTTTGCCTATTCTGTTTCGTCACGGTGGAGAACAGAAAAATGGCAACGATTGAGACCCGTGTTCAATAGGTGGTAGCGGCAACAGAGTCTTTAGCTGGCTTAACTTGTTTTCTCCCCCAGTACGTCGTTACAGTGATGGTTTATGCCTCATACTATACTAATCTTATCTTGGAACTACGAAGGACCACTAGTGATGGGCTTGTGCCTGAGACTACCAATGCTATTTAAAACTATAATAAAAGCATTAGCGACAGGCTTAAGGCCGGTACTACAAACAGTGGTTCTCATTCCAACGTTGACAATATGGTTCATGGACATCTTCATGCTACGGACAACGACTAGGAGGCAGCCACCATGACAGACGTCTTCACTTTGCTGCCAACGAGGACAATGTGGAGGCCTCATCATCCAGAGAGGCCTCGACGTTAGTACTGCTGTCCATGAAAGCTGGTACCAGAGAGGGAACTGGAGCAGGGGGAGCATCGAGGCTGCCGTGGACACGGTAGCAGGGACGGCCGTTGCTGCAGTAGGTGTAGGAATCTTCCTCTGCTTCTTTGCTAGCCGGTGCGGCCATGGGGAGCTCCAGGGAGCTCGCGACGACGGTTGGGTTCTCCACTTCTTGGACCTCCTCCGAGCTACAGGCTACAGGCCGCGGCGACGCTCCGCGGCACGACGGCACGGAAAGGCCCGGGCGTCGATGAAGCGGGTATGGTACGGGGGCAATGGGGCGAGGTGCCTTCATCTAGAAGGCAGGAGGCGGGCACAGTGGGAGCGGCGGGAGAACTTCGCGCCCAGAAGAAATTCTCCGCCAACAAATTTTACGTGGAATCCAGCTTTTAGGAGGGAGGGGAAGACTCCCAATCTATCGGGAGGAGAAGGGTGCATATTCGGAGGCTCCCAACAAAATGTTGGTTTTAAGAGTCATATTAGGAGACTGTTGGAGCCTACTTCACTCCCAATATAGCAGCTTTTAGGTATTATGAGTGGGATTGGTAGACTGTTGGAGATGCTCTTAGCAAGTTGCTTCCTAGGGAAGCCGGGCGTGGATCCTTATTCAATTCATTCGAGGCATGGATGGGATGCAGCGTCTCGGCGTCACAGAGAATCAGTTTTGAAAGTGTTATTTAGTTGTTTCCGGCGTCATTTCTAATCTTCTGTTGTCCACTTAAGCCGTTATTCCCCCCAGCCGGGCCACACGCATCTCCACGCTGAAGATGCTCAACAGCTGTTACAAAATCCGCATTGATCCGATGACCATGAACATCAAGTCAATGGTATCGAGAACGGTGGCCGTGTTACAGAAAACATGGAGGCGGTGTGATCGATGGTGACCAGGATGGTGAACATGTTGGATATGTTCCCAAGAGACAATACGATTGTGGTCGTGGGTCATATATGGATATTCATCCATGAGGGGTTAGATCACTAATGAGTTTTAATCTAATAGCCCATTAGCAGGTCTATACAAGATGAGGTGCGGCTAAGGGCACAATGACGACTTCCCGCTAAAAACCCTAGCCGCCACCTCCATACCTCCCACGAAACCCTAGTTGTGCTGCCGGTGCTAGCACGCCGCGCAAGACATTCCTCCCTGTACATGTGGACACCGCGAGGAGGTGCTACTGTTGTGGTGCTGATCGGCTGGACTAGGAGGAGACGGTTGCTGCAAACGACTACTTCCTCTACATCGACGTGCGACTATGTTGGACCTCGATGCTCCAAGTCACTTCTACTCCGCTTGCGCGTCTAGTGGTAATGGTACACGATCTCCCTCTTACAAGGTTTCCTGTGGTTCAACGGTAGAGTTTTTGCTAGTGTAGCCCTCCCGTTTCCCAACAGAACACACAAGGAGACCACGACCAAGGCATCCTGATAGGAATGAAGCACGATCCAACTCCAACATCCACACAGGGAATGTAGAGCCACCGATCTCGACCTTTATATACATCTCACTCTCACCAGGTCAATCCTGTTCCCATAATGCCCAAAACACACTTTGCTCTGTTAACCAGCAGGGAAGTACCAAACAAGCCCTCTATGTGACTCATGCTAGTGCCAGCAATACTACTTATGACCATTTATCCTCCCTTATTTTTGTTGTGTAATTCGAAACAATAAAATTATTTATGTCCAAAACATGGATGCAAAAGGATAGAGACCTGAGCTATGACTGTCGGTTACACGCCTACGTTTTCCTCCCCGATATTGGACACTCTACTACATCAGCAAAGTAAATGTTGGTATGAATCCTTTATAGCCACAGTTTAATTGCAAGTAGTTGCTCGATCTTATTTCATCTAGTAGCACTGCAGAAAGTCACAATGCATTGAACATGGAGAAGAGAGGAAAATGTTTCACTCTTTGCATTGCACAGACGGGATTCTTCTCGCAACATTAATTACTAAGGGACACCAGGACGAAAATGTATTAATATAAAATATGATTCACCTAAAAATAGTGGTATCATGACATGTTGTTTCTATATTATGATATATTATTCACATCAAAGAACAGATATAATATTTTTATGTGGCCACATATATATTCACATACAAACAGAATGTAACGCAGAAACACCTAGTTATTTTGATTCTACCGGTCTGAATTACGAGTACGACACAAAACAAAAAATTGATAATGGTTTGCAGCTTCAAGGACTATATGTGAAAGTGACGAAAGAGTGATGCTTCATCATAAATAAAATGTGTTTCCTTTGTGTCAGTCGATTGAAAGGTTGGTAACCTTTACGTCCGCACGTGTCATGCGGCTAGAGCGGGGGGGAGGCGGGGGGTGGTTACGCAGTAGCACGCCAAGGCACAGATCAGGGCAACTGAGCGCGCAGAGCGGCCACGGTCGCATGGCTAACGGGTCTGAATTTTTTTGATGTGATTTGATTTTATCTGAAGTTTCAAAAATTTGTAGGGTTATGTGTCTTTGTATAAGATGCATTACAATTCTTTTTGAAATTTTGTAATGTATTACTTTGAAAAAAATTGTATTTTGTCATTTGTTTAAACTATTTTCTCTTAACGGGTCTGAGAAAGTAAGAAATACGAAACCCGAAACCTAGGTGGCTGATAGCTGCTCTAACTTTCAGTCGACTCATAAATAGTAAGTCCTAAATAAAATTATTAATTTTCTATGCTCAAATAATCATTTTTATTTATTCCTATTTTTTCTTAATCTGGGACCGAGCTCGGTCATGATCAAGCTATTCCTTCCCTATGAGAAACGTCTAGTTTGCGGAATACCCACGACAAAGTCTTTGCCATGGGTTGCACATGACAACTCGCACAACAAAAATGTCGTCGGTAAAGCCGTTTTTATTGTGTACCCGAGAGGGAACACGGTAAAGGGTTCACCTGGAGACAAAGCCCAACACATGACAATGATTTTTTGGAAAAAAAACAAAAAGTAGTATGAGCTGGTCACGTTGGCTCACTGGCCCCACCACAACGCCACCAGACCTCCGCCACGCCGCCAAAGCCCTGGCCGCTGCCACCTGGGTTTGCGTCGACGCTGCGCCACAGGCGAGGCCGCCTGAGGCAATGCGCCGCCACGCCCGCAGCCCCTGCTTAGATTTGTACCTCGTGCTCTGCCCCTCCGTGTTGCGTCGCCCGGTAGCCTCCGTGCCCCATCCGGTGGAGGCCACAGCAAGGGATCCATCGCCGCGCAACTCCGGGCTGCCGCTTGGGAGCCACCTTAGGCCGGGTCACCTCGGAGCTACCGCGCCACCCGGAGCTGCCGCTTGGGAGCCGCCACAACCACTGGATGTCAGGCCGCCCAGGGCCACTGCATTTGAGCCACCACCATCGCCGGAGGCTGGGTCGCCTTGGAGCCGCCGCTGCCTCGCCTGAGAGAGATTATTTTAAACTACCTGAGAGAGAGATAAGAGAGAGAGAGAGAGAGACAGAGGATCCGGGATAAGATTTTTGGACCAATACAAGGGCAGCATTCTAAAAGGGATGGATTGGTGATGTGCCAATCTTAGCCGTGTGCCTAGAAAAACACTCAACAAAGAGCTTCATTACCAAGTATTTTTCTAGGCACACACTGAAAAAAGAATATGAACTTCATTTTCCTAATTTAAAAAATCAACAAATAATGGTATGACACAAATTTATATGATCTATTACCTATACAGAATTATTTGAGGTCAAATTCTAATTTGGACATCATTTTGACTTGAAATATTAACGACTCATTCTCAACTCTGAAGTTCTTCTTCGATGATTCTCGGTTTTGTAAGCAACGCATGTGACAACTTGTGTGAAACTTTCTCTACTTTTTATCGTACCTTCCACGTGTGATACCATTACATCATGGCAAATCTCATGATTTTCAGACAATATTTACTTTTTTTAGAATTCAAAAAATATTTAGATAGACGTTAGTGGTCATATTTTTTAAACAAGATATGTTGAATTCCTTTTTATTTCGTGCGTAAGGTCTCAAATTGCGGTACATAACATGAATATAATTTTGGTACTAGTATTTGAATTACTTATAGTTCAATTTTGACTTTATTCAAAAAATTGTTTGAAATGAAATTAATTAAATAAATATAGCAAACAAATATAAAAGTACTTCAAATTTTATCAAGGAGTAATACACGTTGCATATGGAGAGTATAAAATGTTTTGAGGGTGAAAAATAAAAAGTTAAATTTGTTGCCGGGTGCCAAATAAACACTCAGGAAAGACTAATATTTACTGAGTGTATTAAATAAAAACACCTCGGCATAGATACTTTATCGAGTGATTTTTTTTTTGCCGAGTGTATTTTGCTAGGCACACAGCAAAGGGACTCTTAGCCGAGTGCCCGAAATTGAATACCTGGCAAAGATTTACACAAACAACAAAGTTTGTTTCTTCTGTAGTGCTTCCTCTGGACGTGGCCTCTATAGACCATAACCCAGAAGCATGGAGACTTTGTGCATCCCTTGCATTCATCATATTATTTCTGTCATCGATCTCTAGTGCAGCAAATCCCTGGTTACGATGCATTACGACCAGCTCGTCCTCAATGCCGACGAGGAACGAGGACATGTCGGCCATATTAGGACTGCAGAGTCATGGGTGACCAGAGCATGACATTTGTCATGAGGGCATGGTGAATGGCACGATGATGGCAACAAGCAAGCAGCCACCAGAGTCTGTATTCGAGTGGGCATAATGAAAGGCCAGACCGCTACACCCGTAACACAAGGAACATACGTTTTACAAGTGTCTCCTTTGTCCATGTTTCCTGATGCATCTTACTCTCATGCCAAGCCAACCCCATCCCCCTTAGACAGGCATCGGAACCTCTCACTGTCACAACCGTAGCAGGTAAGAGACGTTACCAACCAGAGCTGAAACTGTTGCATGGACATCGAGAGAATCGGGAATGGTGGAAATAACAGGCTACTTGGTCACCGACTATATCTATTCACGTAATCAAATGTGCTGTCATTTTGATGCCGACGAATCTTAACATTTAATATTATATTGATAATAGTACTTTCTATCTTGTTTCCATATATATAACTCCATCAGGTAGTATATGAATAATAAGATCTCCTCAAAGTCACAAAGGGTCGTCCGACAGAAGTTTGCTAGGACTTCTTCTTACTCTAAAGAGTTCAGACTTACTGTATTAATTATGAGCATGCGATACGTATCTATCTCATTTATTTAGCGAAATTTGTTGAAATGCTTGGTTTTTTGTTTTATATATGAACTACAACGACCTGTTGATCTGGGGACCACATTCCGGCTCCCCTACCGATCTTGCAGCGCGCCGACTAGGCCCTGCTACCCTCCAGTGTCTAACTCGGGCGCTCCCTTTTTCTAAGGCTCCTCGGCACTCACTGGGGAACCTTTAGGTCATGCCGACGATCGTTCCTCTTAGCTGCTGCAGTTCATCGATGCCTCTCTGAGTTTTCGTTATTATAACCCCATTCCCTGGGGAGAATTGAAGAAATAGCACCGTTAAAGGTGGTCATCCAAGGAAAGCCATTAGTAAACGCAGCATCCAAACAACGCCATTCTTTGCTTCTCTCCTCTCCAATTGATAGCACTATCATCTCAAACAAACTTTCGTGAACTTTTTACCCCTGACACATGTTCAACTCCTACAGCAAGGCAGCAACAAGGCATTTGACTGAAAAAATTCGTAATTATTTAAATAACAGAACTGATATTATTAATGATTCAGTAAGATAATATGGTTTGAAAATTAATAAATAATAGAAAAAATTTGTCATGCACCAAATTTTTGGCCTTTGGTTCCATGGCCGATTTGGTGCATGACAATTTTTTCTATTATTTATTAATTTTCAAACCAATATTATGTTACTGAATCATTAATAATATCAGTTCTGTTATTTAAATAATTAAATAAATAATTACGAATTTTTCTAGCCAAATGCCTTGTTGCTGCCTTGCTGTAGGAGTTGAACATGTGTCAGGAGTAAAAACGTCCTCGAAAGTTTGTTTGAGAGGATAGTGCTATGAATTGGAGAGGAGAGAAGCAAAGAGTGGTGTTGTTTGGATGCTGCGCTTACTAATGGCGTTCCTTGGAAGACCACCTTTAGCGGTGCTATTTCTTCAATTCTCCCCATTCCCTATAAGAGAAAGAAAGACGGAAGGTCAGCCCGGCCATTGCAGGTGCTAATCCCACCACCACAAGTCGTTACCGCCGTGGTTCATGCCACTTGCATGTCTTCACTCGACAGACAACGAGGGGGCAGCCACCATGCCACCGTGGTTTGTGGACGTCTTCACGCTGCCGCCAACGATCGAGCACAATCAGGAGGCATTCTTGAAACATGAGGCAATGATCAGTAGCGACGGCATATGAATAATCTTGACATCAGGGACCGAGAAGGCGGTGGAAGAATAGCACGACCTCGATGGTGACCAGGAATGAGGCTACGGTGGCAATCTTAGGATGTCCGAGCCACGACATCAATATGAGGTCGATGGAAACGGTGGCCTGCTTGGTGGCCACGATGGCGACAACAAAGAGGTGGCCTGCAGGTAACATGTCCCACGTTGTCCTCCTTGATATTAGACACTCAGCATCAGTAAATTAAATGTTATCTTCGGCATGCCAGATGTGCGTTAATTAACCACGACATCAATTTACCAAACCGAGCAGCTATCAAAATTTTCGCCACTCTCGAAGCCTGGAATTGCTTTCCGGACCTAATTAAAAGAAAGTAGTTGATCGGTTTTAGTACACCTAACACTGCAGAAAACTCGTGAAGGAGAGGGAAACCTCCCACCTGCATGTGTTCCACGAACTAGATTCAAATGGAGGTAGCTCGATCTGTCTGTTCTCGCAACATTACACTGATACAACGGCACAAATATATAATTTTTTCATGTAATCTTTTTCCAGTTCTATCATAGAAGAAATATATACTTCTAAAAATAGAAGAAATATATACGTCTTAAGTCGCGAAAGGACTTCTAGCCTAGTGGTTCCAAGAGTCTCAGTAGCACCACCTTAGTTCTTGGGTTCGACTCCCTGTGAGAGCAAATTTTCTATGATTTAATGGGATTAAACTTTCAGCACGCTCTCGTCTACAACAACGTGCTAGCGATGAGTTCGTAATTCCATCAAGCACCCAGCTAGGAATGGTAACTAGATAGAACCACGGTGGCTGGCACCAGTTAGCTAGCCTTGGATTTGGACACAGGTCACGTTCTGTCCCTCGTCCCATGGTTGAACTGAACCATGCCCATCGTGACTTTGTCCATAACCTCTGATGCATCTCACTCCAACCGACCTTTGTAGCATCACCCTTTAGTACCAAAGAGGCGCTCAGTGTCATTCATGCTAACAATACTACTTGTGAGCATATATATGCAGCTCTGTTCCTTCATTCATCTAATTCAAAAGCATACTACTATTTATGGACAAAACTAACATGGATGCAATATAATAGAGAGCTGACTTGCAACTGCAAGTAACATGCAACGTTGTCCACCGTGATATTGGACACCGCATCAGCAAAGAAAATTTAGCCAGAGCATAAACAGGCCAAACAAAACTATATAAAAAAATTTAGCCAGTCTCAAAGCAACTGCAAGTATCTGCTCGGTCGTTTCACCATACCTACTAGCACAGCAAAAAATCGCGATGGAAGGAACAGAAAAACATCGTTCTGGTTTCCATGGTCGAGAATATTCACAAACGTAGTCAGTCTGTATGTTCTTGCAACATTAGTCACAGACAGGAGGGATATCACTATTACAACCAAATTGGAAAAATGTTGGAAATGATCTGGGTAGTTGAGATAATAAATTATGTTAGATTCCAACGTACACATAAGAAAATTACTAAAATAAGGAATATATACAAAAGAAAAATCTAGCTGTTTGTGGATTGGACTTCATCAAATGGATACATAATTTGATTTAAACAAGACATAGTAAAAAACTTAAAAAACCAAAATCTTACTTAATTCATTTAAGAATGTAATAAAATTAATTGTTTGTAGTAAATAACAAATGTAATTATTGTATAAGTGACCACAATTTCACATACACTTAAAATGTCATGCAAAACGAGTCACAGTTATCTTATTATTGGTGACCAACCAACTATTTGTGTGGCTTGTGCACTATTCATAATTAATCAAGACTTCCACACAGATTGATTCCCATTAATGACCTATATCATTTATATTTGTTATACTCATTTTATTTTTTATATTTCTTACTTATTTTATTATTTATATTTGTCACACATATTATGTCTAAGCTAGGAATTGGACGGATACTGCTCCACATGATTTCATAGCTTCTTTATGAAATAGAAATAGGGCAAGAATTGTGTCAACATGGATAATTTAGATCAAATACATATAAAAATTGGTATCTTAAATATCAATTTATCAGGTTTCCCACCTTCATGGCCTTCATACAAAACAGTGGTGCTTCATAAATTTGTTATGAATCTGCTATGTGCAAATAATGACTTTTATTGGTTCCTATTTTCTTAATTCCTGACCAAGCTGGGCTGTGGCGATGCATGGGCACTTTGCATCCCTTGCATCATCAGATCCCTTTTGTCAACGATCTCCATCGAGCTCATGCTGATCCACTGGTTACGATGCATCCACAATAATGTAACGGCCAGTGCAGCCTCAATGCCAAACAGGAACGAGGACACGTAGACCATATTAGAATGTCAGAGTGACGACAGATGAGAGCACGACATTTTAATGAGGGCATGATGAACAGCAGCCGCGCTGGTGCACACGTCGAGATGGCGTGATGCACGGTGACGGCCACGCTGGCGGCCACAAGAAAGTGGCCACCGTTGTATCTGGACGGGCATGATGCAAGATCGATATCGGACTCCTACACTCTTAACACAAGGAAGATACATACCATCTGCTTCTGTGCATGACTCCTGAAGCCTCTCACTCTCTCACCAAGCCGACCCCATCCCCCATTAGGCCGGCATACGAACCTCTCACTGTCACCAGCATAGCAGCACAGAGACGTTTAATTTCCAATCTTCTACTACAGTTCACACCAAAGTGTTGTTTAGAAAATGATATACACGGCAGAGGTGGAAACAGTTGCATGGACATAGAGGGAGTCGAGTATATGGTGGAAACAGGCAACTTGGTCGTCGCCGATTATATGGCCTCCTTGTGCAATTGCTAGAGGCTCCAAAGATATTTATTCACCACATTAAATGCGTTTTCATGATAACGCGGACAAAAAAGAACTCAGTATTTAAGATAATATTTGAGTGTACCTTTTATCTAGCCTGCTTCATCACGGAATATATGAGTAACCAGGTCTCCTCAAAGGCAGAAAGGATCCTCCGACAACAGTTTGCTTGGACTTCTTCCTGTAAAGAGTTCACATTTACCCTGTTCATGAGGATAAGAACGTTAACACGTACGCATGTGTCACAAAATAAATACCTATCCCATTTAACAAAAATTATCAAAGTGCTTGGTTTGGAACTTTATATATGAACTATAACCACTTCTTGATCTGGTGATCAGAAAAATATTGGATCAGCGACTCCAGCCAGGCTGGAGTGACTCCCCTGCCTATCCGTCATTAGCCAGGCCTTGCTACCCGCCTCGTTCAACCTGTCAGCCTCTAGAAATCGGGCGCTCCTAGGTTTCAAGGCTCCCTCAATTGACACTCATTGGGGAGCCTTCAATCGTGCCGATGATCCTCTCCTCCTAGGTACTACTACAAAATCGGTTTTTAGCCGACGATCCCCTCTTAGCAAGTCTCGCAGATGGCCTTCCCTTTATTGTCTGTTCTCCCCTCGACACATGCCACTCACCACATCTTGTGTCGTCTCATCATTGATGCATCTCTGTCTTTTCGTGTCACACCCGATTTCAATAACCGAAATCGGATTCATCTCGTATGCGTGCCCGGGATCAAGTTTTCACGCAGCAGGACAAATTATGTGATAAAAGAACAATATCTTTATTAATTCATTAAATATTTACATCAAAGACCCGTAGGTCTAAAGTAAAAGATTACATTGCAGCGGAAATTAAACTAAACGTTGGCGTCCTTCAGCTCCCACAGGAAGTCGACCGGAAGACCGCGAGGCCTAGACCACCACTTCATCGTCTCCTCGAATGATGTACCTTCGGCCTTCACTTCGAATTGTGACATGATGCAAAAAGAGAGGCAACAAACGTATGAGTACATTACGTACTCAGCAAGTGAGGGAAAGTATGACATGATTGGCCGATCAAGAAAGGCTAGCACAGGGTTTAAGGCGTAGAAGCACCTATGTCTAGTTCGAGTAATTAAGCGGGCTATTTACTATGTGATGTAACACCTGATTATCCAAACCACGCATGTCTCCTTCCCGAGAACCATGCATCCAAATCATTACCATCCCTCTAATCCGCATGAGGGTCCATGCCGCTCTTGACCGTGAGCACGGCTGTCATGACGGTTTTCACTCTGCAGAGGTTGTACACAATTCACCACGAGAAAGTGATTCCATCCCCTGGTGCCAAGTGGACTAAAAATCTCCATTATGCCCGTGCCGGCCAAGCACTTACACACTTCCTTCGGTGTGTGGCCAGGAGATCACCTTCAAGGCGGTTCACGGGTTCCTCTAGCTTTGTACGCGCCCACTAGGATTTCTACTCACCCGATGTGTACACCCGTCATCGGGTAGCTTCCTTCCCTTGAGCCGGATGGTTACGAGACCTTGTCTCTTCACCACACCTCCCCGGGACTACCGGTATAACACCGGCCATAGCCCCCTCTCCGACGCGCGTACTCGATCGGTCTCCACCGCATACTACGCCAAGCCGCGCCCAAACTTGGCTCGTGGTTGTACGGTTTAACATGGATGGTCGCTCCACGAACCGGTCCTTATGATTCGGGTGATAGAATTTCATGGAACTACCGGTACACCCTGACCATAGTTCCTCCACCCGTCACCAAAATCAATGTTCAATAATTAACAAGCAACCATGATCATTATGTTCAACTGGATCATTAATAAGATTAACATTTAGCATGTCTTAAACCCAATTAAAGCAAGCTAAGCATGAGTCTACCCAAGTCTACAACTAATACCACCCAGTGCGATAAGGACAAGTGTGGAACAAGACATGACACTTAGGATTCATATTTATCACAGCAATGCAAGCATGTGTAGATAGAAAAGGAAATAGGTGCAAGATGCGTCAAGGACACTTGCCTCTTTCTCTTTTTGCTCTTGATTATATCTTCGACTCTTGCTCTTCGGATCCCTTGCGTTGATCGTCTTCTAATTACATCGCAACGAGCAAACATGCAAATAAACATACAAAGAAACTAAGAAATAGAACAATACATCATACAAGCATTACTAAAGGAAGGTACGCATCGCTACGATCCCGTGAGCGCGAGAATCGCCTTAATCGGAGCTACGAGCAAAAAGTTACGTAGGTTTAAAGCTTTAGGGGCTTAAACATAAAAACAGACTAAGGTGGGGGCTATTTTGTAAATATGGAAAAGATCAGGGACTAAAGTGTAAAATACTAAGGGTTAAAGTCTAATTTTATAAAATAACGGGGTTACCTTTGTAAAACTACAAGATCTAGAGCCATTTGAGTAAACGGGGGCTAATACGTAATTTTATAAAAGGCTAGGGGTGTTTATGTAAAAAGGTCCTATGGCCAAAATATCACAACACAATAGTTTAGGGGTTTAAAATTAATTTATAATTTAATTGTAAAGTTTATTGCAAAAGACTAGGGTTAAAACAAAGCTTGGGGCTTCTTATGTGAATTAAAGGACCTATTCGTAATTAACCATAGACTAAGGGGTAACACGTAATTTTACCTAGATACGTAAACACCTGCGCGTAAAATTAGTAAAACGTACTCCTTACTAAATTGTTGTCGCCATTGACTTTTTCGTAACGCTTGACCATTCGTCTTATTCAAAAAATTTCTTCAAATACAAAAAGTTATATGCTAGATTTCAAGTTTCTTTAGTGATAAAACAGATTACAACAAAATATATGGTATTTCTTAAAAAAAATTTGAATAAGACAAATGGTCAAACATAACAAAAAAGTCAACGGCGACAACAATTTAGTAAGGGAGTAGTAGGGGCTAAAATGTAAAAGATATTGTCCTGGCGCAGAGCATGGACTAAGACAGAAATACTTATAAACCTAGGGTCGCTCATGTAAAAAGATAAGGACCTATTTGCTATTAACTAGTACCGTAGGGGCCTATATGCAAACTTCTGATTTACCATGGATTAAATGAATTATTTTGAATCCAAAAATGTCATGTACCGTGTCCACAGTAGCTGTGGACCGCGGCGAGGCAGCAGAGTCCACCGATCCACGATGGACTAGGACCATACCCTTCGGGGAATCTAATCGTGGCCGTTCTTTTCGGATCGGACGGCCGGGACGCGGTTCGGGTTGGGCCGCGGCTGTCGGAAACGAGCGAGGAGGCGGCGCCATGGTTGGGGGCCCGCCGGAGTTGGCCACGGCGGCGCTCCGGTGGCCGATTCAATGCGGGGAGAGGGGGAAATGGAGAGGGGATCGAGGCGGGCTCACTAGTGGGTCGCGCGGGGCGGAGGTGGCCGGAGACGGGCGGCGGCGACGGGGTGATGACGGCGATGTCCGGTAGTGCCGCACGTGCTCGTCGAGCCCTCTTTCTTCGTCGCGTGAACGGGGTCGGAGGCGGAGCGTGGAGGCGGTCGCCATCGTGGTGTCGCGCGCCGGCGCGGCGGCCGGAGGCGGGTGGCCGACGGAGAAAGGGGACGTGGCGGCTATGGCGCACGGCTGCGCCGTGCTCGTGCGGCGGTGGCGGGATGAGGGAAAGGGGACGCGGGCTCTAGGGTTCCGCTTTTTATAGGGCGCGGTGCCCTAGGGGCGGAGCGCGCACGCCGAGGCGGCATCGGCGGCGTACGAGCGGTGGCGCCGCGCGGTTAGGGTTAGGGGTGGGCACGCTGCGGGCTGGGCCAGGGTGTGGGCTAGTGGGTTGCGGGGCGGGCCGGGGGAGGAGGGAGGGAAGGGGGTTGGGCTGGCCGGGTTTTGGCCCAAGAGGCGGGGAGGGTTTTCTTTTCTTTTCTTTTCTTTTTTCTCTTTTCTATTCCAATTTCTATACTATTCCAATTCGAAATTCAAAACGAGATTTAAATGCATTTTTTACACGATAAAAACCTACATGCAACTATTCAACATGAATGCATTCAAAGGACACATAAAACCTATATTAATTCATTTAATTTAGAAAATACTATAATTTGCACAATTAGGTTCATAAATTGTCTTTTAGAACCAAAACTCATCGAAATAAATAAAATCCATTTTATTTGTTGAAAATGCTTTGGTGCTCCAAAATAAACTACTTTAAACTAAAATAATTATTATTAAATAAATTCTTTTATAAATCACATGTATTTTGTAAAGTAAATCAAAGGCAATTATTCAATGAGACATCTTCACAACCAAAAGAATTTTCTCAACATAGATTATTTTCATGAATTAATTATATTTGTTACATAAATCACTTTCACAACTTAAATGCATTTCTTAAATAAAACACTTTCACAATAACACAAATCCTTTGTAAATTTATAAATTCAAACAATTTAGCTTTCCTTTTGGAAAAAAAGGATTTTATTAAAAAGCGGTTCACATTCCGAAAGTGAAATTTTGGGATGTGACATTTCGTTGGTACCTCAATCTCCTTATACGGTATGATAGATGGCAACAAGTGAGCAACATATCCTCATCTAAGCTGACAAAGGACAAGTTATCTACACAATCTTATCCCGGACTGTCGCACTGGCAGCATATACCTAGGGCTGAACGAGTCCATCGGCCTTCCATTTCTCTTGAAAGAGGATTGCAAAAAGGAGAAAAAAAGAAATTTCCTTTTATGGCCTCAAAAAATATGTTTGTGCATTATATGACACTATTCAAAAAAAGTTCCCTATTCAGCCTTAATCAATATTTTATGCCTTCCATGGCCTTCTATTAGCTTCCTTACTTTTTACGGTGGAATACCCCTTCTCCATGAACCAAAAAGACCATTTTACCCTTCTATTATTTCTTCCTCTCTTCGTTTCTCTCTCTCACGCACAGACACGCTGGGCACAAGTTGGAACGGCCATGGAAGAGGTTGAAGGTCCCGCCATGGGGACCCAGTGCGGTCCCCTCTTGCGCGCCGCTCCCTGCGGGCCAGGCTCGTGCCACAGCGGCGGCGCTACCCAGGGCATCGGCACTGGGATTCTGGCGCAGTCCCCTCCGGCGCACCGCTGTCCGCAGCCCAAGCACGCACCACGGGCGAGTGCCTCGCTGTGGGCTAGGGATTCTACCCGACCTTGGGGCTCCAGAGAGAGCACTGCTGAACTTCGGTGGTCAGGCGCTATGGCCACACGCTGGTCGACAAAAGTACAGATCTATTGCGGTTGTGGGGGCGCATTGTACAATCTGATTTGTCTTGTTATTTTTGTGCAGAAAATATGCAAAAATTTGTTTACATTTAATTCCATGATATATGTCTTATAATTTTCATGTGAAAATAACGCTCAAATTTGAGTATATTAATTCCATAAAATTCCTGGTTTGTGGACATCTTCACGCCACCACCAACGAGAGGAATGGTGAGGCAATTATCTCGTGCAATGCCATATGACGAATTGACATCAGAGACCGTCAAGTTGATGGATGAATAGCACGACCTCGATGGCAACCAGGAATTAGGCTGCCAGTCTGCCACGATAATCTTAGGATGGAAGACTGACGGCATATCACCATGAGATAAAGACAAGGGTGTCATAAACGATGGCCGCGATGTTGACCACGACGAGCCGTGGTGTGCTGCATGGTGGCCATGATGGTGACAACAAGGAGGCATCTCGTGATGTCAACCGGACAACTACACCCTCAACACAAGGAACGTTAGCCGGACGAATCAGAACTCTCTGCCTTGACCATGACTCCTGATGCATCTCACTCTCACTCCCCCTATGTCGAAAAATATCTTTAACTTTGTGAGGTGGAGGAAGGAAGTACCAAAGATGCCCTCAATACGATTCACGCCAGTTACTACTAGCTAGGGAGCATGTATCCTCCTCCCGTTCCTTATTTATTTGTGCAATTCTAAAGCATACTACCATTTATGGCCGGAACATTGATGCAACAGAATAAATACCTGAGCTGCACTTGCAGGTAATATGCCCATGTTGTCCTCCCCTGATATTGGACGCTTAGCATCAGCAAAGTAAATGTTGTCATCGGGAAACCATTTTTTCTTTAACCACGTCATCAATTGACCAAAAAAAGTAGCCATCAAAATTTTAGCCACACTTTCAAACATAACTGGAAGTAGTAGATCAGTTTTCGACTAAAAAACAAGTAGTTGATCTGTTTTACTACACTTAGCACTGCAGGAAATCGTGATGGATGGAACTGGAGAAAAGTGAAAAACGCTCAGGCTCTGTTCCGCGAATGTGATAGTTCTCGAATGTAGATAGATCAATATGTCTGTTCTCGCCACATTACTCACATTCACGAGAATTTTTATCAAAGAACAAATATAATTACTTATTAAGTCAGCACACGCATTCGACAACAAACCAAGTCGGTGCTCAACCCAGTTAGCATTAGTACTAGATCATCAGCACGTGCTCCAGCATGGGCGAGCAATCCAAATGATATGGTAGGCTCATTTGTAAAAAAATTATTACTTCGTAAACTTAAGATTTAGAATATTATAGAACAAATAAAGTGCTAGAATGTATATCTATTGTAAACTTAATTTACTTCCTGACAATTATTCCATAGAATAAATAATTGTTTTTCAAGGTTTATACGTGTGACATCAAATTTAAGTATTATAAATATTATCAAGCTTGTAACAGATTTTTAAAACAAAATAATTACTTTATAATGCGAAATCAAACTATTCTCACCTTGCACTATAGTAAATATTTTCTTTTCTTCATTGGCCTCTGACTACAATATAGTTTTCTACCCTCTATCCTCATCAACTTTCATATTATTACATATCCATAGAATAGTCCACGAGAAACTGTTAGAATTTCAACACCCATACACTCCTACCACAGTTGGACGTGCTTCCAACATTTTTGGACAACTATTGTTGAACTTGATGGTAGGCAGCTTTCACTGGCATTTTTTCAGTTCCGGATTTGTTGCTTCGGCTACGATAATGTAGTCATCATTTTTTTCGTTTCAAACTTGTGAAGTAGATTTCAGAACCAGCATATAGTGCATATGACATGAATACACCTGTGTTCCAGCTGGCTGTTTTGTAGTATATTGTGGAGTTATGAAGACGATGGACTATGAAATCCAGCTCAAACGTTGGTGCTTTGTGTCATAAAAAATAAAAGACTACCCATGACTCGTGCAATGGCTTTCATCAATAGTTAGACCTTTCTTTATTGTAATTTCTTTATATCATAGAACATTTAATTTATTTTCATACTTCATATTCATTTACTTTTGCATCCTAGTAAAACTACAACGTGACTGAATTTGTGTAATAATGTTAAATATTGTGTTTGTAACAAAGAGCTGGTAAGAGCCTTCTATTTACTAAAGAAATTTTTTTATTTATAAATCCAATCACGATCACACGCTCATGATTTCACCCCTCTTCCGGTTTTGTCAGCTGAGATAACAAAGAGGTCCTTGCTTTGAAAATCCTGGTTCTATTGATCGAATCGCTGAAAAGACTCACAAAGACCCAGCTGCAGTGTTTGATTGATCAAATCGCTGACCTCCTTCCGGGATGGAAAGCCGACCTCATGAAAAGACAGGGACGAGAGATACATGTACAACATGTCATGGTGGCTACCATCATGTACCACGCCATGGCCCTTGATCTTCCTCATTGGGTCATCAAAGCTCTCGGAAAAATCTTGAGAGGATACCTATGGCGTGGTCGCAAGGATGCACAGGGAGGCCACTGCCTCCTTGCTTGGCTGAAAGTTACACGGCCTAGGGAGCTTGGGGGACTAGGAATTGCTGACCTGCATAAGCTGAACATAGCCCTGATAGTGAGGTGGCTCTGGCTCCAAAAGGTAGCAACAGACAAGGCTTGGACGTCGCTGCCACTCCAAGCAAGTGATAATGTTAAAGCTCTCTACTCGCTAGCAATGTGTACCGAGATCGGCAATGGAATGAACACACTCTTTTGGGAAGATAGATGGCTGTTGGGACAGCGCATCCAAGATCTTTCCCCGCTGATTGCAGGCATGGTGCCCAAAAGGATTGCTAATAAACGAGCGGTCAGTGAGGCTATCAATGACATGTGCTGGGTGAGAGATATCTATGGGATAGCTACTATAGAGGTCATCATGGAGTTCATCAAACTTTGGGACCTTGTTTCGGGTGTGCTTCTTCAGCCGGAGGTTGAGGATACCCATTTGTGGCGCCTCTCGGCCTCGGGCAACTACACAGCGAAATCAGCTTATGAGGCTCTTTTTCAAGGGGCTGTTGCCTTCGAACCTTGGAAAAGAATATGGAAAACATGGGCACCGGGAAAGTGCAGTTTTTGATGTGATTGGTGGCTCATCGGCGCTGTTGGACAGCGGACAGGTTGGCCCGAAGAAACCTGCCACATCCTGAGAAATGTCTGTTGTGTGATCAGGAGGAAGAGACGATCGATCACTTGCTGGTGGGATGTGTCTTCCCAAGGCAAGTATGGCATCACTACCGGAAAACCAATTGTTGCCGTGTGCAAGAGTCTTCGCCGTGCGCCGGGAGCGGTGGCACTAGGGGCAGCGGGAGCGGTGGCAGTAAGGCTAAGGGTCGAGTGACTCGGAGTAGGTCCGTAGCACCACCTTCCCCGCCGGAGGCGCAGGAGGAGGAGGGGGGGGGGGGGGACTCGGAGGAGGGGGGCTCGGAGGAGGGGGAGGGCAGGAGGGAGAGTCGGAGGAGGGGGACGGGCAGGAAGGTGAGGATGAGGGTGAGGGTGAGGAGGAGCAGGAGGGGGAGCAGGTGGAGCAGCAGCCTACTGTGTGGCTGCAGGGTCCTACGAGACTCCCCGACAGGTCGATACCTTTGTCCACGCGGCCGGTAATTCGACCAGTAATGCCATTGTAAGTAACTTCTGACTACTTCCTTCATTTGATAATGTGAAAATCTTTATTAATATAAAACTAATATTTTTTCTTAATCACTTTTCACAGGAGTTGGAAATTAATCACCCCGGGTAGTCATAAACGCAAGGTGAACGCCGTCCTTGGTGCTTTGGTCGGGCTGCACTTCCCGGGTCAGGTTCACATTGGTGAAAGGTACGAGCTAGCGTGGACTTGGGTGCACTACTGCGTCGCCACCGAGCAAATCGACGCATTTAACAGGTGCTCCATCAACAAGGCGGATCGAGTGGTGTCGAATTGTGGGTAAGTCTTTCTCGCTCTACACTTTTGATTCATTGCATTCATTGTACACTTATACAATAAAAACTAAACACATTATGTCTACATGCAGGAATTCTACACTTGTGAGCCAGGGTACGAGGAGATGGCTAAGGTTGTGGCTTACAACCAATGTCGGAAGCTCGTGAAGGACATGCACTACGAGGCGCAAGTTCAGTGCGTCATTAACTACTGTGGCCATATCCTTCGCAAAAAGATAACCAAAGATGCGGCTAGGACTGTGAAGCTCACACGGGAGCAATACTTGCAGATAAATATAGATTTATCTCCGATTTAATGCATTGCTTCATTTGATTTTTTGACCTCTCTCATCTGTCCCGTGTAGGTGCCTGCGCCGTGGTGCCGTAACGACGATTTGTGCTGGGAACGCATAGTGGATAAGTGGTTCTCACCCGAGTGGGAGGAGATGCACAACGCTGGCCGAGCCCGGCATGCGCTGATGCCTGGTCCATCTCACCACCAAGGCAGCCTTAGCAACGAGGAGTACAGGGCTCGATGGGTATGCAGAGTCATTTATTTGTTTTATCTCCTAATTATACATAAATAGTAATGAACTTGTTGTTATTTTGTTTGCAGTCCCGGTCACATGGAGGCGCCGAGTGTCCCGAGTTCGTGGGCTGGACTATGGCCCACCAGAAAAAGGCTACTCGGGCCAGCTACGACCTCGAAAACCCTCCTTCGGCTTACAGCAACCCCTCCGTCTACTCTCGTATCACTGCATATACACGGAGGTGGTTAAGCAACTCTATGGCTTAGAGTGGGATCCGACCGCCCACCCTATTGATGTTGAGGTGGCCATGAGGGCGGAAGGAGGCAAGAAGCATGGCCGGTTGATCATAGGCGACGGCACTGTGGACACGAGCAGTTGCCCCACCCTCTCACAGATTCGGGCGAGGGACCCAGCCACTGCCCCGCCTATACGTCCACGCCGGACCGTCACAGAGCTGCAAGTGCAGAGACTTGAGGTTATTTCTGCTTCACTAAACAATTATTGAATTTCTAATCACGTATTATCACTGCATTGTAACAGTTCAATGGAAACTTTTGTAGGCCGAGCTCGCCAAAGAGAGAAGGCAGCGACAGGAGGAATCGGCGCGACAAAAGGGGGATGTGGCCAACTTGTTTGCTTACATTGCCTACATGCAAGCTGAGTTGGCAGCAGGACGACCACCGCCACCGCCTCCAACTATGCCTCATATGTTTCCAGTCACTCCTCGGGTAATCTACTTTGTAACTATGTCTCATATGTTTCAAGAATTAGAGACTTAGTAAATAGGAAACATTGTTCCATTTGCAATCACTTGGAGACTAAGATAACCTAGAGAATTGGATATTGTAGAAACTTACAATCTTAACTAAAATGAGTATTCGCTGGTTTGCAAACTTTTCTACTTTTTGCAGAACCTATCGGCGGCATCGAATGCCTCGGTGAACATGTCACCTACGTTGCCCCCGTAGCAGTTGTTCCCACAAGTGCCGCCGTTCGAGCCCCCACCCTTCGGCCCACCGTCGTTCGAGCCACCACCCTTCGATCCACATATGTGAAATCATGGTTTGTTGTACTCGTGGACGGCCTATGAATGTTATGTGTTGTTTGTGACGATATTTGTGATGTTATGAGACAAACGGACGATATATGTGTTTTATTTGTGATATATGTGTCGTGCGGTGATATGTGCGATGAATTGATGATTATGTGATATATTTGTGATGTGTTTGATATATGTGATGTTTGAAATGTAAATGAGTAGACCGAGGCTAAAAAAAACAAAAAAAGGAAACCTGATGGTTGTTTTGTCGTGTGCCAGGGGCAAGGCACACGGCAAAGTAACCATACTGGCAATTCAGGTTGGTCACTTTGCCGTGTGCCACCGCGGGCACACGGCAAAGTGACCATATGATCGCCGTGTGCTGGGCATAGGGGCACACGGCAAAAGCGGGCATATTGTCGCCGTGTGTTGTGAGCATGGCACACGGCAAAGGTCAAAGTACTTTTGCCATGTGTCCCCGTGCAGCACACAGCAAAGGAAAAACTACTTTGCCGTGTGCGCTAGTGTGACACACGGCGAACAGATTTGACGTTTCTGTTAACTTTACCGTGTGGGTGTCCTGGTACACGGTAAACACTTCGTCGTGTGCCTGTGTTATGGCACACGGCGAAGGCGGCTTTGCCGTCTATAGCTATCGCCGTCAGGCATTTGCCGTAGGCCGCCTACGGCAAAGTGGTTTACCGTGTGTCTGGGGCTCTTCGCCGTGTGCCGCGGGCACACGGCAACAATTGGTTTTCCGGTAGTGCATGTGTTACTGCAGCGCATAGGCCATGGACATCGAGCGCCCCAGCCGGATGAGCTCATCTTTGTTGACTGGTGGGCCATGGTGGCAAGGTCGGCGAGCAGTGCTGTGACCAAAGGGCTGAACTCGTATATCACCTTGTGTGCCTGGACACTTTGGCGACACAGGAACGAATGCGTGTTGCCCCCAGCCTTTCAGCCGTGCTGCGAACAGTGGGCGAGGAGGTCAAAATGTGGAGCATGGCGGGCGCCGGGAATCTGTCTCGGGTGGCTGGTCCTGATGATGATGCTGTCGGGTCGAGTGGAGTCACCTAGTGTGAGAGTTTATGCCTGTCCTTGATCCTTCGATCAGGATGCTGCTCTGTTACTGCCACTGCTGTGGTGGAAAGGATGTGAGCGTAAATGGGTGTGAGTGCCTCTGTGAGTGTGTGAGCGTGTTGACCCCTTTTTGTAATTACTTCTCTTCTTCTATTAATGAAATGATGCGCATGTCTCTTGCGCGTTCGAGAAAAAGAAAATCTTGGTTCTATCATAAGATTATCCTTGTCTGCATTTCTTAGGCTTCAAAATATGGGAACTTATATTAGTTTCAGAATAAGTGATGAATTCTTTCCCTTTTTTGCAAGGGTAGTGATGAGTTCTTGACTGGAGTATGAACCATTAATGTTTTCCAAATATGATTGTTAGAATCAAAAGGTTGTTTTAATTGTCATGACTACCAAATCTAGTCACATGTATAATGATTTTTACTGCTTTCTTAGTCTGTTTTTTGGCACACTAATAATAATTTGAATGTCCGATTTAGTGCTTAACATGTGCTCACGAATGCATGATTTTCTATGCAGATTGGGAACGTACCTTGTATCCAGGCAAGGTAATTGTCATCCGTATGGAGGGGCATGAGGCAAACTCCAGGTGATGCCTTTTTGATGATCTAGGCGACATTAACCTTCCGCGTCCAACATCAAGAGTCAGTATAGCTCATCAACCAACCTGTCAAGTTTCTTGTATCCCACTTGATTGCATCGTCAGTCGTCACTGCTTCAGTACCTCATGCAGACAGCAAACCTACACAGTATAGCTGTGCTAAAGGATCCGTCGACTAACAGGGAATTACAGTTGAACCTCATGATCCTCAGCCACTCGGTAATGAAGTATCATGGCCATTCCACAGCGTTAAGAACTCGTCACCAATAAAACCATGGCAGATCAAATTGTAGAGGAGAGCCCCTACACTACCTTGTCACCAGAAAGCACAAGCACCCCTGGCTGGATTCGATCAAATCCTTACTGCTGTGATGCGCCATGCGCCATACAGATCCATTTGTAGAGGAGAGATCGAGGCGAACACCTTTCTTAAGATTTGGAATGTGCATGCAGATTGCTACCGTGATGTAGTTAGGTTGGGTAAATCTTTTTTGGAATTAGGTAACTACAGCAGGTAAAGAAAAATCATTAAACTCATCTATCGGACGGATTTCTCTTTGGGGGCTCTACAACGTGGGTAATTGGAATTAGGAAACTACAGCATGTATAATAATTAAACACATCTGACCCGTGTTTGGGGACTTTACAATATGGGTGGGCAGGTGTGACATTGATCTTTGGTCATGATTTGTTGATTATCCATATTGACGGTTGGATGTTTTGCTTTTTTTGAGGAATTTCTAGGATTTTTTCACAATTAACATGGATGCCTCAAAAGGAGCCTCCAATTATTAAATATAAGATATTTGGCAGGTGATAATCAATCAAGTGGTTGAGCTCCTGCTCGCAACAGCGATCATTTCAGTGGAGCTAAATCTCCTGAAACCTCCTAGTTCCAAATAAGTTGAGAACAAGTGACCGTATAGATACTATAAGAACCCATTTGCTAATTGGTCTATTCCTCGATGCATATTTTTTACCCTGGATCTTTTCCTGTGCCGGGGAGGTGTATATATAGCATCTCCAATCCGTGGGGCAAATATTTTCGTGCATGCATGGAACTACATTTGCAATAGAACAAAAATCAAACTTGGGCCATCCATATGCTTTTCCATGTGAGTAATGAATGCTACCCAATCAAACTTCATCTGAAGTGTTCATTAGACAAGTGGCTATGCGGAAAACCATAATTTCCTGCTAGTGTGGCTCCGTATGTGCACCTAGTGCCCTGGGTTGAAGCATTGAATATTTTGAACGTAGCACATGGAGGGACAACTTAAAAGTACATAATTTCCCTGAACAGATTTTGCAAAAAAATTCGTTGGTGGATTCCACTTTTCTACAGATATGTCAGGTTTGATGAAATAGAAAAATCACATTAGTATAAAAATAAAATATAGATACACCAGGCACTTCACTCTTCTAAGACGTCGATCCTGAGCCAAAAGTTTTATTGATGCATTCCATTGTCACAAATGATCTTTCATTTATTATGCAAATGTCAAAATAATGCAAATTTCATTAAACAACATCATCTTCCTTGTTCATTATTTTGTCCCTAAAGTTTTAGGGTGTGTTTAATTAGACTTTGACTATGATAAAATAACAATTATGATACATACTACCACCAGTACAATATTGTGGTATTGTACATTGTATTTTAGCAATTGTACACATTTTTATTGAAATTTCATTTCCTTGCAAATCACGTTTTGTGAAACTCAACTTTGATATTCTCGTAAATCAAATATAAAATCATGAATTTCAAATAAAAATTTTCCAAATGCGTGAAATTCGAATTCAAAGTTCAATTTTGAGAACAAATAATTTTGAAAGTTGCAAAATTTCAATTCACGAAATTGAAATTGAAATTTGAATTTAACGAATTTTATCTTGTTTGAAATTTGTCCATAAATTCAAATTCGACTTTTGAGAAAAATCAAGTTTGAAATTTGTGAAATTTCAAATTCATGAAATTTAAATTCAAATTTGTAATTTGGGAATTTTTAAATTCAGAAATATCAACAATGAGCTTCCTCTTGAGCATCTCCTGCGTCCTGCAGCATCACCAAATAAACAGCAAGAAGTACAAATCAGCTCTTCGTTCTTGATCAAATATGCAAGAAATTACAGGGGATGGAACTGTACAAGAGACATACTTGACCTATTCTTGTTTCTGCAGCATCAAAGCATGGTCCTCTCCTTCTCCTTTGTGTCCTAAATCATCATCCATCCGACTTGTATTCGTCACCTGACTGAAAAATTCTTGCACGGTGATGCCCTAGATTCAGAAGTCTCCAAGAAAGATTGGGAACCCTGAAAAATCTAGCACCGTGCTTCATAAGTTAGCAGCATGTCGAATGGGGCAATTCAGCAACAACACGCTTAATATTGCACATAGAAGCTCAATAATCCAACAGGACTGTGGTGCAGCAGACCCAGCCCAGCGGATTCGAGAGTTAATCAATTGTCAGGCCGTCCAAAATTAACCCCTGGATTGACGAGCGAGAAGCCTCCAGCGGATTTATAAGCTCAGTAAAAAAACCGGTTCTACATATTTCATGGGGGCAGGATGGCGGCGGCATCCGGGATCGCAAGCCGCGGCGACGGGCGTAATAGCGGCGGCTCGAGAGGAGGGACGTTGGGGCCGCAGGCGACGGGGAGGGAGGTTGCGGGCTGGGGTGGCACGAGGGCCAGGGTGCAGGCGCGATGGAGGCCGAGGATCGCAGGGTGACGGGGATGGCAGGCGCCGCGCGAAGGCCTAGGTGCAGGCGGCAGGCGATGGGGAGGGAAGGCACGAAGGTTGGGTTGCAGGCGCGGCGGCCAGGGGTCGCAGGTTACGAGGAGAGGGCGGTTGTGTGCGACGGGGTGGGGTCGGTTTGGGAAGGGGTCACGCGGGTGCGGGGAGGGGGTGGCATGGATTTTGGATCTGTTTCGCAAGTGCGGACGAAGGTCGTATGTGATGGACGAAGATCGCAGGCACATGGAAACACTACAAATTCTTTAAGTAGTAGAGATAGAGATTGGCACTTTCAAAAGACTGCGCCAGCATGACCTTTAGATTCATGAAGTTCCCACAGGTGACTCAGTGTTGCCTGCGATGTCACCTATCACCAAAAAAATAATAAGTGTTTATGTAGTACCCTTGTCAAATCTGCTATTTGAATTGGTTTGGGGGTTCCACAACAAAAAATCATAACTACATATGCTAGCTCGGTTTGCACGTCGGGCTAGGTTTGAGGTTTGCTCAGGCATTGGTTTAGAGCTATCTAGTACTCTGTGGCCACATTTTTTAGTTTTTGTTCATCACATTTCTCAATTTTTATACCAAATTCTAATTTTTCTTTACATAAAAATATATACATATAAAAGGACTTATACAAACAAAAATTCAAACATTTTCATTTGGACTTACCCAAAGAATAGTTCTGTATTATATTTATACATATTTTTCTTATAATAATTCAAAGTTTTAAATTAAATAATGTTGGACTATTTAATTCAATGTTAATAATATCAACTACGTGAATTCGCTAGGCCTTGCATGTGAATAAGCCATGGACATGCAAACAATGAGAATGAAACATGGTGAATTGATTTTTTTTTTTGGTTGAGTGGGGTGATAAAAATTCAGATAAATATTAGAGCACAGAAAATTAATTCTACCACCGTGGCTAATTGTTATCTTTTATTAAACCGGTCATTTTTATTTATGGAGTCATCTTTGCTGAAACTAGTTTGGAGGTGTGTGGAATCACCCTAGCCACACTGGGACTGAGACACGGCCCGGACTCCCACGGGGGGCAGCAGTGGGGAATCTTGGACAATGGGCGAAAGCCCGGTGGTTTAGAGGTGTTGTTTACCCCTATTGATGTAGGCAATAGTCATATGGGACGGTAAGATGGCTGCCGTGTTTGGTAGTGTTGCATAAAATTTTTGTGTCGTGAGTCCTTGAGCTAATTTCTTGCATTAATATATATATCTTCATTTAAGAAATAGAAATATAATATTAAACAGAATGATCATATGACATTCAAGGACTATTAAAAGAATATTAAACAGAATCATATAAGAAATCTGATGTTCTTATAGAAGGTACAATGCAATAAAACAAAAATATATTGTACATGATTCCTATAGTAATAGAAGAGAATGAACTATTCGATGATTATATAGAAATAAAAAGGAAAGGTAGGACACATTAGGCTGTTCTTGCTCATGTTGTTGGGTTGTTGCAGCTCCATGGATCTGGCAATGACTAGAGGCGAGGTGAGGAAGTAAGTGCACGATGGAGGGTTGATGAAATTGCTGGAATATACTACTCCATCCTAAACTGTTATCATTGTTGCTTTTTTCATTATATTTGACCATTCCTTTTATTAAAAATATTTTAAGAAATATCATATATTTTGTTGGAATGTGTTCTATCACTAAAGTAACTTGAAATATAGCATATAACTTTTTATATTTGAATAAATATTATGAATAAAATGAATGGTCAAACATAACGAAAAAAGCAATGACAAAAACAATTTAGGAACGAACGGAGTATAGTATGTAAGTTATAATAGTGAAATGCAAGCAGAGAGGAGGTTTTCAGTTTCATAACATAGAAAATTGTAATTGATATTAATTTACAGTGTTGGAGTATGCCATACTCCAGTACGAATATATGGCAGAAATGACATTTAGCACTCGGCTTTGCAACCATATATAAACCTCCTTAATTTGCAGAGGTATGCATTAGAATACCAAACAAAAATGCTAGGTAATACGTGTTTCAACAATTAATTATACCTCTTCTATTTAAATGTAGAAAACGAGCAGATTGATGCACACTAACACCACCAATATGCATCATTGATTAGAGCCAATTGGAAATCATGAACAGTAAATGCCAACGACTATGGGGCCTACTCCGATTGCAATGGTCAGGCTGCTGGCTCTTCCCCAAGGGAAATCATCGATCTAAAGACGATCAGGACAAGCAGAAAAGGTGGAGGCCAACCATGATGAGCTGATGTGGCTACTGCTGTCGACGTCGTGAGTTTCTCACCATGGAAGAGGTGATCGCGACTCGCGAGTCGCGACTACTGGTAAAGGACCAGGACATCAGGAATCAGGACACAGGGGTTGATGAACAGGCCGGCCACGATGGCGACCTAAAACGAGGTCGCCATGACGATCTTCGTATGGCAGAGCACAACGTCAAGAGCACGAGGTGAGGAACGGTGGCTGATTTGAAGAAGACAAGGAGGCGGCGTGAAGTGCGGTGGGCATGGCCACTGGCGAAGCTAGGTGCAGCTTCCCTGGTACACAGGCACCACCTTGAAACATGAATTTTTTTTTTGATTCAAACTACGGTAGGCCAAGGCCGACCTGAACTTTATTGATGCAAGGGAGAAATTACATCGTGGGTTACATTTTGCGGCACCAGTGCATGTGGGTTGTTCGCATCTAAGCGAGAGGCCCATGCCCGAAGTTCCGACTTACAGAGGGGGTCCCTGGCCCTGAAGGCCCAGAGGGTTACATTGTTTGCCGCAGCACTAATGATCTGGGGGTTGGGAGCACAACATCGTTGAAAACTGAGCTATTTCGATCCTTCCAAATGTTCCAAAGGAGGGCTGTGAGGGCCACCATTCGGCTGACTGATCTGCGGGAGTTCCAAAGGTGGGGGGCTGCCCAAAGGTCTTGAATTGTTGAGGCTGCTGGCACGTCGCAGGCCCCGACGGCGTTCCACGTGTCCCTTGCATGAGCGCAGTGGAGCAGGAGGTGATCTTGCGTCTCTGGCAGGTGGCAGAAGGGGCAGGTTGGTGAGTAGTCAGGTGGCGGCGGTGTAGCAGTTCACGCGTCGGAAGTCTGCACCGGAGAATGAGCCATAGGAAATGTTTGCATTTAGGCGGCATCGGGTTGAAACATGAATTTCAGTTGAAAACAACCAAAATCTGCCTTATGTGCACAAGGCTTGATAGAAAATGTGCACTTTGCTGTTGTGGAAGCCTGAAACGCAAGATGTGCACCCGGGTCTCTGGAGCGCTAGCTTCGCCACTGGGCATGGCGGCGACCACAAGGAAACAGCTACCAAGGCATCCTGACGGGAATGAAGCACGATTGGACACCTGGATCCTCCACACAAGTAATGTACATGCCACAAGTATCTGCCTTTATCCATTACTCCTGATGCATCTCACTCTCACCAAGCCGATCTCGTTCCCCTGCACAAAGACGCTTTGCTCTATCAACAGGCAGTGAAGTACCAAGGGGGGCCTCAATGTTATTCATGCCAGTAGCCCAGTACCAGAAATACTACTTGTGAGCATCTATGCTCCTCCCGTTCTTTCCTTTGCGTAATTCAAAAGAATACAACTATTTATGTCCAGAACATGGATCCAACATGATAAAGATCAAAGCTACAACTGCCGGTTACTTGCCAATGTTATCCTCCCTGATATTGGACACTACACCAGCAAAGTAAATGTTTACATCGGCAAACGATGCACACTTTACCCACGGCATCAATCCGCCAAACTAAACTGCCATGAAACCTTAAGCCACAGTCTAACTGGAAGTAGTTGTTCGATTTTACTTCCTCTAGTGGAACTGCATAAAATCGTTGTTGAATAAAGTCCATGCTCTGTTCATGCTCTGTTCATGAGAAGGAGAAGGAGAAGGAGAAGAGAGAGAAATAAGTTCATGCTCTGTTCGACGGACAAGTTTATTCTTGAATAAGTCAGATCTATCTGTTCTCACAACATTGATCACTAAAGAAAACTTTAGATGAAAACGTTTGAATATAAATTTTATTCAACTAAAAATAGTGGTATTTTGACATGCTCTTTTTATGCTCTGTTCTATCATTCATATTGATGAAAAAATATAAAGATTTTTTTAGATGAAAAACGAATATGTGTGGTATGTGCATTTTTCCACATAATGATCGCCCCTTGTGCCAACGTATAGTATTCATATGTGATGTGAGACTAGCATACCAGAAGATCAGATTCCTACACTCTTATCACAAGAACCATACGTACCACATGTCTGCTTTTATCCGTGCCTCCTGATGCATCCCCCTCTATCACCAAGCCAATCCCGTCCCACTGTCATCAGAACCTCTCACTGTCACTACCAAAAACCAGCTAAGAGACGTTCACAATCTTATACTGCAGGCACACTCAAGCATTGCTCGACATGATATATATACATGGCAGGGCTGAAACAGTTGCATGGACATAGAGAGGCTCGACTACGTTGGAAAACATTGTTTAGAATCAACATTCACATCTTGCGATCTAGAATTGACATTCCAATTATTCTATGCAATGCACGTTCACAAGCCTCATATCCCCTTTCACCACATTATATGTACTAGTCCATCAACCCTAGCAGATACACCGGTTAATAATTTGAAAAAAAACTTCTATTTTGTCTAAAATAATAAGTTTACAAAAATTTTAGCATGCCTAAAATACCTAAATTTAGGAAGTAGAATTGGTATCTTTCAAAATGATATATTTGTATGTATACAACTAAATTAATCTGTAAACATTTACTAATCTCTCTCTCTCTCTCTCTCTCTCTCTCTCTCTCTCTCTCTCTCTCTCTGTGTGTGTGTGTGTGTGTTTCTGTGAACCTGTCGGACTCCAAAAATATGGTTGTCCTTGGTTCAAAAAAAAAAAAAAAAAAAAAGGCTTCTTTGCCGCTCGCCGAGGGCCGAGTTGACAATTCTCTCCCTTAGATGCCACACTTAGCTATCTTGTTCCTTCTCCACCCCCGTGTCCTCATCGACACCCCACTCTGAGTTTCTGTTGGAACCTCGTCCTAGCTGGCCAAGGTGAAGCTACGTACAAACACTTGTCCCTGGTTGTCCTGCAGGCTGCGTAGACTGAGGTTGTGCCAGTACATCAGCATTCCATTTCTCTTAAAAGAGGACTGAGAAAAGGAGAAAAAATCCAGCACCTATCAACTTGACTTGCATCAGATATCAACACAAGAATATGGGTTTTGCTTCACCTAAAATTTTTATCTGGCATGATCTTCTGAAAGTCTCATTTTTTATTATACATAATCACACCATATCCTGAAAGTCTCATTTTTTATTAGAGAATCATCATAGATCTTCTCACTATTAGAATAGTCATTTCATACAGAGGCCAAGACGCATTGATCGAAGTGGCAAAACTATTGTCTGCAACTAGGCAAGAAGTACTACAAGTATGTTTTTATAGCTACTAACGGACTTATGCCTGAGACTGCATGTTATTCTTGAACTATATAAAAATACTAGGGACCGGGTTATCCCTGAGACAACTAATACTATTTCAAAATAATTAAATAATAGAGGTTTTCTGGTCCAAAATAATGATCATTATTTTTTCTGAACTAGTAACCATTAGTTGTAGGGTATTATTTTTGTAATTGTACTAAAAATCAATTAGTTTTCATTTTTAATAATAATTTCAATTTTCGGGTTAGCCACTTATGTGCAGGCCCAATAGCTAACAGCTCAAACTAGTCTGAAAAAAAAGCGATGGCAAAACCACTATCGCCTTCCTCATCCCGTGCTACCATCAGCCACCCAGCACCGCCTCCACAGTCCCGTATCCAGCACCGCCCCCACAGTCTCGTATCCAGCACCGCCATCCGCCACGATGCCCAACGTCCGGCACTCAGTAGCTGCTGCAATTCAGATCCAGGTGCCCTATGCGCTTGAGAATTGAATTACTCCCTCAAGTGATGGAGTCCGTCTTGAAATATATTTTTTTGATTGACGGCTGGCAATGGATTCCATCACTTGAGAGAGAAATTCAATTCTCCCTCAAATGATACTCTTTTCCTCGCCAACTCGTAACAGAAGACAGACTCCATGACTTGAGGGAGAAATTCAACGACTCTTTTCCTAACAGGCAAGGTTCCAGGCAACCCTGCCTGTTAGCAAAGAGTATCATTTGCCTGGAACTTGAAGAAGCAACATTGACGGCGTCGTTGGCGAGGACTGCAGCAGCTTATCTGAAAGCCTCTGTGGCAGCGCCGAGAGATGCGACAATGAAGTTCAGGAGCAGGAGCTGACATTGGACATGAGGTCGGCATGTCTGCTTCTAACTGAAAAAGCTAGGATAGGACCATGGCGGTATGCACCAACCGGCCTTGGAGTTGAACGCAGGTCACGTTCTGTTTCTCCCACGGCAAAGTTGGTGGTCGACCCGTAATGTCCAGTGGGGTTCCAAGGGGCAGGTACGATACGAAACAGTTCGCCACATGGCGATGGTGTCCCTAGTTGAACAATGCCGTGTGTGACTTTGTACATGATCCCTGATGCATCTCACTCTCACCAAGCCAATACCATCCCCCTTATGCGAAAAACAATCTTAACTTTGCTCTGTTTCAGTGTGATCCATGCTAACAACACTACTTTTATATATATATATATATATATATATATATATATATATATATATATATATATATATATATATATATATATATATATATATATATAATACCTTGGGTACTGAATAGCTTATTCAGTACCCAAGCCATCCATCCCAGCCAGCCATATGCTCCAAGCAACCTGGTTCAACCCAACACACCACATCGGACCCTATAACATGCATGCATGCATTTTATTACCTAATTAATGTTCCGAATGAACCAGTAGTATCCGGCCAATCAACCCAGCAGACTAGACCAAGCATCACTATTTCTATTTTCCAAAATTCACTCCCTAATAAATGGTAATTAATTTTCGGCATCATTATTTCTTCCCTTAACTGCTCCTTATTTCCTGCTTCCGTCTCCTATATATCCAACAAACCGAAGGACCTTGACGCCAGCGACGTCGTGCGGTTCGAGCGCGTGTGCGACGCAGGCGGACGTCGGTGATCGCGTGTTCGTCGGGTACCAGCAGCGCGGCGACAACATGCCCCGGCCCCGCAGTGAATGGTCGTGATCAGTAGCAGCCCTAGAGCGTGATGTGCTACAGCACGTGTCGGGGGTCGTCATACCTGACCAGCTCCAGCAGCTCTTAGCACAGCGGCATGCCACAAATCAGGTGCGTACTCATCCAGTCCAATTCTGGAAGTTCAAAGCACCGCACAACAATTTATTTTTGCAGATTTTTGCGGCCGCTTATTACACCATTTTTTGTTGGAGATCGTAGGAAAGAAGACGATCGAGACCAAAAGCAGGGGCTCCGGATGGCTGCCGTCGAGGAAGCTGCGCCAGTTTGGCGTACATGGACCTTGACTGCGGTCCAAGCCCAAAGCCGGAGGCGGAGACCACGCCGCAACAATATAGGGATACATGATTGTGATGGAGATCAACATCATGGCCCTCAACGCAAGCCTTTTCCAACATCCGTGATTTACGACTTTTTATGGCTAATACTGGAGATTGTGATTTGATTTTGATACAACCCAATGAAGGCAGATAAAGAGATCAATATCCAATTCCATGGAATGGTGCATCTTCTTGTTCTTTTTACTATGTTCTTTTTTTTGTCCCGCAAAGCCTGTTGAGTCGTGCAAGCGTTGTCTCATTGGAGAACAGTCCGATGGCAAAAACATTGTTTCATGGCAGAGACCTCAAAATCATCATGTGCAGGATCTCCAAGACGGCAAGCTGGAGCACTCTAGTTCTTTTTTTAAAAAGCTGGAGCACTCTAGTTCCACGAGCATGATGCCATGGCCATTTTATGCACATTGTAATTCTAGTTCCGGAGTGTAAAGATTGTTTGTTGAAATAAAATGTTTATACACACATGTTTTACACTTATGCAGCTATAAATTTTATAGCATTTTTACAATTTTGCACATTCCTTTTTTACTTGTAACCATAAAACAATCATGCTCCAAATCTACAATCATAAAAAGTGATAAGTCTCAAGCAGAAAGAATCGTATGTGTCACAAGGGAGAAATTTGATAAATAACTGCCATATTGTTGGTTTCATTTTTTTTGTGATTTACATATTTTTTTGTGATTGTAACCATAAAATATGACAAGCTCAGTAAAAAATAATCATGTATGGTGAAAACTGCTATATCTTAATGCGTAACAACTTGATTTTATAGTCTAGCATCACTAGTCATTATATTCCAAACTGCAAGTTTTTATGATTTAAATATTATTTTTAATAATAAAAAGTCACAAGCTCAAGCAAAAAGAATTAATCATATGTTGTACCAACTAGATCTTATAGTTTGGTTTAATTTATCCTTGAAGCTGTAACATTTTATGACTCTGATAATCTAAAAATTCTGCCATCTAAATGATGTTTTTATGACTTCTCATGTAAAAAGTTTACAATTACACAGGTAAAACCTTCAAAGACCGAAGTGTGAAAAAGGTTAGTGAACATCTATAAAGAGCTTGGATTTCGTATACGAATTGCTAACTCTTGCTAGAAGCACATTTTTTCTTAAAACTTTTCCTGTAACATGGTCAAGTTTCACATTTATTATGACATTAATAGAAATAAGTATGACGGGGAGTAATAAATAATAAGGGAAATTATTGTTTGGTATTATTAGTAGTTTCTACACACTGAGGAGTAACTTTTTTGTGATCTAAACATTTTTTCAGAATATATTTTTACAAGATACCATCTCCAAGAGTTTATGGTTTCACATGAATAGTCCATATCTTACTCAAATATTACCTAAAGGCTGTGACCTGGTTAGCTAAGCTATCAAATAAAGGGCTAAGACAATTGTGTGTAAATATAAATTATTATTACACTCACAATGCTGAGAATTTATATTCATGTATAGTACCAGTTACAATCATAGCACCTTTTACACTTGCGATAGTGAGTTTTTATATTTTGACACTGTACTTTTTTACAACCACAGACCTTTGTTGAGTAGCATTCTCTTGCAAAAGAGTATAGCTAATGAATTACTCCCTCCAGTTCTGAAAAGGAACTAGTTTAGGACAGGGTTTAGCATACCAAGGCATCATTAATTTACTAAATTTTTCCATGTTTGCCCATATTAAATACACTGGCTGGTCTATCTTTTCGCACATAGGCTCACGTCCTAACTGGTCAGCATGGTTTGGTTTCAAACTGCAGCACCTTGGTTCGATTCCTGTTGGCCGCACAGGCCACATTTTTGCTTCGTTTTGCATAGATGTGGGTCCAGGTTGCATGGCGCGCGGGCAGCAGGTCAGTTTTTTGGCAAGCGCGGCAGCGTTCGAAGTCGTCGATCATCATAGCGGCGGCGTGCGCGACGGCGACGGCAAACGCGGCGGCGTGCACGGCGGCGTGCGCGGCAGCGTCGTGGCGCGACGGCAAGCGTGGCGGCGTGCACGGCGGCGGCGGCGGGCGGCGTGTGCGGCAGCGTGCTTGCGCTGGCGGCGGGCACGGCAGCGGCGTGCGCGACGGCAAGCGCGGCAGCGTGCGTGCGCGGTGGCTCCCGTGGCTAGCTTAGGCTTGCGTGCGCGGCGGCTCCCGTGGCTAGCTTTGGTGTTTAAAAGGAAAAGAACGGGGAGGTGAAGGGTGCGCACGCAGCTCGATGGGCCAGGGGAGGAGAAAGATCGTGGGGAATTTAATTGACTGCCTGGGAACTAGTGTAATGTAGGGGTAAAAACGTCTAAAATAGAGATAAAATTCCAGAACTACTTCCTTTGTGAAATTGAACAATTTGCTACAAATACTTCCTTTTCGAACTGGAGGGAGTATTTGACAACCATTGTTCAGTGTGGATCCAGGATTTTGCACAATACATGGTTAGGCATGCATGCACGTGCGGTGGGCGTGTTGACAACCTAGTTCGCTTGGTGCGCTAGTGAGCTAAAACCATGCTAATATTTTTTATTCCTTAACATGTTGGTTAAAGAAAATCTGGTTATTGTTTCTCTATGACAACTATCAAGTTTCACACCGTTGTGTTAATAGTTCAATAAAACCATTTTCATATGATCATAAATTATTATTAGTTTTATGTCAGAACCTAGACGGTAAAAACATTATCCTTAAAGCGTAAAGATTTTACAATCACGAAGGCCACTGCATAGTTTGTAAAACAACATTAGATTTATGATCGATGGTCGGCTAATCAAGTTTTAACGGTTAAAATGCTATTATAAATTTGTAAAAGTCATAGTTTGGAAAATCATTTTCCTTAAAACGTAAAGATTTTATAATCACAAAGGCTGCTGCATAGTTGTAAAACAACATTAGATTTATGATGGTCGGCTAAACAGGTTTTTACGGTTAAAATACTATTATAAATTTATAAAGTCATAATTTGGAAAATAAAACATGGAATGCCAAATCATCAATACATCCTATAAGTTTTGATCTTTATGAGTTACCGATGATAATATTTTTACAGCCAATGGAGACATCTTTCTAGATCATTATCAAGAGGTGCATAAACACCTTTCCTTGTGATCATAAACTATAGCTAATTTTATGATCACATGGTTGGAAAAAATATGGGTTGACAGACAAGTACATAAAGATAAAATGCTATAAGCTTTCTATGGTTGCTCGACTAGGTCCTTACCATGAATAGGTGTGTGAGAGATGCTCAATATTTAAATTATTTATAAACTCCGGGTAGAAGTTACACCTATGTTTCATAGTATTTACGAACAGAAATTATTGTCCCGTGTACTCCGCTGTGGAATTTACGGTTATGTTTGGTAACGATGTACAAACAAGAACATGGACTCCGCTGTGGAATGGGACTTTTACACTCATAAGTTTTGATTCTACCAATAGATAACTATCTATAGTATAGGAAAATCGTATAAGAAAGGTATTTTGTGATCAAACATCCCATTACTTTATATCACCATGATGTGACTAAGAATAATTATGGTTTTTATGGCAATGATATTTATGTTCTCATGTACTGTATATCGCGCCCCAGATTAAGAGGGATTGTTAATAGGTTATCAGTTCTTCACAGTAATATGTTGTTTTGTCTATTGTTGCTCAGATCTAATTATGGACGCCCAAATACTATTTTTGTGTGTAAGTTGAATGCCAAAATGATAAACATTTTTATGACACAAATATGTGATATTATGATTTAAATACAGTCTTTATTGCTTAGCTTGGTTGTCTATCGTCTTAACTGGACGATTGGACAGACTAGGATTTTATACTTTAACAGATGTGCCTATAATTCATATAGAAAATTATGACTTTGAAGCATGAGAATTGAAAAAAAATATTTCCTCTCGCATTTATAATATTAGTTTTTATGCTCCAGCCAAATTTATCCTTATCATTTCCCATTAGTGAAATTTACAACTCTATACATCCCATATTAAAAAATTAGTGATATTAACTTAATAAGGCTCTTTTATTCTAAAAATACATAAATGACAAATAGTAATACTATGAGTCATCATTATACAGTAAAAATACTATGAGTCAACGTATCCTGAATATATGCCTATATGAACCGTATTTCGTATATAGATGAAGAAAGGACATGATATTAGTTTCCTAAAGCCTGTAGGGACCGTGGGGGACAAAAGTTAACTCATGCATGCCCGAGTATTCAGGTTGGAGATGGGAATTAATTTGCATGCATGCGTGACTTTAAAGGTGGAATCATATTTCCTTTTTTTCCCATTAGCGCGGGGTTATATATATATATATATATATATATATATATATATATATATATATATATATATATATAT
>JAUNZO010003667.1:0-46287 GCA_031894775.1 Chloris gayana
GAACAAACAAGGAGCTTGAGCTGTTGATTCGGGTAGGTATTGGTCCAGTGAGTTGGTTGTTGTATAGAAATAACTCTCTCAAGTGTTTGAGCTTTGATAGCCAGTGACGTATCTTTCTTATCAGTGAGCAATCCACCATGGAAAGAACCTGAAGACTCTGAAAACCGTTGATTGTTTCATCTTCTGGCATGGCCTCACCTCTGAAGTTAGTTCCAATCAACAGGGTAGTAAGGTTTCCCAACCTCTTAAGGACCTGAAGCGCATTTGTGATATTTGTGAAGGAGTTGTTACTTAAAGATAAGAATTTGAGGGATTTGAGGTTGTCTATTCCTGGCGAAAGTTGACCATGGAAGTTGTTGGAAGATAACCGCAGAGCAATAAGATTGCTGCAGAAGTATAAGCTCTCAGGAATTGTACCACTGAACTTGCTTAACATAAAATCTAAAATTTTTAGATTGGATAGAGCCAAGAAGGTGAGATTGAGTTGCACATAGAATCTGTTACTACTGAGGCTGATGGTTGTGAGATTTGAGCATTTGCTTAGGGCCTGTTTGGTTGGGCTTCCAAGCCTGCTTTTGCTTCGAAAAGTCAGAAGCCCAACCAAAGAGCCGAACTTCGGCAACCTGCTGTGGAGAAAGCAGCTTTCACCGTGTTCATTTTCCACAGCAGGGGGAGACCTGCTTCCAGCGGCTGTAGCGTCTCCAATGTCCACGAAATTACCCGCACTGCCATCGGTTAGTCATACCGTTTCGTTCGATTGCAAAAGAAAAACAGAAACGAGCCCGTGCCTCTGCCTCCCGTGCGGCGCTAGGGTTCCACGCGCCTTCCTCGATCCAGGGCGCGGCGGCGGTCGGGCGAATCTTGGCGGCGCTCCTGCCTCCCGTGCGGCGCTAGGGTTCCGCGCGGCCTCCTGGATCCGAGGCGCGGCGGCGGTCGGGCTGGGAGCTGCGGGCGGGCTGGGAGCTGCGGTCGGGCCGGGAGCTGCTCGAATCGAGCGCGGCGGCGGCGGCTGCGAGGCGGTCGAGCGCGGCGGCGGTCGGGCTGGGAGCTACGGGTGGCGGCGCAAGGGCGCGGGCGGGGCGCCAGCTGGGGTCGAGCGGCGGCGCTTCACTGCTGGAGACGACGGTCTAAAATTTTGGGATTTAAGGTACGTGCATACTGAATTCTAGTACATGGACACGTTTTGATGGTCATGTTTATTCAACGCCTTTTTTATACTTCAGATTTGAGAACCATGCTATTCATACCCAGGTGGAGAAATAGAATCTACTGGAATTGAGAAACGAGGCGAGCTGCGGTGGGAGTTTAGGGCGCCAGCAGCATCTCTAAAGCGGTGCTAGAGGTATGATTGTTGTGCTTCCTCAATTCAATAGATTTTAGGGATAATTAGTGCAATGGATGTGTGATACAATAGTTCTGTAACATGTAAGAAGATTGACTGCAATGGCTGATAAGGCGAATTGGGCGGATTCTTTTTTAATGCATTTGATTGATGCATGCAAAGGAGAGATAGAAGCAGGGAATAGGGTCAATGGAATTTTCACATCCATCGGTTGGAAAAACCTTGTGTCAAAGTTTGCAGAAAAGGCCGGTGAGCAGCGAACAAAGAAACAATTAAAGAATAAGCTGGACAATATGAAAAAGGAATATACATGGTTCATGGAGTTCAAAAATAGCGCCACCGGTCTAGGATGGAATGAGGCAAAACAAACTGTTGAGTGCTCCAAGACATGGTGGGATGAACACCTCGCTGTAAGTTTTGTATTTAGTTGATAATTCTTGTTTGTCCATTGGGTTGTTCACCTTGGTAATATTTATTTCTATTAATTTCAGAGGTGCAATAATCCTGAAAAAGGAATCAAATGCAATCATGTGAGGTTCGGGAAGAAAGGACCAAAGCACCTTGATGACTTGCATATGTTGTTTGACAAGGTGCATGTTACAGGAGCAAGTGCATCATGTCCCGGTGATATATCGTCCGACGAGTCAAGTGATGATAATATAGCTGAGGTAGAACCTGAAGATGTGAAGCTAGCAGCTTTGAAGAAAGCAAAAAAAGATAAAAAGAAGCGTAAGGGATCCTCTATCGCCACGGAAGAAAAGGATGAGAAGAGCCAATTCTTGCGATTGTACAAGAATACATGCTTGAGAATTGAAACTGCAGCTGAGAAGATATCCTCAAGTGTTGAAGCATCATCAGCTCCTCCTCGCTAACCATGTCCCAACCATTGCAGAGGCCATAAGGATGGTGAAAGAATGTGGTGTGCAAGAAAAAACAGCTCTAATGCACACAACTTCATTCTTGATTATGAAACCCGAATTTAGGGAGCTCCTTAGCTCGTTCGAAACAAATGAAGGAAGGCTCGATTTGCTTGAGAGGGAGCATGAGAACAATAAGATGAAGCACAAGTAGAAGCTACCATATTTGTGTTCAACCATTTTATTGTTCTTGTGTTTAGAACCTTTTATTTGTTTCTATGTGTTGAGAACCATTTATGCTCGGTTGCATGTTAATTTCTAATTGTGATATTGTTTTTTGATCAATATTTATATTAAATATTCCTCGGACATTCAGGGCCATTACAGGTATTTCACAGCTTTTTCACAGACTCACGACCACTTGAACCAAACGGCTTTCAGCTTTTCCACAGCTCACAAGCCACAGCAGCTTTCTCCACGACTCACGGCCCACAGCTGCTTTCTTCACGACCACGACCCAACCAAACACACCCTTAGAGTTGAGGGCAGCTCCCCGAACATGTTGTTGGAATCTAAGAGAGCTCCCTAGTCTCTTGAGGTGGCCAATAGAATCCGGGATCTTTCCACCGAGTCCATTATCTGCAAGATCAAGGATAACTAAATTACGTAGTTTGACTATATGCTCCAAACCGAGTGCTCCTTGCAATCGATTGTTCGGAAAAGATAGATGCTCTAGAGAAGTAGCATTGTAGAGCTCATCCGGTAGAGTCCCGTTGAGTTTGTTATAGCCAGCCTTAATCACTCTCGGTGCAGAGCACACACCGAGCTCTATGGGTATGCTTCCGTCGAATTGGTTAAAACCGACATCGAGCACCGCAAGGGATGACTTGTTGACACATATGGTACTTGGATTTTTCCCGGTGAAGTTGTTATTGCTCATGTTAAGAGCACCCAATTTCTTCATATTCTCAAATGTGGTGCGTGGAAATTTTCTAGCAAACAAGTTGCTTGAGATGTTGATTACCTGCATAGCCCAATCGGGGATGGATGGCAGCTTGTAGAGGTCATCATTGAGGTTGTTGTAGCTGACATCCAGCACAATGATGCTTGTGCCTACCACACCCCATACATGAAAAATTCCCAGGAGATTACCCAATCATTCGAGTATGTCGATGACATCTTGATTGTCTTGCCCGGAGATGCAAAACAAGCTGGTTGTCTTAAAAGCTCTTTAAAGGTCTTTTGCTCGACTCTACTGGACTCCATGTAAATTATGAAAATTTAATCTTGGTGCCGATTAATATGGATGCGAGACAAGTGGGGTGTCGGTGGGATCAATGCCCTTCACTTACCTTGGCCTTCCTCTAGGAACCACCAAACCATCGGTAGAAGATTTTCTCGCCAATCTTGGCAAGAATTGAGAAAAGAGTCATGGGCCTCAAGCAAACTTTTCAATTATTCCGGCAGATTACTAATGGTCAATTCAAGTGTCGTATGCCCTTCCGACCTTCTATATGTGCACCCCGAAGGTGCCTCGCCTCGATTATTTAGCAAATAGATAAATATAGAATGCATGAACTACGGGATGGTGGTGATATCAACGGAAAAGGGACTTGCTTAGTTTCCTGGAAAAAAGCTTGTCGACCTAAAGATCAAGGTGGTCTTGGAATAGTCAATCTTAGAGCCCACAACAATGCCTTGTTATTGAAATTTCTGCATGGTTTTCAACTCCGACTTGCTCCTCCTCCTCATCGGGTGTTTCATTGAGGTCCGGCAAGACATGTTCATCTCCCTCAGCTGGTGGCCTATTCAAATCCAGTCTTATAGCCATGACTCATGTGTTTGATGCTTATGCGTGGTGTGTGGTGGTAGTGTTGGTTTCTTGGTCAATGTGTGTTGTATTTAAAAGGCGTGGTGAGGTGAAAATTCCAGGATGTTTAAAATTGGCGCCTCGATTTTGTTATTTCCATTGGCGCCACTTTGATTTGCGTTACGGTGAATGAAAAGAATGGTGGGCCGTCTGTTTGTTTTTTAGTGACACATGTACATGCCGGTGTGTGAGCTATAAATGGATATGGATGCACTTGTACCGTTTTTTCCACCTAAAAGTAGCATTTAATAAGGGCCTGCATGTCTTTTGCTTGACAAGCTATTTTGCTCCCCTCCATCCAGGACGACACTTTCCCTGGGACGGAGGGAGTAACTTAGAACTACCAAGGGTGCAATTAACTTGGCAGCAGCTATATAGGAGGCAAATCCCCCTCACCTTTCTAAGCCTAAGGGCTCTTTCTGGTGGAAAGCTATTAGCAAACTAGCCGATTCCCTTGTTTCTTCAAGCACTCAAACATGACATAAACCATTATGTGGCGCTAGGCACTCACCTTCTGATAAAAGAGTGGCAGAAAGGGGCCTGTTAGTCTGTTACCTGGCGACTAGATCGACTACAATGCGTGTGTCGACCATGGCAGCCCGCATCCCCACATATCGGCCCATTGCAAAAATTCCATCCCGTCAAGTCCAACAGGAGTTTGGTCTTCCTCTTCCGTTTCCAGAAATCTTCTTCTCGTCTTCTATGTGCTCCTCCAATATGCTTGCCAACAGAGTTCCGTACCATTGAAACAATTGTTCGATGCATGAAAAATGGATGTTCCACCCATAGTACTCTACTGTTCCAGCTATTAAATCCAATCTTTCCAGAAATCAAAATTAATGTACCAAACTAAAGATATCTCGAAAGACGTTATATGATGGCTGCGGCTGTGGGAGATGGGAGGGAAGCAACTGATCATTTTAGTGTCAAGGAGAGCGCGCGCTACCAAACCTGGGACTTAGAGATTGCAAATACGAAAGGTAGAAAGATTATGCAGCAGCCAGCAGTGAAAGTGACACAACGATGTGAGTGACACATCACAAGAGAAAGGGAGAAAGAATGTCACATGCGACAACAGTCATCTGGGAAAGCTGGTGATCAGCTATGGGCGAAGAACAACCCGGAGCGGGAGGGTGAAGCTCGAGTGACAGGAGCGAAGAATGAAGGAGAGCAGCGTGGTCGACAATCGTTTACCGATCGACCTGCCGACCTGGTCGATATATAATAACATGGAAAAATATGTAGTGCAAACTCATCTCTAGGTGTAATCATACAAACTCTTTCAAAAAACATATTTAGAGGTTTCAAAAAATTACAAACACTTGCATTAGTGTAGATGGGATAGAGAGAGACCTTCATAAAAATTTAAGTTCAAATTCGTCTTTGTTTAAAAGATACAAAAAAGAGAGAATCTGGATGCATAAGAGGTAAAAGAAAACAGTGTACAGTGTTGGATTTTTTGTCCTTTTGTTCATGTTTCTTATTTTTGTATCTTTTAAATGAAGACGAATTTGAACTTAAATTCTTTTATGAAGGTCTCTCTCATCCCATCTACACTCATGCAAGCATTTGTAATTTTTTGAATCCTCTAAATATGTTTTTTTGAAAAAGTTTACATGATTGCACCTAGAGATGAGTTTACATTATATATTTTGCCTAATAACAGAGATGATGTCTGTTCTTTCCAGATTAGCCACACGTGGGCCTCAGCATACCCGGTTTGGACCGGCAGGTAGCCCATTGTCATAAGCCCATCTTCCACTGGAAGCAAGCCCATCTTCCACGTGGCCTGTGCAGGCCCATGTTCTGTTGTGGAAGTGGAACGTACTCTGAAATCTGAAACTGTTCTTCCTCCTCCCTCTTCACGCCGCCACGGGAGCGACACCGCGACTCTACTCAAGTGGCTCGGTGGCGCGGTGGTAGTAAACGGCGGAAGGGCCGGAGGTAAAACATTGCTGACTGCGAAGTACTTGAGTAGATTATGGACTTACTTAACTTCTGCCTTTGTTTTAAAGTCTGGGCCTTTTGTTATCTAGGATTTGTTTGTCATATCACTATGTAAATAAGTGCAGTTTTCCTTTGTACTCTGGTCTCTGTTTGTGGGAAGTTCGAGAAACCATGTCACGAGCCTGTCTAGCTTCTTTGTATTTGACACACTGGTCTAACTATTATAAATTTATGACCTCACACTATATGTAGATACAGCTGTCAAATCTTTTCATATACCAAAACAAATCTTATTAATAGTAGTTGTTTCCCATTCTCTGGAAGCTACACATGGTTATACACAAATTCACAGCATTCAATAACTAAAGGCTCACTTTATTTCAGTACAAACTGTTCTGTGCCTACAGTGATCAGTGCATTGCAACATTTGGGGAATGAGAACCACACCGAAGGGGACCATGACATCGTAGCTGGTTATTGCTAGTTCAGTTCTGTACATTGCATTTTCAGTAACATCATTGTGACATGTTCTAGTTCCAGTATCTTTGGTCAAAATAGATGTATCTGGATAGGACCATCTGGTCATATAGCACTCCTACCCCGAAGAACATACCAAATGCAACTGCAAAAATGACCTTGTCAATATACTGTTCTACGGAGATAATGGAGACCGGATCTGCCTCTGCTGAATTACAGCGATGCATTAGTGTGGGGCCACACAACCTAGGATTTCCAACAAAGCTAGAATCTGGAAATGTACTAAACTGGCCTCCTGTTGGAACAACCCCTTCTATATCATTGTTTGAAATGTTGAATTTCGAAAGGAAGTGGAGCTTTCCCAGTACAAAAGGAATTGCACCTGTCAGATTGTTGTAGGACAAGTCTAGGATCTGTAGGTTCGTTATGTTTCCAATGGATTTTGGGATCTCACCATATAAGTTATTGAAGCTCAAGTTGAGTGAAAGGAGTGCTTTCAACTGACCAATCTCTTGGGGGATTACACCGGTGAGTTTATTGTTGCCTAAATTCAGCATTTTGGGGACAGCACTGAGGGTACGGTATTGAAGTAATGGAGCAACATAAACAGGTAGCTGAATGATTAGTGGATTTGAGTGGGTTGACCTAAGCATTGGCATCTCTGTTAGTGATGTTGGTATATCCCCAGTAAGGCTATTATTGGATATGTCTAGGTACTGCAGGGAATTCAAGCTATTAATCCAGGTTGGTATTGGACCGCTGAGCTTATTGTTTTCCAAAAGTAACGCTGCCAGTTTTTTGAGCTTTGACAGCCAATCAGGTAATTTTCCATACAGTGAGCAATCATTTAGGCCAAGAAACATAAGATTCTCAAAGCCGTAAAACATATCGTAGTCTGGCATGGTCTCATGCCTGAAGTTGGCCCCAATTGACAGGGCAGATAGTGTCTTTGATGTACTGAGGATCTGAAGTGTATTTGTGATATCTGTAAAATTGTTGTGAGACATCCCTAAGAATTTGAGAGACTTGAGATTGGTTATTCTTGGTGAAAGTTGACCGTGGAATTTGTTGAATGATAGCCTCAGCGCAGTAAGGTTGATGCAAGAGTAGAGATTCTCCGGAACTGTGCCAGTGAACTTGTTTGATCTGACATCTAAAACTTTTAAATAAGGTAGGTTGGAGAAATTGACATTTGCCAGCTCTCCTTTAAATTTGTTGCCCTTGAGAATGATGGTTCTCATACTTGAGCATTTGCTCAAAGCTGGTGGCAACTGTCCACACATGTTATTGATGTCTAAGTGAAGCTCCTCCAGTCTGTTGAGGTGCCCAATAGAATTTGGGATCTTCCCATTTAGCTCATTTGACCCAAGATCAAGAATTACCAAATTTCTGAGTTTGACAACATGCTCCGGTGCAAGTGTTCCCTGCAAATGGTTGTTAGGGAAAGACAAGTGCTCAAGTGAGGTAATATTGAAGAGCTCAGCAGGAAGGGTCCCACTGAGTTGGTTTTGGCCTGCTCTAAGCACTCGCAACATGGAGCAGTTGCCAAGCTCTGGGGGTGTGCTACCATGGAATTGGTTGTAACTGAGATCAAGGAACATAAAGAATGGTTTGTCAACACATATCGTGCTTAGAATCTCGCCAGTGAAGCTATTGTTACTCATATTAAGAGATGCCAGATTTTTCATGCCCTCCAATGTGGTGGATGGGAAGTATCCGGTGAACATGTTGCTTGAGATGTTGATTACCTTCATTGGCCGGTCATGGGTAGATGGCAGATTATGGAGGTCACCGTTGAGCTTGTTAAAACTAACATCGAGGACCACAATGCTCCTGGACAGCAGCAGTTCTTGTGGGAGTCCACCGGAGAGCGAGTTGCCAGACAGATTAAGGGTCACCAAACCGGTAATATTACCAAGTGAGGGTGATATGTGTCCCTCAAGGCCCATAGAAGTCAGTGAGATGTGTGCGACAGCGCCATCCACATTGCAAACGATGCCCTCCCATAAACAGCAGTCAGTGTCATTCTCCCATGAGGTGGCGAGGCTTGAATCTTGCGAGAGGCCATTGAGGAACTGGAGAAGGGTAGCCTTCTCCTGTTGCGTGCAGGAACTGGCTGTAGAGGCTGAGAAGATCAATAGCACAAGAGAGACACCTAGTAAATGTACATGAGTCATTTTTGTTTCCCAATTGTTGCATGAGGGATGCATGGACGTGTCCATGAAACAACAATGCAGGACCTCCCGAAGCTGCCCTGATAAATAAAACACCAACAGCAGAATATTGAAAAGCATGTGAGGATGTTGGTCCAGTATTGCTTTTATCTTTCTTTTTTTCAACCGATGATTGGATAGATTCTTGTAGCCTTTCTGGAAGCGCACATGCCGATATTCTTTGACTTTGATACTATAATTTTTTTTTGAGGAATGTACAGTAGAGGAAGCCCCTACTGTTATGATTTTATATTAAAAGGAAAAGAGCAGAAACTGTACAACTACAAAACTGTACACTATAATTTCAGAGTTCTGACTTTGGTTCTCAGCCCTTTTCTACTGATTCTTAGTCTCTGTACTAATGTGCTCTGATTATTACTGAAGTGCAACAATTCTTTTCTTTTGGTGAAAGAACGGCACTGCAGGTTATGTTTCCACTTCAGGTGTGCGAAGTTTGTATTGGTATTTCGTCTGCAAAAGACTACTTGTTGTCAATTTTATGTATAATTCAGACCCTGTAGCTTTTGTAAATGTTTAAATGTTGGACTGAAAACAGAACTATATAGAACAAAACTGGTAAGCTAGATTAGCAGAGAGGTTTGAAGGACTACTGTAGACTCCAAGCTCATAGACTCAAAGAAATGAGAAAAATACCCTTTCTTTGCTTGGATAAACAATATCTCTTGTATATATCCCGTACATCTGTATCATTTTCGTTATTTTTAAAAAAAAATCAGTGGGGGTTTCCATCACTGTTTTTGGTTCAAAATGTTGGGCTCTGACTATTGTCTCGCCAAAAAAATGTGATAGAAACTTGAGTGAAGTTCCAAACTGAATCGATTAAAATTTGAATGTAGCTCGTTTTAAGAATAGATAGCTTCCACAAGAAAAAAAAGAATGATTGCTAACACATATGTCTCCGGTTTTTAACCTGGAAATTTGTTAGCTCAATTTGAACTAAAAACATTTTCTTTATCACAGAGATATAGGAGGGAGTAGTTACCAGCTAACTCAGTAGTCTTGTTATCTGTTTGCGTTGGGATTTTGCATATGGTATTTTCAATGAAGTTTATTTCAACGCAACGAATGAAGACGGAACTGCTTTTGCAGGTATCTTGCAAAGAATGAAACGGTTAGGCCCTGACGGCTTCACTGGCAAGTGCAACTGCAACTTAGGTGACGTCCACCCTAAGATCACAGGATCACAAAGTGGAGCTCAGGTAAGCAGACCTAGATGCTATGCTATATATCCGAGCTTTTTCCTAAAGGAGAAAATCCCGTGAACGCATCTTCCGATGAAAGCCGATAAAGCTGGATCGCCAAGGTTTGATCCCTGATCCTTGGACGGGGACGCGTCCGGCCCTCGATGCTCCACACCGGCGCGCTTGCAACCCTAGCAGCGTGGCGGCCATGGATTCTGCCCGTTCATGCTTCACTCGTGGGCACAGGATCTGGTCCGGTGAAACGATGATTGGTCAACTGTCATTTCAAAAGCTTTGGCAATGATCTTTTCCTTGCATATGCTTGCATCGTGTTAGATACTTAGATGCATGCCGCAGTGGCTACACAGGCCTACAATGTGAAGCCTCGAGTAGCCGGCTTTCCCATCCGGAGTTGGCTACTCAGAATTTTACGCCGAATGATAAGAAAGCGGCATCCCCAATTGGTAGTACATGGCAGTGGCGTGCCCGGTCAGTGCATATGGCACATTTTTTTACTCTTATTCCTCTCTTTTTAAGATCAGTACATCATCCGGTAAAGTTGAATCACGAAGGTTTGATCCCTGATCCATCGACGGGGACGCGTCCGGCCGTCGGTTCTCCAAAGCTGCGCGCTTGCAACCTCAGCATGCACCGGCCTTTGATTCCGCTCGGCCATGGCCTTCTCACATCCGGTCTCGTGAACCGATCATTCAAAGCTTTGCATCGCGAGTAGTGACGATTCAAATTTCAAAGTGACAGTGGCTACCGGCCTTACTACTATAGGAATATGTAGCCTCGAGTAGCCGGCTTTCCCATCTAGAGTTGGCTGCTACTCACTCTGTCTTAATTTATTTGTCATTCCAGATATGTTTTGGGTGTCTAGATTCATGAAATGTTGAATGAATTTAGATAGACGATGTGTCTAGATTTATAGAATATTCAATAAATCTGATAAAAAGCCAGAATAACAAATAAAATGACACAACGAGAATAGGTAATAGGAGGATTTTATTGGGAATAATCCTATATTGGTTGTGGAGGAAGGTTGGACCAACTTAAATATGAGAAAGTCTCTCATCTCTTGGGCTAGCTTTTGGGGTGCAATCGGGATTCATCCAGTTGGGCCATAGCTCCCAGGTATGGGCCAACAATGATATCGAGTTGGACCAACAATCTTAGCCCGTGTGTGTATAGAAGTGGTGTGGGCCCAGTGTTGAGTGGACTAAGGTGTGTCCTGTGAACTCGTGTGAGATCGGTCAAGCATAGTGGGGCACCAATGTGTGACGTGGGAGATTATTAGGAATAGTCCCATATTGATTGTGGGGGAGGGTTGGACCAACTTAAATATGAGGGAGTCTCTCATCTCTTGGACTAACCCTCCCCCACAACCAATGTGGGACTATTCCCTACAGATTTTACACGTTTTGACTCTTGTTCATCTTCTTTTATGATTCTTATTAACTTTTTGTGATCGTGACATGCCAAGAATAAAGATGAGAAATTATCTTAAGTTGATTCATCACAATGGTCGTTTCATGCACGCAATGTAGACATGGTTGATGATAATCTACACCGTTAGATCCAACTAATGGCCGTTAGTTGAGGGAAAATAATGGCCATTATTTTGGACCTGAAAACACCCCTTCAAATAAGTTAAGATCGAATACTTCGTCATGAACAATCCCACTAAGGTTGTTGTGCCCAACAGGGAGAGATCTTAGCATGGAGCAGTTACCAAGTCCCGGAGGGATGCTACCACCGAATTGATTATAGCTGAGGTCAAGCACATCAACTTATGGCGAGTTGATGCACAGTATCTGTCCACTAAAGCTATTGTTGCTGATATTGAGTGCTATAAGACTCTTCATGACCTCCCATATGGTGGATAGAAACTGTCCTATAAATAAGTTGCTCGAGATGTCGGTACTTGCGAGTGGTCGAAGGATAGAACATTGCAGCTCCTGCAAATCTCCATTGAGCTGGTTGAAGCCGACGTCGAGGACAACAATGCTGTTCAAAGACACCAGCTCCATCGGTAGGCCACGGAACAACATGTTGTTGTTACGAACGATGACGAAACGACGATGAAGAACAGAAGATCAAACCACACGGGACACAAGGATTTAACGTGGAAAACCCTTCCAATGCGGGAGGGAAAAACCACGGGCGCCAGCCAGACAAACACTTCACTATCAAGAGTTGGGGTTACAACGCCGACGGCGGCTTACAAGAATATGATTGTGTTATCACGGTGGAAACCCTAAAACAAGTATATGTACCGTCGGACGGGCCTCCGCTTCGCTACGTCGAAGTCGGCCTCCACTTGTACATAATTTGGATCACAACTCACCGGTTGTGGGAGAGATTGAGGCGCAGAAGGCTGGTGAGGTTGGCAACGGAAGGTGAAATGTGCCCTCGCAGACCCCGAGAAGCAAGGAAGAGATCAGTCACGATCTGATTTGAATTGCACATGACCCCTTTCCCATTTGCAACGGTCTCTGTCTCACTCGCCCATGAACCGGTGAGGCCACCGTCTTGGGAAAGCTCGGCGGCGAACCGGAGCAAGGATGCTTTCTCTCGCTCGGTGCATGAAGTGGCAAGAGAGATTTTTTTGAAGTAAAAGTGGCAAGAGAGATCAAGGATAGAATCATGACGAGTGCCCCTAACGGTAGCATAGCTAACCGGACTGGTTTTGCGGTTGCGGTATCCGCTTCATATACGGTGTACTGTCATGTCCGGATTGGCCAACCGGTGAGGCCACTGTCATGACGCTTTCTTCACTCTTCTTACACAGCGTGCTATGGATGAGTACTTGTCCAATAAGGCCATTCTCGGTGGCCTCTTTCATTTCACGTGTTTCAAGTATGACACGTCAGATTTCTAGTCTTGTCATATGAAATGAAAGTGTATCTCTCGGTGCACCATTTCATTTCACAATTTCATAGGTTGAAAGAGACATTAAATTATTATTATATGGCACAATCTTGTTGGTTGATGGTGTTAAATATGAAAGGAAAGGTTCTCAATGCACTTTCATTTGTCTTTCATTAACTTGGAAAAAGAGCCCATGGCCTTTCACTAGGATGAAAGGCTTCCTCTCTCTTTCATATTAATTACCTTGCCATGTCACCTATTTTTCTCGACGTGGCAGCTAATTAATGTTAAATGAAAGGTACATTGAGAATGGCCTAATTGACTCGAGAGATGTTTGTATTTGAGGTAGCCAAAGTTGTTAATGTGTGTGAGGGCGAGCAAGGAATGGGACGTTTGCGGAGTCCGGAGTTCCTTAATGTTATTCTCTTGACTCATTGACTGACCTTTCTATCAGTTAACAAAATACTTCTTGATTGGCTAACACGGGTCCATAAGTTGATCGATATTTTTTAAGAATGACAAGAATATGTTTATTTTTAAGAATGACAACAACAGTATGTCTGCAGTTGGCCACTTTGCCGGTTTTTATTGGTGCATGAAAATCATATGGACTTACCAAATCTGCATTTCCAGTTTTGCCACTGCCTGTACGTTTATAGGGCCATTCTCAATGCATACTTTTATTTTACAGTTTCTAAGTGTGACACATTAACTTTCTAGTCTTGTTCCGTGAAATGAAACTACATCTCTCGAGTGCACACTTTCCTTTCAAGTTTCATAGGCAATGACAAAACATTAAATTGTTACCACATGACAGTTGTTTGTTGAGGGTGTTGAGGATGAAAGGAAATGCTCTCAATGCACTTTCATTATCTTACATTTGCTTAGGAATAGAGCATGTGGCCTTTCACTAGGATGAAAGGATTTCTCTCTCTTTCATATTAAATTCTTTGCCATGTCATCTATTTTTCTGATGTGGCACATAATTAATGTCAGATGAAAGACCCATATTGAGAATGGCCTAACAAGGAAGTTGGCAACATAGCTGCTATTTTTGGAAAAAAAAACCTTTATGGAAGATATTTAATTTCGTTTGAAAAGGGCCGGCTGGCTGAATTATGATGTGGTCAACAATTTCAGCGTAGACTCCCAAGTCTCCTGGACCCGGGCCCTTGATTTGCATGGAAGGATGATCCTTGTTGCCTTGGTTTGTACGTACTGAAGCTGTGTCTTGTAACAATCATTTTACGCATTGAAAATGGAGTGGGCGTAGACCTGAAGAAAGAATATATTGGCACCACAATAATTTGTTCATGGATCCCTAGCGCTACAACCCATACCGTGGCATCTGCCAATTGGCCTAGGAATATGTTGCGGCCTGCCGTTGTCTCCACTTGGAGCTCCACTAGTAGTTTGGCGTCGACCGCTGTAGCCACTGCCATTTGCTGTTGCTGCCGTTTCGTCACGACTAATATGGTCCAAGGTTACGGCAGTTTTGGCACAGTTTGCACGTATACGTTGTAACAATTTCCTCTTCAGTTCTCTGCGTGTCGCATGCGCCGGCAGTCAAGACAAGTCTTGTTGCTTAATGGATATGACTGGTCCGAGATCAAACTTCCTAAAGTTTGCTGCTTCCTCCGTTAATTAATAATACGAGTATTTAGAAGATGGTATCTTTGGTGTCTGCTGTTAATTTGATTCTCCTGTTTATGCTACTAGGATAAAATATCGCTGCTAACCTTGACTGCACTGTCAAGCTTGATCTGAAACTTTTTCGGCTAATCGTTTGGGACTCCCGCCATTTCTTTCTTTCAAAAAATAATTCCACTTTCGTCCCGGAAATATGGGCCTTTTCATGGGCCGAAACCTGTGCCAGTTCCTACCTTCAGCAAGACTGCAGCCCAACCGATTCCAAGGTCCAAGCTGCGCCTCCATCAACCGGGGAAGAGAACGGCTTCGTTTCGGGGACTCCGGTCGAGAGGCGCGGCGCCGGCTTGGAGTGCGCCGCCCGCGCAGTCGCAGGGGGACGTTTGCGGAAGCCTGGTACAGCAGGGCCCTTTCGATGCGTCCCTGACTCCGAGGTACATTCTATTCTACATCGCGGGACCATGGGGTGAGGCTGGGCATCCGTTGCGTCAGGGTGCTCTGAGATTTGGTGTGATACTGGGATTCCCTGCTTAAGGTATGTTGAGTTGATGTCTCCTTTATGACATCTGAATACTGGATTTCATGCTAATATCTGCGTGCATGGAAGAGATTGTTTTGCTTGTCAAGCATTTTTATTACTTGCTAGTTGAACAGTCCATCTTGACCTGACCCGTTGTTGACGCCGGTTTTTGACCAAGGGACCCATTGTCGGCGACTATAGGTCAAAAGAGGGCCGGTGGGCGGAAGGCCGACGGCCGCTTGGGCGAGTAAAGGCGCGTCCCTCCCGGGAATCGTGCGCGGACGCCAACAGAAGAGCATAATATTGATGGGCCTAACCCGCGTTGTAAAATTAGGAATAATAGTTTAATTTTGGAAAAAAGATCCTAGTCGGTTAGGAAATCGGCCCGAAGAGGGTCCGAGGAGGATTCTTCGTGCCGAGTATAAATTTGTACTCGGGTGTAACCTGTAAACTCGATTCACATCCAATACAACTTTCGGCGCATCGCCAAACCCTAATTTTCTCGTCAAGTCTTTACCGTTTTGCGCGGGGATCTTCGGGGCTCCGGTCGACAACAAGTTGGCTTGACAAGGTAATTATGTCGTTTAATTCTCGGCGCATTGTTCGTAATTAGATGGCTTAATTGCTAGTTATCCGGCGACCAGATCCGTTTTCGACCGTCGTAGTGAGTATCGGCGGGATGAGTCAAGTCGACCTGGTCCGGGCTCGTGGTGGAGGTAGTTTGACTTGTCCCGCCTCCCCGTCCCAGCCTTTGCTCACAACGCCGATTGGCTCGGATCCGGTCGTTCGAGTCACGATAGCCGCTATGAGATTTCTTTTACATCTTAGCCGATTCGATCGTGCGATTCGATTGACGTGTCCTGTGTTTGCCTTTGCGATAGTTGACTTGTCCTAGGCGCATGCAGCCGATTGGATAGGATGTAGATTTACTTTCATAGTTAAGGCGTTTATGATTATGCTTGTCCTGAATCGGCCGGCGTGCGCGGCCGTTAGACCTGGTCCGATCGTGTGCCATCGATTGACTTGTCCTGTTGGAGCGACCGGCCGATTCGAGATCTGTGTGGTTGTATTTGTCTTACTTGTTCTTTCGGAGTGTTTAGCCGATTGCTTATCATGTTCATTAGCTGTTTTATGTTCAATTAGCTAAATCTGTTAAAACTACCTTTGGACCCGAGTTATTAGTACGATTTCATTGATCATCATTATACATCTAGATATAATCTAATAACTCATTGTTATAATCAATGGCAGAATCGGCCGGATGCCCGATCAGCCGATTTATCGCTCTAATTGATGATTAAACCATCTTCTTGCTATCAAATTAATTACATCCCATTAATAATTACCTTGTTTACATTTTATTCGATAATGCATCCTCGCAAAGTCTTAATGATTTGATCGTTTACCGACGAAATCGAGTTGCTAGCCACCGATCGTATGTTATAGCATCGGCCGATTTCGTATAGTTTGTATCACGATTCGTTTGCCTGGCATTTAATACATAAATGGATGGGCCGTGCTGCTCCCTGTCGATGGCCGATTTTGTCTATCTTACGCAGAATCGGCCATGGCTGCACATCGGTCTATCCGGGCCGATGACCCGGAATTTTACACATTTTATTGTCTTTGTTGGTTTGCAGGAAAACCATCCGCACGCACCAGCGCACACGAGAATCGGCGAGCCGAGCCGGTCCGTTGGGAGCACGGGACCTCGCATCGGCCGGGGTTTCGGTGGACTCTCCGGACAACGGTGTGTTGGCGACTTTTGACGTCAACACACTTTTTGGCACGCCCAGTGGGACAGAAGCAACCAAGATCAAGATGTCGTACATGCGAGTCGTCGGGGAGGACGGAACACCAATGGTCGATGCTGAAAATCGACCGATTTTTGTTCCGGTTCCTCTTAGGACGGATGGCAAAGGGCATGGAGAAGTTTCGATGACAACGAGGTTTCGGCCTGGGGAAGATGACGACGGAACAAAAGCTACAGTACCAAGAATACTTGGCCGAAGCAATGAAAAAGTACTTTCAAGCCCTAAAAGTGACACGTGGCGAGTGGCCACAAAAGGAGACATCCCTCATATTCCGCATCCGGAAGAACTAGACCAAATCAAAGCCCGAGACTGCCGGATGCCAACCAACTCGGTGATATGGTCAACTCGTCCCTTCATCGGGCCCTAATCAATCAATCGGGCGTGTTGACCAACACCATCGGAAATTTGATCAAGGACACGGTTGATGGCGGACTGTTCATCGAAGGATATTACGGACCTGCGTACACTCGGCCTTTTGGCACTCTTGTACGACCAATTCGGGGAGTTGGCCTCCAGAATACCACACCGCCGACGAGGTTTCAGCCCTCGTACGGCATGCCACCTCACCTATGGCCTGGCAAGGACAATGCAAATGCAAGTACCGAGTACGACCCGACCAGGCAAAGAGGATGACAGGTGGCCCCAAGAAGTCGGTAACGGAGGAGGGCGACAAACAAGATGTACAACGACCGACTTCGAATTAGGGGCGGCGACCAATGTGGCAGCGGTCCCGCAGATGGCACAGACAGCCTAATTTCTTCTACGTACCAAATACCGGCCCGAGTAGAATTGAGAACTCACCCACTATAGTACGGCCGATATCCGGTATTCCACGACCAACTGCATCGGCCGGGGACAGGGATTCATGATCGGACGGCCGATCCAATCGGCCATGAATTATGGAATCGCTCCGCGATACATTGTTCCCGGCTACCGCACTGGGATTTCGGAAACGGCCGGTTGATACACCCGATCGGGGGCAGCCCAACACAGCTTATATGACGGGGACCGGATCGGCGATCGCTGAACCCAATGATATGAATAGCCTCATGGCTAAGATCGCCGATATGATGAAAGATTAGTTCGATTTGAAGCTTAAAGAGAAAAGTGCATTGTATCGACGACCTTACCCCGATCGGATGGATTCCGTGGCTTTACCCAATAAGTATAAAATTCTCGAGTTTTCCAAGTTTTACGGGCAAGATAACACATCAACTATGGAGCACATCGATCGGTATGACGCACGGCTTGGTGAGGCGTCTACTCGAGGAGGCTTTGCGGGTTCGGCTGTTCCCACTTGTCATTGTCCGGATCGGCCTTTTCATGGTTTGCTTCGTCGTCACCTGGTTCTATTCAGAGTTGGGCCGATCTGGAGAAAAGGTTTCACTCGTACTTCTTCACGGGCATTACCGAGCTTAGTTTGTCCGATTTAATGGCGATGAAACAGAAAACGGGGAATCGGTGGCCGATTATATACGGAGGTTCGGGACCACGAGGGGACGATGCTACAATCCGAACCCGACAGAGCAACGGTTGGCCGAAATCGCTTATGCGGGGCTATTTTCCAACATTAAAGAAAAGTTTACCCCACATGAGTTTGATGGGCTGGCACAGCTGACCCGCGAGGCGATCGGCCGAGAAGAGAATCTCCAGCTCACCAGGAATCGGCGGTATCGGGTGACTTATGCTGATTTCGACAGATGAGGAAGATGAAGGGGGAATTAATGCGATCGAGTGGACCAATAACAAACGACCGATATTTTCTCCGCATGTCAATCCTAAGGAGAAGAAATATGATTTTGATTTATCTAAGGCCGACGAAATATTTGATCAGTCGTTGAGGGAAAAGAAAATCCAGCTTTCCCCTCATCACAAAATTCCTACGCCAGAAGAATTGAAGAAAATGGCTAAGTGGTGCAAGTGGCATGGAAATTCGCATCATAACACCGTTGATTGTTATGCTATGAGAGATGAAATCCGAGAGGGCAGTTGACAGTGGGATATTGCGAGCAGCCGATGTAAAGAAGAAGATGAAAGTTGATGGGCACCCTTTCCGGCTAATACGATGTACATCAACACCATCGACGGTGGATCGGCTGGTTTCATACGCCGATATGAGAGGAAGAGGGAGAGGGAAGAAAGAGCCCGGGTGGCACATGAACAGGAATCTATCGACCAAAGTCAGCGAGTACGGACAAGACGTGATCCGCCGAGAAGATTTTGACCCACACCGGGCTTGTCCTTTCTTTCGATACTCGCTGGGACCAAAACATGAAGCTTCCATCTATCGAGAACTGCCCGAGTGCATTGGCCGAAAAGAGTATCGTGATGGCGGGTCATCAAGTTACCAGGGACGGCCGAATAGTCGCAACTACGAATCGTAACGATCGGCCCCCGAAGAGCGATCGGCTATGATCACGGCTATGATGAACGGAGATACGTAGTGCCAAAGAGAACCTCCGTTCACGATCGGCTGGGGCCAATCAACGATGAAGAAGAGTTTGATCACCAGTACCATGAAGATTCGAGAGGCGATCGAACCAAGAACGAAAAACAGTGGTGCCTCGGTGGTTTGCTCGACAAAACCCGAAGAGGAGGCTCCAAAGAATGCGCTGTCGAGAAATCAAGGGTGGACGATATTGCAGAGATGACCAAGATGATGAGTCCAAACCCAAGAAGGAATGGAGGCCAAAAGTGCAGTCTCAAGTGGTCCGGGCTGAAGCCGCGGTGAATATGATATCCATGATGCCCAGGATTGTCGGATCGGCCGATGAAAATTCGGTCGAAGAAGAACCGATTGGGGAGACTTCAGAGATTCTGTGGACGCCGGAATCGGCGGTATTTGATAAGCCGATCAACTCGATCATTTGCATCTCAAGGCATTGTACATTAGCGGCTACGTCAATGGGTCACCAATGAGGAAAATGTTGGTCGACGGAGGGGCAGCGGTCAATGTCATGCCGATTACTACATACCGCAAGCTCGGGAAGACGCCGGAAGAAATGATGAGGGCTAATCCGACGCTCAAGGATTACAGCGGCGAAGTCAAGATGTGCGTGGGGCCGCAATAATGGAGATCACCGTGGGCAGCAAAACCATACCCACCACTTTTTTCATCATCGACGGGAAAGGTGCATACACAACTTTGTTGGGGAGAGACTGGATTCATGCCAACTGTTGCATCCCATCAACCATGCACCGGTGTTTGATTCAATGGGTCGGCAACAAGGTCGAAATCGTACGGGCCGATAAATCTGTAACCATTGCAACCGCCGATTTCGAGTTTGCCGGTCCGGAGAGCCTCGCCTTGTTTATCGGGCACGTGTTGGGATGCGGAGGCCATAAACATCACCGACGACGGAGTTATTGTGACCGGGGGTCAGGTACCCCGGCTGCTCTGATGGGCCCCACGGGAGAATTGACGGACAATCGGCCGATCGATACACGCACCGAGGATATGATGAGTCGGCCGATTAACGAACCGGAAGACGGGAAATTAGGTCACGGTTTTGTGTCGGTCGACGAGTTAGAAGAAGTGGATATAGGGGATGGAGACAAGCCTCGGCCGACATATATTAGCAAGAAATTGTGTAAAGAGGTAAGAAATGAATTAGTGGCCTTGTTGAAAGAATATAAAGATTGTTTTGCTTGGAATTATAGCGAGATGCTCGGACTCAGCCGATCGATCGTTGAACATCGGTTGCCCATCAAGCCCGGATATCGGCCATATAAGCGGGGGCTCGGAAAATTGACCCTAAGTATTATGAAGCCGTCAAAGAAGAGATTATCAGATTATATGAGGCCGGCTTCATTAGGCCATGCCGATATGCGGAGTGGGTTTCCAGTATTGTACCGGTGGAAAAGAAAAATGGAAAGATGCGGGTCTGCATTGACTTCAGAAATTTGAATAAGGCAACTCCGAAAGATGAGTACCCAATGCCAAACGCCGATTTGTTAGTTGATGCAGCCGCCGGCAACAAAATTTTGAGCTTTATGGATGGAAATGCTGGGTACAATCAGATTTTTATGGCCGAAGAAGATATATCGAAGACAGCGTTCGGATGCCCGGAGCGTTGGGACTATATGAGTGGGTTGTCATGACCTTCGGCCTAAAAATGCTGGTGCCACATATCGGAGAGCCATGAATTTTATATATCACGATTTGATCGGACGATTGGTTGAAATTTATATTGATGATGTCATGGTGAAGTCAAAGTCGGTTGGAAGTCATGTGGCTGATCTCGGAGAAGTGTTGGAGAGGACAAGACAATACGGCTCGAAGATGAACCCGCTCAAGTGTGCGTTTGGTGTCTCGACTGGACAATTTCTGGGGTTTATTGTGCATGAAAAGGGAATTGAAGTCGGCCCTAAGAGTATTGATTCTATCGGAAAGCTGGAACCGCCGACGAACAAGACAAAGCTCCAGTCCCCGATCGGCAAGATTAATTTTATTAGGCGATTTATCTCAAACTTGTCCGGTCGACTCGATGTATTTACGCCATTATTAAAACTCAAGGCCAATCAAGAATTTCGGTGGGAGCCGATCCATCAACGGGCTTTAGAAGATATCAAGAAATATTTGGTGTCCCCACCGATGATGGTTCCGCCAAAGTCGGGCACACCCTTTAAGTTATATTTATCGGCCGATGATAGGTGCATCGGCTCAGCGTTGACTCAAGAACAGGAGGGAAAAGAGCGGGTCATATTTTATCTCAGCCGCAAATTAGTTGATGCAGAAACGCGGTATCCGGAGGTGGAAAGGTTATGTCTCTGTCTATATTTTTCATGCACAAAACTAAGGCATTATCTCGTTAGCCGAGGAGTGTACTGTGGTTTGCCAGTGCCGAGGTCGTAAAATATATGTTATCGGCCCCGGTCCCCAAAGGCCGGTTGGGCAAATGGATGTTGGCAATTGCGGAGTTTGATCTAGGCTACGAATCGGCCAAAGCAATAAAAGCACAAGTATTGGCTGATTTGATAGTACAACACGGTGAACACTCGGCCGGATACGTTGAACCGAGTGTCATGGACGGTATTCTTTGATGGTTCAATTTGCAAGGAAGGAAGTGGAATTGGCTTGGTTGTTGTGTCGCCTCGGGGGCAATACGTGGATACTCTATTACGATAGAGGCGCACACCAACAACCAAGTCGAATACGAGGCGATATTAAAAGGATCGGAATTACTCATCGATGCCGGGGCTGATTTTGTGAAAATTTTCGGCGATTCCTTGTTGGTTGTGAGTCAGCTGGCCGGTGAGTATGAGTGTAAAGATGAAATATTGTTGCAATATCATAAAAAGTGCCGAAGTTAATGAAAAGATTCAAGTATGTTAAAGTCAGCCATATACCAAGAGAGCAGAACTTCGAAGCAAATAACTTGGCTCAACTAGCATCCGGATATCGGCTCGCCGAAAACAACTTGGAAATAGCTGATATTGAAGAAGCCGATTGGCGTACGAAAATTCGAAATTTTTTGAGCAATCCATCCCAACCTACGAGATAAGAAGATAAGATATAAAGCCTTGAAGTATGTTCTGTTGGATGATCAATTATTTTTCAAGACAATTGATGGGGTGCTTCTCAAGTGTATTGACGACACCGAGGCCAAAGTGGTAATGAGCGAAGTACATGATGGGATTTGCGGAACACATCAATCGGCCCATAAAATGAAGTGGCTGCTAAGGCGAGCTGGTTATTACCGGCCGACAATGTTGGCCGATTGTTTCAAATATTATAAAAGTTGCCAAGATTGCCGGAAATTCGGGCCTATACAGAGGGCGTCTGCATCGACTATGAATCCGATGATCAAACCTTGGCCGTTTAGAGGCTGGGCCATGGATATGATCGGCCGATAAATCCAGACATCAAGCAAAGGACATCAATACATATTGGTAGCTACAGATTACTTCACGAAGTAGGTTGAAGCGGCACCCTATCGTAAAGTTTCGACGGCTGACGTGATAACGTTTGTTAAAGAGCATATCATTTATAGATTTGGGATTCCGAAACAATCACGACAGATCAAGGATCAGTATTCACGTCGGACGAATTTCAATCTTTTGCTGAAGAGATGGGGATTAAGTTGATTAATTCGTCGCCATATTATGCCCAAGCTAATGGCCAAGTCGAAGCGGCAAATAAGAGTCCGATCAAGTTGATCAAGCGGAAAATACAAGAGTATCCTCGTAAGTGGCACATGAAATTGATGGACGCTTTGTGGGCTTATCGTATGTCACGACATGGGGCCATGCAAGTCGCGCCAGTATCAGCTTGTATATGGGCACGAAGCCGCATCGCCATGGGAGACGACTATCGGCTCCGTAAGGATTGAATTGCAACAAAAGCTATCGGCCGATCAGTACCACGGATTGATGATGGACGAATTAGAAGATGTAGTACAAAATCGGCTGGATGCATTGGAAAAGATAGAGCAGAACAAGGCGAGGGTCGCCCGCCATTATGATAAGAAGGTTGTGCGAAAGCAGTTTAAAGAGGGCGATTTGGTCCGGAAGCTTAGGATGCCGATCGGCGTGAAGGACAATCGGTTTGGTAAATGGTCGCCTAATTGGGAAGGACCTTATTTGATTAGCCGATCGGCACCGGGTAATGCATATATTTTGAAAGAGTTAGCAGGGGAAGAATTTGGCCGAGCACTTAATGGGAAGTATTTGAAGCAGTATTATCCTAGTATTTGGATTAACTCATAGTGTTCGGCCTAAAAGAGATCGCAGTCGATATCGATATACATCGCCTTGAGACGGCCGATATTAAGAGTATCGCCCTTAGCCAAAATATGAAAGTAAAACGCAGACAAATCAGCCGATGTTTTAAACATCGTCTTCGGATGGCCGAGATTATTGTATATCGCCCTTAGTGCAAAAATATTTACAACCAGATTTTGTTCGTAGTCCTATTACACCTAAGCATGATCTACGGCCTTAGCACGGGACAAAAAGTCTTGGACGACAGATATCGCACGGGCCAGCATGGAGTCAAGTTTGGCCATGACCAACAGGTCGTCTTCAACGGGGCCGACATCATCATGCGCCGCGGCAACCATCTTGTCGGCCGCTTGGATTGCCTCGTCCGTCGCCTTCCGTTGAGCCTCCACATCAACCGACAGCTGTGCAATGGTGGCTTCCAAGGCCGCCGCTTCCTTCTCCTTGAGAGCCGGCGATGCTCTCAAATCGGCAATCTCCTTGTTGATTACCCGCAGTTCATCCCGCCGATTTGAGAGTTGCTCTTGCATCTCTTAGGTCTTGCGGGCCTCCTCCTCGAACGCTTGATGGAGTTCTCGGCGAGTAACGCAGCTTGCTGCCGCTCCGCGTGGCGAGCCGTACGCTGCCGGGCACGGATGAAGTCCATTTGCCGGCACTCCATGTATGCCACGCGATGCGAGCATCGCGCACATCGGCCGGGAGCTCAGTCCGGACCTCCAAGTACCGGGCCCGTATGGGGTGGGCGTCGGCCACCAAGCGATCAACCGAAGAAGCCTCAAGCCTGCGCGCGATTTCGGTCATGGTGATGAGACCAGAGGTAGATACCAAAATCGGCGCGAGACGAGGGAAGCTGAGCGCCCGAAATACCAAGAAAAGTAAGATGAAGCTAATGATTAGCGGCGAATCAAGGAAGAAATAGTAAAAGAAACAGACTGCGAAGCATCAATGCGAAGCGGCCGGACGTCCATCGGCTGTGCCATTGAACCCACGGGTTCATATGTTTTAAGCAGCTCTCGCCGGCCGATCCACCGTCACCGGCGACATCTTCGGAGGTGGCATCGGGCGACGCTCTGCCGGCTCGCTCATCGGCAGCAGTGCCTTCAGGAGAAGCCGCGGGCGGCTCCCGGCCAACCGATTCTTCGTCGGCAGCGGTGCCTTTGGGAGGAGCCGTGGGCGACACGAGGCCGGCTTGTTCGGCTTCGGCGGCGGCCTCGGGAGACGCGAGCCGATCCGAGTGAGTTGGGCTCTCCGTAGGGTTCGGATCGGCTCGGCTTGGTACAACTTCGGACTCCGAAGCCGTTTGAGTCGGCCTTTCGAGCGTCGGCGTCTTGGCCCGTGGAGGAGTCGGCGAGCGGATCGGCCTATCGAGCGTTGGCGTCCGGGCCCGAGGAAGAGGGACCGCCGATTCCCGCTAAGAACTCATAGTTAGATGGCATGTTAAGTGAAAAGGAATCGGCGATCATGCAATAACAACCCGACGCAGCGGAGATGGTTCATCGTAGTAGTCCGGGTCGGACGGGCGCACGAGCTGCTTTAGCAGCGCGCGGTATCGCTTCGGGCCCGAGTCGACCCCGCAGCTGGCATATTAGCCTTCCTCTTTTTGAGAACGGCTGTTTTAGTTTTGGCCTTGCGGGCAGCTGGCGCCCTCGACTCATCGCCGCAAATGCTTGAGCAGGAGTGCGGTCGGTAAAGCCGATATTCGGAACAATTGGGCTCGGCATTAAATATGCAATCGGCCGGCCACCGATGCTCGGGTCGGCGGCTCCTCCGAGTCCGACCGAAAGAGAATATACAAGAGTGAGCATTTAGAGTGGCCGATTTCATTTACAAAATCGGCCTTACAAAAATAAATCGGCTACACGTACCTCGGCGAAAGGTTCTCTCGGGACTAGGCCGGAGAAGAAAGAAGCGGTGTTCCGGCTGCGGAGGTGCCGGTTCCACTCGCCCCACCAACGGTCAAAGAGGCGAGTACTCCGGGCGCCGGGAAAATCCGGCCAAGTCGCCGGTGACGACATCGGCGGTGCGGCCGACGAGCCAATTCCACCGAATGGCGTTGTCGACGGCAGCCCGCGCCTTTATCCGCCCCACATAGAAAAGGCTGGGGGCAATCGGCCGAAGCCGAGTTGGCGGGCCGCCACCGACGGGTGGTAGAATTCATAGGAGCAGAAGGCCTTGCTCCCAGCAATAAGTCCCGTCGGCAGCGGACGGGGGCGGAGGCGGGTGGTGAAGATCTTGACCGCCTCCCCGTCGGCCGTTGGGAAAGTTGGGTCGATCGGAAAAGGAGTGTCATACCCCTTCTCGAAGAAATCGATGTACGGGTACCAATCCGTACTTTCGTTGTTGAGGCCCTTGTAGAGGGCGGCGAACCAATACGCCGAGGTTGTCATCCGACATAGCCGCCCCGGTGCCATGGATAACGCTTCCCCGAAAGAAATGCACCGGCTGAATCGGGCGTGGCCGATTCGGCGTAGTTGCCGGGGAAGGTGAGCGCACCGAGGTCCGGATCGATGGCCTTGGTGGTATGAAGGGACAACCACATTTGAATAAACCACCAAGGGCCACCCGGGTTCTTGATCGATCGGCCGGAGCGCAACTCCACCGAAACCCGGTGAAGAAGGAGGTACGCCGACCCCGGAAGATACTTGCCCATGGGAAGGGCATGGCTGTCGGCCGATACATCGGCCATCGGCAGAAAATTGTTTGTGGGGCTCACGCTGACCCCACAAAAGAAGAAATGGTCGAGCCACATGTTGAGGAAGGCGACATGTTCGCGGCGATCGACCGTGCCGTGCCCCTTGTTGTAAGTCCGAATATAGCCCTTCCAGCCCCTGGTGTCTTTAGGGTTGATCCGGTGGGAGGACTTAATGCGGACAGCATCCGGAGTGGCCTCCGCCGTGATGTTCGAGATCGGCCAACATGACTCGTATCCAACAAGGTCATGGTAGCCGGGCCGTGGCCAAACATAAAGCGATTCAGGGCATCCGACCGAGAGATAGCAAGCGGCCGCCAGCAATGGTTCATTCTTATGATGATCGGCCGGAGAAAGCTTGATGGCATGGGCGATGCCGATGTCGGCCCAACCTTGCGGATGGACGGCCGACACCCGGTTATACCAATCACGCCATCCTGCAACGGGGTCGGCCATGACCGAAAGTCTGTTGGCCCACTCGGCCGATAATGGGGACTCGTTGCCGAAACGGAACCCGGTTCGTTTCAAGCACGAGATGAGGTCCGTGGGGTCGGGATCGCCCATAGGACCCAAGAAGAAATGGGTCGGGATGTTGGACGGAATAGCGACTTGGTTCCGGATCTCCTAAAAACAAAAACAAAAAAAAATAATAGGGCTAAAATGAGAAGCGGAACGGGAAGAAGATAAATTGTGAAAATGAACAAGAACAAGAACACGAAGAAAAATTGCAAAAGTAGGAAAGAAGGATGCCCGAATGTACATTACCTCCGGAACGGCGTTGGTGTTGGCGACGACGCGGCCGGCAGCGGCAGCAGCAAGCAGCAGCAACAAGCAGGATTCATGGTCGCCGGAGAAGAAAAATGGAGACGGCGCGGTGAGAAGTTGAAAAGGCTCGAGGAGGAAAAGGTCGCTGGAATGGAGGAAGATGAAGGCCAAGGAGAGGAAACAGATGGGGAATAACCGGGGTGGCCCTGGGTTTTATGGAGAAGTGACGGGCGAGTAAAACCGGCGCAATAAAAGAGAATAGATCGGTCCGACGCATGCGTTGCATACCCCGGACCGGGGGACATGTGTTGACGCCGGTTTTTGACCAAGGGACCCATTGTCGGCGACTATAGGTCAAAAGAGGGCCGGTGGGCGGAAGGCCGACGGCCGCTTGGGCGAGTAAAGGCGCGTCCCTCCCGGGAATCGTGCGCGGACGCCAACGAAGAGCATAATATTGATGGGCCTAGCCCGCGTTGTAAAATTAGGAATAATAGTTTAATTTTGGAAAAAAGATCCTAGTCGGTTAGGAAATCGGCCCGAAGAGGGTCCGAGGAGGATTCTTCGTGCCGAGTATAAATTTGTACTCGGGTGTAACTCAGTAAACTCGATTCACATCCAATACAACTTTCGGCGCATCGCCAAACCCTAATTTTCTGTCAAGTCTTTACCGTTTTCGCGCGGGGATCTTCGGGGCTCTGGTCGACAACAAGTTGGCTTGACAAGGTAATTATGTCGTTTAATTCTCGGCGCATTGTTCGTAATTAGATGGCTTAATTGCTAGTTATCCGGCGACCGGATCTGTTTTCGACCGTCATAGTGAGTATCGGCGGGATGAGTCAAGTCGACCTGGTCCGGGCTCGTGGTGGAGGTAGTTTGACTTGTCCCGCCTCCCCGTCCCAGCCTTTGCTCACAACGCCGATTGGCTCGGATCCGGTCGTTCGAGTCACGAGTAGCCGCTATGAGATTTCTTTTACATCTTAGCCGATTCGATCGTGCGGATTCGGTTGACGTGTCCCGTGTTTGCCTTTGCGATAGTTGACTCGTCCTAGGCGCATGCAGCCGATTGGATAGGATGTAGATTTACTTTCATAGTTAAGGCGTTTATGATTATGCTTGTCCTGAATCGGCCGGGCGTGCGCGGCCGTTAGACCTGGTCCGATCGTGTGCCATCGCTTGACTTGTCCTGTTGGAGCGACCGCCGATTCGGGATCTGTGTGGTTGTATTTGTCTTACTTGTTCTTTCGGAGTGTTTAGCCGATTGCTTATCACGTTCATTAGCTGTTTTATGTTCAATTAGCTAAATCTGTTAAAACTGCCTTTGGACCCGAGTTATTAGTACGATTTCATTGATCATCATTATACATCTAGATATAATCTAATAACTCATTGTTATAATCAATGGCAGAATCGGTCGGATGCCTGATCGGCCGATTTATCGCTCTAATTGATGATTAAACCATCTTCTTGCTATCAAATTAATTACATCCCATTAATAATTACCTTGTTTACATTTTATTCGATAATGCATCTCTGCAAAGTCTTAATGATTTGATCGTTTACCGACAAAATCGGCTGCTAGCCACCGATCGTATGTTATAGCATCGGCCGATTTCGTATAGTTTGTATCACGATTCGTTTGCCTGGCATTTAATACATAAATGGATGGGCCGTGCTGCTCCTGTCGATGGCCGATTTTGTCTATCTTACGCCAGAATCGGCCATGGCTGCACATCGGTCTATCCGGGCCGATGACCCGGAATTTTACACCTTTTATTGTCTTTGTTGGTTTGCAGGAAAACCATCCGGCACGCACCAGCGCACACGAGAATCGGCGAGCTGAGCCGGTCCGTTGGGAGCACAGGACCCTGCATCAGCCGGGGTTTCGGTGGACTCTCCGGACAACGGTGTGTTGGCGACTTTTGACGTCAACACCCGTAAAGTCTGTTTATATCTGATCTAGTTGTACTAGAGAGTCCAATGCATAAGACTTTTCAAATTATGTGTTTATTGGCTTGTTAATAAAAGTTACTTAGTGGAATTTTGATTAAAACGGATGCAGGACTTGTGGCACTGTGAAATACCTCTGCTTTATTTCTGTTGAAAATCTTATTATAGTTTATTAAAAACTAGTTTTTTGGTATAGGTTCTAAAAAATGGTTTCCTAATAAAAATTGGATGGGATTATTTGGATACTTTGTTTCTAAAAACTATAAACCAGCTTTTAGGTTTAGACTAGAATGAGGAAAAACTAGCATTAGCTGGGTTAATTATGGGTTTCTTAGAAACTCATAAACCAGTTTTTAGAAACTGGCTAAGAAGCTGCCCCGTTTGGAGGCCATCGATTCTTAGAAACTGGAGGGATCCAAACACACCCGCCTGCTGCTCATTTACAATTATCTGTACATCTGAAACTGACAGTTGGTGACTATGAGCATGTTATCTTCAAGATGATATAAGTTCATTATTTGCAGGCTTTTCAAGACGAGATAAATTTACATTCGTGGAAGACTTTGTAAATAAAATTGGAAAAACGCTAGAAACTACCATGGTGCTGCCATGCCTATCTTGTAGTATAATCATTCTACGTGTTGGAAATGGACTAGAGTTTGCTTTTCTTCTTGACCTGCAGAAAGCATATACAGTTATGCACTGCAATAATTTGTCCATTGATCCCTTGTAGTGCTACTCCTACTGCTGCAGGCATCTGCCAATTTACCACGAAATATGCTATGGCCTGTTGTAGTGTCCACTTCTAGTTCCACTAGGTTGCCACTGAACACTGCATCCACTATCATTTAGATGTTGTTTTCGTTACGATGATGGTCCAAAGTTGCGGCACATTGCAGGAAGTTATGGCTACATACGTTATAGCGTGCCTCTCAGATTCTCTGTGTGTTGCATGCGTTTTCAGCCAAGGAGTCATTCGCTTGATTGATTTTGTTGGTCTGAAACCCAAGTTCTGAGTTCTGTCTGTCTCGGTGAATGAGTGATATTCAGAGGTTGGTGACATGCTGTTAAGTGAGAATTCATGTTCCTTCTGGACTACAGTAAAGATAGCAAAACCATGGTTGACCACTATTTGACGACACTGTCAAGAAGTAAATAAATCTTTTCTTTTGTTAGACTAGAAGGAGCAGGAACCATTAGGCTATCATCGGCTAATCCTGACAGAACCTTGTTCTTGGCACGGAACGGACTCGAAACGTGAAGAGGAAACTGAAACAGGTTGCTGTAGGGGACCTGGGGTGCAAATTGGTGATTCTCTCTAACCTTTTTTCTTCATTAAGATACGGTTCATTTCACGTTTACGTATTGTATCCTAACCTCCCCTCTGCCTCTCTCTTTTCTATTTGTAGATCACTCTTTATAACTAGAGTACCCTAGGTTGCATCAGGTTCATTTACTGCGTGCGTTGATCTATGAAATGTAGGACTGGCATGTTATATGTGTATGCGGGATTTATATCATGGAAATGTTTTACAGTTTTCCCTTGCATACAGTGAATGTGGTAGGGCTAGCTAAAGTACTTAGATAAGACTATCTGATCATATAGCACCCCTACAACAAAGAATGCACCAAAGGCAATCGCAAAGATGACCTTTTCATAACTTTGTTCTTTGGAGGGAATGGATGCCAGAGGTGCTCCTTCTGCATTACAGTGTCGGGTAAGCATACGACCGCATAGATTTGGGTTGCCACCATAGCAAGAACTATCAAATATATCAAACTGTCCACCACTTGGAGTAGGGCCTTCTAATTGATTGTTCGAAACGTTGAATGCAGAAAGAAAGTGCAGCTTGTTCAGCGAGGCAGGGATTACACCTGTGAGATTGTTGCTTGACAGATCTAGCTTCTGCAGGTTTGTAATATTGCATAGTGATTGTGGAATCACTCCAGATAATATGTTGAAGCTCAGGTTGAGGATAGTAAGTGCTCTTAACTCTCCAATCTCTGGGGGATTACACCAGTGAAGTTGTTGCTGCTAAGTTGCAGTACTTTAGGAGAACTGGTAAACGAACCGTACTCATGTGATGGATCCCTGTAGATGGACAAATATATGGGTCTTGTGTCAAAATGTGCTGCAGAATCAAATGATTTTATCATTGGCATCGTCATCAATGCGATTGGGATTTCTCCTGTTAGATGATTGCTTGACACATCCAGATAGAACAGGTGGTTTAGGGAGTTGATCCAGCTTGGTATTGGTCCAATGAGTCGATTTCCGTGTAGAACTAGCACTTCCAAATTAGTGAGCTTGGATAGCCAAAGAGGTATTTCACCAGACAACGAGCATTGCTCTATGGCAAGAATTTGGAGATTCCCAAAGCCCTCGATGGTTTCATCTTGTGGCATGAGTTCCCCCTTGAAGTTGCTCCCCATGAGAAGGATGTTCAGGTTCTTGCAGAACTTAAGGATCTGGATTGCACTTTTGATATTTGTGAACGAGTTGTAGCCAAGTGAAAGGAAAGAGAGGTACTTGAGGCTGCCTATTTTTGTTGATAACTCACCATATAAATGGTTTGCTGCTAGCCGCAGCGCAGTCAAATTGCTACAAGAAAATATGCTTTCTGGAATTGTGCCACTAAAGTTGTTTGTGTAAAGATCCAAAGTTCGTAATTTGGATAGTGAGGAGAAATTCACCTTCCCTATACATCCACTGAAGCTGTTTCCTTTGAGGTCAATGGTTGTGAGATGGATACAATTGCCAAGAGCTGACGGCAGTTCTCCATACATCTTGTTCCAGCCCAGATGGAGCACCTCCAATCTCTTGAGCTGACCGATAGAATCCGGAATCTTGCCACTCAAGTTGTTCCCTTCGAGATTAAGAGTAGCCATATTTAAGAGTTGTGCTATGAGTGCACCATTTAGCGTTCCTTTTAAGCCATTATTGTGCAAGGAGAGGTGCTCCAGTGAGGTGGCATTGAACAGTTCATCAGGAAGAATCCCAGAGAGTTTGTTGTGGCCAACCTTGAGCACTTTGAGCATGTAGCAATTGCCTATTCCAGAGGGGATATTGCCGCTGAATTGATTGTAGGAAATGTCAAGTACCTGAAAGGATGGTGAGGCGGTGCAGAAAGAAGTTGGTATTTGTCCTTGAAAACTGTTGTTGCTTGCATTGAGTGCAACCAGACTTCTTGTTTTCTCCCATGTGATTGATGGGAACTCTCCTGTAAAAAGGTTGCTTGAGATATTCAATACCTGCAGTGGCTGTTCATATACTGTCAAACTGCTGAGATCTTGAAGGCTCCCACCAAGGCGGTTGAAGCTAACATCAAGGACAACGATAATGTCAGAGAACATAAGTTCTGGTGGAAGGCCACCAGACAACGAGTTGTGTGACAGATCGAGGTGCATCATACTGGTGAGGTTGGAAAGAGAAGGTGATATATGCCCTTGAAGTCCTTTAGATGGCAAAGAGATCCCAGTGATACTTCCATTGCCATTGCAGGTGATGCCTTCCCAATTGCAGCAGTTTCCATCTTTCTGCCATGACGCAAAAAGGCCACCATCCTGTGAAAGTCCGGAGAGAAACTGGAAGAGGAAGCTCTTCTCGTGCTCGGGGCAAGAGATAGCAGGAGGGGCCAAGGAGAGAAGCATTAGGAGGGCACAACCTAGTGCAGCCATGGCTGATCTGCTGGTTTTGCTGTTGCATGAAGGATGGGGTATTTGATCCATAATTTATACTGTATCGATGGCGCTTTCTCCACTTTCCTTGATTATTGTAATTTTCATCAGTTATTTGTCAAATTTGTATATTCAGAGATGTTAACATTTCAAGTAACGAAAGTAATTAATGTCTGGGAGCTATAGCAAGTCGATGGGACATTTGAGGATTCCTTGCTGTCACTCCCTACACTTGTTGACTGACCTTACTGTAAGAAAAGACTCGTTGACCACCATGAGTGGAAAAGTTGATTATTATCATTCAATATTTTCAAAAGATTGCTTCACTGTGTCACAGTTAGTTCCGCACCAAAAGGCTTATATATCAACTGAGAAGTTTGTTTGCACTTTCCCTCCATGTATCTGTTGCTTTGCCATTGCCTAGGCATTTAACAAATTTCCCCCAAGAAACAGTTCAAAAAGAAGATACACTTTAGGTAATCATAGAATTTTAATCTATAATTAAGGACTATATGATTTATATATATATAAAGGTTGGACAGCTGATTGGCTGAAGGATGGTAAAGGTCAAGACTCAAGAGGTCAACAATTCCATTTAGATTCCTGGTCTTCTTACTAATGTGTCTTGATTTAATTTATCTACTTATATATAAAAGATGCAACCCACTAACACGTCTTAATGGCTATTTCTCTCAATCCACATTGCGCCACATCATTGTAATTAATTTCAATCATTTAGATAAAGAATAGATGTTAGAGATTAACACAATTAGTTTAAGATTATAATTTTAAAGTTAATATCTTTTAGTACCGCTGCAACGCGCGGGTTATCAACTAGTTAATATTTACAAATATTCACAAAATCCATTAAAGGTTTAATAACATGCACATGAGAATGTTTATTCAAACTAAGTCTACACTATATGAATCTTCAATAACATCGGGCTCATACGGTCGTTTCGAACCGCACCACTCGAAAAGTGCCCGATGCTCCTTCGTCACTTCACTTTGCTCGTCAAAGAACCGACCACGAGGATTGATGACCTCCCTAAGCAAGAAACGACACATCCTAGTGACAATGTAGTACAGTTCGTTTGTACTTAGATGCTTTCTCACCGTCGTGAATCCTTTCTTGGAGATTTCATTCAATATCTTTCTGTCCGTTATCAATGCCTTTTCTAGACTTTTTGTTCTCTGTCAATAAATTCATAAAAGTTGGTACATGATAGATAAAAAAACAGAAAAAATGCAAATTAAACAGATGCAATCTTAGCTTACCTTCTCGGTGGTCTCATAGGTGATGGCATTCAAGTAAGATACAGCGGAGCTCGAATACGCACATGCGTAGTATTCACAGTGCATACTACCTTTTACTTGTTAGAGAAATGGTCACTCCCTCTATCCGTAAATATATAAAGGATTATAGGATTGTCGAAAGTCAACATTTTATTTTATTCTTTCACTGAAAATTAAAAAAAAATAAAACATCGATAAGTGTAAATGGTGTTACTAGATTCATCATAAAAATATGAAGTTTTAAATTTTTAACTTAGACCAAACCCACGGTGCATCGGGAGGATGCTTTGATTCTACTAGTAATTTTTATAGTATCTTCTTTTCCTTCCACCCGACCGTGTATCATGGTATACATAACCGGTAGAAGCCGGCTGGTTATCCCGGTTCAGTGAACTGGTTGATCTAGGAAAACCGTAGCTACATATTGTAGTAAACCAGCTAGCCGTCGGTTTTCTAGGTTAACCAGCCGGTTTCTCTGGTTCCAAACCAGAGTGGTTTTGGTGGGTTTTTTAACCTTGCTGGTATTTCTCCATTAATGCATCTTGCAGGTGATGTTCTTCCTTCGCTTACCTTCTATTTAGAAGACAGGCTATAAGCGTGTTAGCTACAAATCTAATTTCATTCGTTGCAAGTTTTTCCAAGACATAAATTTACAATCCCGGAATGCTTATAAATACAAAACACAAAAATGGAATAAGATAGTAAACGGTGATGCCGTGCGTATCCCGCGATCGATCTTTTTGAGGATTGGAAATGGATCGGTATTTGCTTCTCTCCTCACAGGAAGATAACATATGGACCACAATTTGTTCATCGAGTGCCACAAGTTGGCGTCGACCACTACCATAATGTGCTGCAGCTGTCGGTTCGTCACGATCGGTCCAAGGTTACGGCCCTTTGAAAGGATTTGCAAGTATGTCGGTATTAGTAGCATTTTCCTCTTTGATTCTCTGCGTATCACATGCGTTCGTAGTCAAGTCTTGTTCCTTATAGATTTTAGTCTCACACCGAATTGTCAGAATCTGTTGTTGCTCCCGGTCGTTGTCCTGGTGATCAGATATGACTATAATCTATAATGTCCTGTTTCTACTTCGTTTAACTGCACTGTCAAGCATAACTGCCATGTTAACCTTTTTTAGGGAAACTGCAATATTTTTTAAAAAAAAAACGGAAACTGCAACGTTTACCATGACTACACTGTTAAGATCGATATTAAACTCTTTCAGCTCATACTCTTTCAAAAAAATATTCCTCTATTGGTCCCTGAAATATAGGTCCGCAACATGCTCCCAAACCACAGTTATTACTATGTGAGAAAAGTTCTATTTTACTCCCTCAACGTATTGCATATTTGGTCTCTCAATTCTAAATTTGGATATTTGGACCCTTGAACACTTGAATCCAGAGCATTTTCACCCTCTCCACGGTTTTCAAAGCAATTTTATCATATGCTACATTGTTTTTTTCTTTTGTGTTTTCTTTCTCTCTCTCTCTCTCTCTTCTCCCTGCAAGCGCTCAAACTTATCTGCTCTTCCTTCGGTCGCTGCCACCCCACTCTATACCAAGATCCGCTTGACTTAGATATTGCAGCGCGTTGATCGGCGGTCTCGATAACTACTGGTAGCAACTAGTAGAGATCGGCGCGCTTTCGCGCGCCGCTTGCTAAAACTGCATTTAAATACAGTTGTTTAATGACACACTACAAATCATAGAGAGGATTCACAACTTAAAGAGCACCTAATGTAGTTTGTACAGACATTCTTGTTCAATACTGCATTCAAATACATGTGCTCGATATAACATCACAACTTATAGAGTTTTCAGTGTGGGTTGTGGAACTGTTTTCTTCTCAAGAACGCGGTGCATGCACGCTAGATGAACAACGCGGGAGTGTAAAAATGCCACAGTGAGAGAGTGAACCCATCGTAGTGAGAGAGTGAACCCATGGTCCGACCAGCCTCTCTCAACAAAAATAGAATGTAGAACATTCCCAAAATCTACATTAGTCAAAGATATATAAGAGCTTCAGATACAGATTAAATGCCAGGAGATAGTGTTGTGGATGGGGATGTGACGAAAAATAAGATTAGTGGGTAAACAGTTGGATGATATTGAAATCATATTAAAAAAATATTTGCATGAAAATTATGTATTTTCTTATTATAAGCCATACCAACAGATTGAATAACACACAATGGAAATATTCTAACCTTTCTATGTTGGCTGAAGAAATATATTACATAATTAATGCAGCTAGGTCCTGCAGAATTAACAAAAAATGTATATGATAAGTGAATCTATAATCAAGCAAAGGCCACTAATTAATGAAAAGTTAGGAAAACAATCATAACATGGGTATGGAAGAATGGTATATAAGGTAAGACAGTGGGAAGGTGAAAGTAAAAACTATTATGGCCAACTGAAGAAACCTCTAACAGGAAAACAGAGTAAACTTCATATGCTATCATAGCTCTCTTCTCTAGACAATCATCAATATCCATTTACCAATTTTCTAGGGACACTTAAAGATATTTTTCCTTGTCAGCCCTAATAAAGCATCAAGATCCCTTTTGATCTTATTTTCACACCTCTAATGATTCCACAATGCAATTAAATTAAAACAAAAATATGGCAAATGTTATGGTTGAAATATCATTGTGTCTGTCATGGATAAAATTCCTTTTTGTTAGCATAAAATTGAAAGAATGGCAATGGAAAACCAATCTGTAAATAGAAAGAATTATATCAAGTTATCAACACATATAATACAGAAAGTACTAAGTATTTTAGGCATGTGGTAGGATGCATTCATGTCACAACACTGGGAAAGGAAACAAATATTCTTTGCTGAAAGATACTTGAAGCGGGAGGAAATAAATCAAGGATGGAGAAACAACAGAATTTACACCTATGTACCTGTAGAAGCCCTCTGCTCTTGTAGAGGCATGGTGTATACGGTGGATGCTGTAATCAGTCCCCCTTTTCATCACCTAAATCACTGGAAGCATGAAGTCACCATGAGTTAGAATACTGATATCCAGCATTAAGCAAGGCAATATGCATAAGAACACTTTGGCTGAGATGTACAAACATATAGAAGGACTACCATTGTGAAACTCACCTCCCACATATAATGGCAGAGAAATTTGCATTTCGGCGAACCAAGTCTGAAAATAAAATTTGGTTACATAAGTTAGTCTTATCTTCCCCAACAGGATAATATTACAGTAATACCTTTCACATATGCAGACCCCTTCAATGGTCGTAGTAATTAATCCTTTCGATAGCTCATATATGCTACAAAGAAGTAAAGCTAAGGTTACACCAACAGGTAAATCTTTAAGTTTTGATACAACCTTCATGCTTTCAGCTTATGTGTAACATGCAGGCATATTTAGAATCATTCAGGGAAAAAGCACCAGTTATACAGGTTCTCTAATAGCAGACGTTATCTGTAAGAACATAACATGAACCCATAAATCAACCTCACGCTTCAATTAACAAATCACCAGAAATTGACAATATGGTATAACACTCTAGACAGCAAAACTTTCTCATATTAACATGTGTAATTAGTAACATGCTCCTGGTGAACACATGCACCAAATTCTGAATTTGATCATTAAAATTGGATAAAATATAATGCTGGTGATTTCTCCGTGCTTGTAGTACTATCAGCACGCGGACATGTATCAGTAAAAATAAAAGTCAATTCAAAGAGGTGACACACGTCCAGTGAGATAATCAGCTTCAAATTGTCCCATTATTTAAACTGAACTTTGACTTCTGAGGATATTGGCTCATTATCTCTGAAGCATACAAGACGAAATGAATATTGCAGAAAGGATATTGACTGCGGTCTGGAGTGGAAGATGTAGAGATCACAGCAGACAATATTGTAGATAGTGTAGAACAGGAAAATGATGCAGCTAAATGATTGACCTGTTGGTACACAACCGAGGAACATCATGGTTACAAAGCTGCCAAGAAATGATGGACACAACCAAAGCTCATAGATTATGTCAACTTTCACAAAGCTTAATGTGCCCATTGATACCACAAGATTGCTTGATCGGCCTTCATGATCTTACAGAACAATGCACCAACATAATGAATCTTTGTTTACATTGCTGAGGTATCTTGCCCTCTGAAAACTCCTGCAATGATGGAATTACAAATAAGTGATCTAACCGCTGAAAATAAAATATACTTCAAAGTTTTATTTGCTACTTTCTTGCCATACAAAAATGTAGGTATCATCAATAAATAGAAGTTGTAAAGCAAAAAAAAAGTTGCACTAACCATGTGGTGCATGCAAGGCACTGGACAGAAGAATGCTAATGTGTTGTGAGTACACTAAGAATACAAGAAATAATGTGAAGGACCTAATTTGGCACAAGTACACAGTGATGTTTTATGCAAATACACACTCCAAGCATAATAATTAAAGCAAGAGAAGTTCATTACAAAATAAAGAAAAAAAATGTATAAGCGAACTAAAGGAAGGAAAACACCGACGTGGCATGGATGCATTACTCTGCACATATGAGCAACTGCAACACCGTATTTGAAAAGAGAATTCCTAACAACATCGTACAATGAACTTGAAGAGGGATGTTATCAAGTGCAAAAGAGTACAATGGAATCCAGAGATATTACATTCAACATCTGCAAGAGTGCATGGTTATACAACAAACATCTTAACTTCAAGAGCAATTCCCATGTAGCCCATGAAGAATTCATCGCTTTGATCGATCAGCTAGGCAGGACTACCAACCCGAACTGAGAGAAACTGTTTCTTGGAGATAAGAATACATTTTCAGTTATACAAAATAAACTTCCATAGATGACGAAATAGAAGAAAATAACTTTCACATAAAAAATATATGTGACAGTACAAAAATTCGATTTGAAAGGAGGCACTAAAAATTGAAAAGGGAAAACAGCCAGTAACTTGCATGATGAACCGTGACCACGTAGCAGAGGCAGGAATAGGAAATTTTTCTAAGAAAAAGAAATATGTCTGGCAAGCAGAACCGGTATGTAACATATATGACTTATCTGTGAGGTGGTAAATAAAAACTTATTAGCTGTGCCACATACAACCTACAGATAATATTTAGATCATTAAAAAAAGTCAACTGAATTAGCTTCATATAAACAATTGGCTCACATTGTACTATTTCAGGAGTTGTAGCAGAGAAGTAAAGGGAGATTTCATAATTGAGAAGTATACTATCGCTATTAGATAAGCTTTGGCTGAGGTAAAATACACATGATTAATTTCCAAATCCACAGCGTCAGCACTTAATAATTGTCACAGCACATATATAGAAAACAAGTACCCAATTCAGCTCACCCCAAAAAAATCCTCATGGGTATAAAAAGATAAAAAAGCATTCAGACCATGGGCGAAATCCTTTCAGCATATGCAGGAAATGGAAAGGAAGTTAGTAGGTAATGAGGCAAGGAAAAATCTGCACCTGTGATGGCTTCAGTTCGTTTGCTCTGTGTTTCTTTTTCTTCTCTGCAAAGATAACAGCATATATTTTTGCCTTTTCTTCTCTATTCTGTTGTGCTCTCTCCTACAGGCGAGGTCACAATCTCTGCAGAGAAAACTTGTCAAGTTAGGGTGCAACAATGATGCTAATTCTCGTGTCCAGTGTTTCCCGTGCCAATAATGGTCAACCAATACTATTAGGCCATGATGCTAATTGTTGTGTCCAGCGTCTCCTGTGGCAATAATGGTCAACCAAGGCATCACAGGCCACTAAACTTGAAACTCTGCTACTGAACCACATGCTCACGGTCTTCAGGTCGATAGTCATGGTTTATATAACATGCCACTATACCTGAAAAGAAAAACGTGAAAAGAACATGGTTACTATATATAGAACATCACAATCAATAGGTACACACAAATTATTCAAGTAAAATCCAAGAAGCATGCAAGGTGCACCTCTACGCGTGATTATTATCAAATACTAATGAATGATATAACGAAACATTTCTATTATTCTCTTTGTGAAAATGCCCAGAGGCGGCAGGAATCAGTTATATGTAGAAATGTTCTCCATCTGTATCATTTTAGTGCATTTGTATCATCCTCTTCAGCATTAGGTAATATACTTTCTTTTTTTTCAGTAAGGTAGTAAATAAAAACACCATAAAACAAGCAACATATGCTACATAGGTAACAATGAGCATCAGCGCTTATTTTCTCCTTTTAAGTTTCCTCTTGTCCAAAGACGGATGAAAATTGTCAGAAACAGAAACAAAATGCAAGGTGATATGATATAGTGAGCCAATCGATTTTTTGGTAAGAAAAAGTAGGTGCTAGATTAGTAATAGCAGCACCCAGGCAGAAGCATACAAATCACGGTTATCTTGTGCTCATACAAGCGAGAAGAACACACGCCCAAGGATAATAAATAAAGTCAGAGGTACCAAGTTTTCCAACAAATTGCCTCATGGCACAGCTAGATCCACAAAATTTTGCAGCATCCCAAATCCAAGACCTATCTATTTGCTGTGAAAAAGAAAGCATTTCAGATCACGAATTAAAGCACCAAGAATCCCCTTCCTGCCGTGGCATGAAAAAAGAAGAAGGAAAAACTCATCTATTATGACGAGATTTCGTAGGGAAGATGAAGAAACGGAAGGGGCCAGTCGCAGTGGCAGTCGCCGTCGGGAATCGGGGGCAGGGGCGGACACGACGTGGTGCTTGTGACGATGGGCGGAAGGGAGAGGGAAGTTGGTCCTGGCGTTGGGCCCCCACAGCGTCCGTGCAGGAGGCACGGGCGGCATCCTCGGTGGAGTCGAATGTGCTTCGTCGGGTCGCGGAGGAGGAGGCGGAGGGAGAGAGAGAGACTACTGCAAGATTGGAATGGAGGAAGGCACGCAGCCTGCGAATAAAATCTGGGCGAGCCACGTAGCCATATGTAGCACGGAGACGTGGAGAAGAGCCGCTCACCAAACACGGCAACAAATCGAGTGTCATACTTACCAGCGATCCGAATCGGACGGCGGTAAAAAATCAAGGCGACGTGGCCAGATGGGTCACGCGGGTACTCAGCCCAGGGTGGTGGTTCTAATGATGACGGGGAAGAAAGAAATCAATGACAATGTAAGGGCAACTGCAATGTTTGTTTCTAAATTTGTACACAGTGAACAATTCAAAATAGGTAGTATTTCCGTAGCGGAGCTGGGGGCGGGGAGGCAAGGGCATGGCCCCAAAAGTACCGGCGCTAGGGATGGTCACAATGCAGAGTAACAAGCGCAACATAAAGAACTCAACGTAGCCCAACAGTCGGTGTACTGCCCACATGTGGTCGCGGTTGTGTTCCACCACGTCGCGTAAGTCATTAGCGTTTGTAACAATGACACATAGATGGATGAGGGCAGGGGCACCACCTCCTGGCGGGATGGCAGTGCTCATCGGTCATCGATGACTCGAAGGCAAAGCTTTTCTCCGTATCGATGGTGAGCATCACGGCCACCACTCGATTGTTGGGCGACAATGAGGAGGGTGAGGTCACGGCAGCGAATGGGTCCCCCTCTTCCTCATTGCCTATGATGTCATGGCGGACGAAGAGAGAAAGAGAAAAAGAATAAAAAAATGACTTGGCATCTAACATGTGAGACCCACTATGTCACATTGGACACAACCACTTTGAAAACCGTAAAGTGGGGTGGAAATGCATCAAAATTAAAAGTTCAAGGATTCAAATACTCGGTTTTAGAGTCGAGGAACCAAACCTACACCATCCCTTATATTTGCTTTTGAGGGAGGTCGTCCTTATTGTTAAGGGAGCAAAGTATTACTTTTCTCTTCCAACGTTCAGCAGGTTCATGGCCCAAGACCAACCCATCTCAAGGCTGCCTCAAATTGGGAAAATGTGAGGCAACAACAAAGCATTACGCGACGAGCCAACGCGCGTAGGCTCGACGCAGCATCGATGGTCGTGACTAGGCTTTTGGGATGGAAGCACACCACCCTTGCAGGCGAGAGGGCTCCTGGAACCTCGGGAACAGCCCCCCACCACCCACCCCTAAGACTCGTCACCATTCCCAAGGTAAATTCTCTATGTGTTCGGAGCCTTGAGCACCGGCGACAGGACTTTTAGTATTTTGACAGCGAAACCAAGGGGCTTCGCTAAAGCAAAGCTAGTGGTTGGTTGAACCGAGTGTCGTTGAGCATGAATGACTAAAACGACATAAATCGGCCGGTTTTAATGGTTTTAACTAAACTGGTTCAACTTGGCTTTGTCATTTTATCGGTTTTTCTTCAAATAAATTTTGAAATTTTGAAAAAAATGATCCCAAATGTTTTTTTAAACCTGGATGAATTATGAAGAATTATGCTAAATAGCTTTATAAAAACTAGTAGAATGTTTGATCAGCTCTAGCCCCTAGGCATCGGCTAGCCATGGACGGAGGCGGCTAGCTAGAAAATCGAGGTGGCAAGCCGAGCTTTGGCATCTCCAAATCGTGCGCCTACTCAATCCATGGTGAAAGGAGGACAAGGCGAGAATAAGCGCAAGAAGGGGTTTCCGGTTGGAGAGGACATGAAATTTTGTTATTGAGCAAGATCTAGTTCCTTTTTAATGGAATTCAACACATTTCTTGTGCTTTTTCCTTGCTTGTTCTTGTGGAGTTCCCATTTCTTGTTTCTTCAAATTCGGATTTTTCTTCACCAATAACCTTGGGCTTACCGATGAAACCGTTCGATTTATCGATCAAACCGTTCGGTTAGCCATTCTAATTTTGACAAAATTCATTCAAATTTGTTGTTTGAATTTTGACTAATAAATCCATCGGTTTTTTCAATTTTCACGAAAACCACGATGTCGAGTGGTTATATGTGGGGTTTTGTGACACAAGGATCATAAAATCTGGGGTTTATAATTTACTCTTTATCTTAAGTGAGGGGGTTTCGTGCAAATATTGTGGCTCGCCGGTTCCCCTGCTTTTGGCGGCGGCCGATGCCCGCGTCGACGGCCATATGTCCGAAGTTCTACTCGCTCTCGTTCCGGATGGGGGACTCCTTGCGCTTCTTCAAGGGGTTAATTGCCAAAATAGCACTCCTAAGGCTGACTCCAACAACGAGCGGGCAAAGGCAAATATGCATGGTCGGTAGCTACCGTACACTCGATTTCAATCTCCAACGGAGGAGGCAAGCATCTAGGCATTTTTGCATGGGAGGAGAGAGAAGGTAAAAATGGATACTCTCTCTCTTCCAATGCATACAACCAAGCATGCCTCCTCTCCTTTACATTAGATCGTTGGAGACAACTATTTTTTGCTTTCCTCATCTTCACTGTGCATGCAATGCAAACATGGTTTTGCCTCTCAAATTTGCAAAACCTTGTTGGAGTCGATCTAAGGAGTGGCTACTCCGAATAAATAGCACCTATAATTGGTGACTCTTCAAAATAGCACTCTTGATCGGTGCTTTGGTCTCTCACATAGCATTACCTATTTTCTTTTTATTTTTCCTCCCAAAACTAAATCTGTGTGGACTTTTTTGCCCCTGTTTGGATTTAGACATATTTAGAGTTAAAAAATTCAAAAAAAAGGAAAAATAGACAAAAAATCAGAGGGACTTTTTTACGGTGTATAGAATTCGAAAAATTCAAAAAAAAAATTGAAAAAATTTCAATTTAGACATATTTAGGGTTAAAAAATTCGAAAAAAAGGAAAAATATACGAAAAAATCGGAGGAACTTTTTTACGAGTGTATAGAATTCGAAAAATTCAAAAAAAATTGAAAAAAAATTTCAATTTTTTTGAATTTTTCGAATTCTATACACTGCAAAAAAATTCCTATGATTTTTTCGTCTATTTTTCCTTTTTCGAATTTTTTAACCCTAAATATGTCTAAATCCAAACCAGGGGCAAAAAAGTCCACTCAGATTTGATTTTGGGAGGAAAAATAAAGGAAAAATAGGTAATGCTATATAAAAGACCAAAACAACAGTCAAAAGTGTGCTATTTTAAAGAGTCACCAACTGTGGATGCTTTTCTAAGTAGCCACTACTTAGGAGTGCTATTTTGACGATTAACCCGTTCTTCAGGACTGAGGATCCGACGGGAGGCTGCGCTGGACGGCCGCCACCCGATACCGCGGCAGCTTGTCACTCTCGACGCGCCGCCCTCTCGCTTCCTGTTGGTATTGCTTCCGTTGATTTCTTCCGGCGTACTCGCTGCGGGATATTCCCAGGGCAGCGGACACTTGCTGCATCTGCTGGTACCATGGACTTCAGACGGGGCGCAACCCCAGATGGTGAGATCAGGTACCTCACAGTTCATATATCTACCTCCGTACTCATTTATCCTCAATTGGCGCTATTGCATCTAACCAGTTATGCACGATGCTCGATGCATCCTGTTGGAGATCGATACAGTACCATTGAATTATTAGCATGTGCCTTTGATCTCGTGCTCGATCTGGGCATGGCCTGCAGTCGCCCTGCTACGCTGGGCATTGGATATGAAATGCTTGACGAAATGCCTGACCCACTGGATCCTGGTCAGCATCCAAGCTGATTCGGGGATTGATGCAGTGCAGAGGGAAACAATTGGTTTTTGGATACTAACACGACATTATGCCATTAGGCTCGTGAATACCTGGAAATGCTGTAGGTCACTTGTAATAACAAATATATCCGCAAGTTCAATTTTTGAGCACCTACAAATGCAGTACACAAGTAGAATTTTTGGGAACAAGCCACAGCTAGATGGGGCGACAAAAACACCTAGTTCGAGTCATTGAGTTTTACCTAAGTTTATTGTTGGCATATGAGATTGCAGAAAACTAAAGCTGCATGCAGCAGTGAAATGAAGAGATGACTAGCTGATCATATAGCACACCTAGTACAAAGGACACAGCAAAGGAAATCACAAAGATGAGCTTGCCGCTGCAATCGTTTGTAGTGGTAGTGGAGTCTGAAGCTGATTCCACTGGATTACAATGACGGACGAGGATAGAACCACACAGCTTTGGGTTTCCATCAAAACTAGAGGCTGAAAATGTACTTAATTGCCCCTGTGTTGGAACAGACCCTTCCAGGTCATTGTTAGAAACATTAAACGCAGAAAGGAAATGCAAATTGTTCGGTGTGACTGGGATTGTACCATTTAGAAGATTGTTTAAGAGATCTAGATCAGTCAGGTCTGTGAGGTTGCTTAAAGTTTGTGGGATTTGTCCATAGAACCTGTTGAAGCTCAAGTTGAGTTTATTGAGGGCCTTTAATTGACTGATGCCTTGAGGGATCACCCCAGTGAAATCATTCTTGCTCCGGTCCAGTCCTTTAGGGAAAGCAACAGTTAGGCGATATTGATGTGAAGTCAAATACATAGGCAGGGCAAAGAAACTTCTGTCGGAATGAGCTGCAATCTTAATTGTATTTGAGATTTTCATCGCTACTAAGGCAGTTGGAATTTCACCTGTCAGACTGTTATTTGATACATCAAGATGTGACAGATGGGTTAGGTGATTGATCCAACCTGGTATCTATCCGGTTAACTGGTTGTTGGATGTGTGGCACAAGAGAGGAGGATGGTTTCCATGCAGTTGTTGAGTGCCCTCATGCGGTTGCGCTACGTCAGGCAATGGGGGAAATATGGAATTTGCCGGATGAAGCGAAGCTAAGCAACTCCGGACCTGACTGGTTATTGATGTTAGTGGATTCTGAACCTGCAGAAGTTATGGCAAATTTTATCATGCTACTGTGGAGAGTGTGGAGTGTGAGGAATGGAGTCCTAAAAGCTGGGGAAAATATCTCAATTACAGGGTCTGTAGTTTTCTTGCGGAGCTATATGGAAAGCTTGTCAGACCTGAGTAGCTCAAAGGACAGGAATAAGCTAGCGACCGTTTCCCCGAACCCCAAGTGGACAGCACCTCCGGAGGGCATGCTTAAGATAAATGTGGATGGGGCTTTTAACGCTTCCTCTGGTGCTGCAGGAATCGGTGTGGTTTTTCGGGATCATACTGGTCAGCCTCTCCTAATGGCATGGCGTAAACTCTTCAACTGCAGGGACGCAGAGGAGGCAGAAGCTTTGGCATGTTTGGAAGCGGTCCGATTGGCGGAGCGTTGGGAGGAAGCTCGTCTTGTCCTTGAATCGGACTGTGCGACGGTGGTGAAGAAGATCCAAGGGGCAGGCCAGGATCGCTCGCTGGTGGCTGGGATTGTTGAGGACTTTAAGCGTGAATGGATCCCCCGTGAAGATTCTAGGGTGATTAAGATTAATAAGAATCAAAACAAAGTAGCACATGAGTTAGCACGTCTAGCTTGTAATACGGGTCAGTCCTGTGTTTCCTTTTCGAGTGTGCTGTCCTGTATTCAGGACTTAATCCTCAGTGAGAGAAGTCTGGTGAACTGTAATGGTACTCATTGAGGGTAATAAAGTTCTCTTTCGAAAAAAAAA
>JAUNZO010003668.1:0-25809 GCA_031894775.1 Chloris gayana
GATCTAGTGTTGTCGGTGTTCGAACCACCGGCGGTAGAATTTGTCCCGGGGTTGCGCGTTTTTGCCGGATGGTGCACAAGGGAAGACACGAAGGGTTTAGGCTGGTTCGAGAAAGCTCCCTACGTCCGGCAGCGGGGGGGGAGGGGGGTCTCGCGGCGTCGTGTTCCTTGCGCCAAGATGGAAAATGCGAATACGGATATGGTGGGAGAGGAGCGTGCTCCAAGTCCCGTGTAGGAGCGTGTATGTGTGCGGTGAGAGTTGTGTCGTGTCCCACCCCTTTATAGTCATAGGAATGGGACCCGAGTTACAGGGAAGAAACAAAGAAAAATGAGATGGTCGAGCTTCGGAATTCTCCAATCGGCTTCCTTGCTTGTTCGTTCCATCGAGTTTGATCGGTCGGTCGTGTCGCTCCTGTTGCAACCGGCCTCGGGGTGGAGTGTTCCGCAATCGGGGAGGCACAGGGGACGCTGTTCACGGAGTGGTTGGACTTAGACGTGCCATGCCCGTCCTTTGTTGTCGATCGTGATGATGCATCGGACGTGGCCGAGGTACGGAGGTGATTGCTCACCCCGGTCGAGCTTGACGGGAGAGGTCGTGCGGGGCGGAACGTTAGCTCGAGCTCGACCTCGAGCTACGCCCGTTCGATGGGTGTGTCGGGAGACCGTACGTTCGTACATCGTTGGGCAGCGACTCGTCCCGGAACCCGCGGTCCACGCCAACTCCTGCCATTCAACGAGAACGGGATGTCCCATCGGCGTGCTCCGACGGGAGCAGGTAGCGGTAGGAGGGATGGGCTCGGGCTTCTCTCCAATAATTCCCGGTCCGAGCCCACGTGGGCGCCGGGCGGTTGATATTGAATGCGGCTCGTGGTCGAGCTTCAAGGTCGATCGCGAGGGACGCCAAGGTCGTGCGGGATGGGGCCCCTCGAGCTTGGACGCTAAGGTCGTGCGAGGCGGAGCCTCTCGACTTAGGCGTTAAGGTCGTGCGAGGCGGACATCCTCGAGTATCGTGTGGGGGTCGTTCCCCGGTCGGTCCGCTCGAGCTTTGGCCTGCCTCCGGAGATGACGTGGACGTGGTGACCTACCGTTGGGTAGGTCCGGACGCTGCCACGTGGTAGCGCTAATCTCTACCCCCGACAGTAGCCCCGAGCCCCCGGCGAGTCGAGGATTGGTCCGGGGATCTTTTCGAGAGGTAGGGGTCATCTTCGTGAGGAGCTTTTTCTTCATCGGGAGCGCGCGAGCGCGTCCGGTGGACGAGTAGCCCCGAGCCGGGGGACAAGCCGTAGGCTTGTGCCCTGGCCGAGATGCCCTTTCGGGATGCGGTCCCGCCGTCGGACCTCATACTTGCGATGCCAGCCCTCGAACCCCTCGCGCGTTGCGAACGGTCGATCGAGAGATGTTTTGTCTTTGGCCGTTTTCCCCATCCGCGTCGCGTTCGTACGACGGAGGGTAGAGCAGATCCGCGATTCGTCCGGATGGACCGGCACGCGGGGCTCGGGGAGCTCGATAACGGGAAAAGTTCGAGCGGAGTTGCGGTTTCTTGTCGGAGAGATTCCGTCGGGCCCGCCGGGGGACAACTCCATAAATCCGTACAACCATTCTCGATTGGGACCCAAAACCGTTTGATAGGTTTCGGGGGCTCGACGCCTCTCTACGGTGAGATTCCCCTTAGTCGAGGTCGACCGGGACTCGAACGTGTCGGTCGACACCCGTTGTGCTCGCGCGCGTGGGTCATGGCTGCTAGGCGGGCCCATCGACGTCACCCCTTGGCTCGTGAAATACTTGCTCGAGGCGGCCGTCGAACCCTTCGGATAGGCAAGCCTTCGAACCTCGGCGGGACGGGGCCGTCGAGACAGTTTTCGGTCTCTTATCCCCTCTTACCTTCGAGGCCGATCCTTCGTCGGTCGACCCCCAAGGTCGAGCGTTCGGCCTTGGTGGAAGTCGAGTAGGGGTCGACCCGTTTCTTCGGGGTGCGTGCCCTTTCGTGTCTCTTCATGCGGGTGAGAGAATATGAAAGGACAAAAGGTTCGAGAGGGGAGCGTGGGATTTTCACCGTCTCGGCTTCCATGGTCCGGGGATCGAGGCGGGTCTTTATCCGTTGGTGGCGCGTAGTGGCGGGCCCACGCAGCACGGGGTTGATTCCCTCTCGGTAGTGGTGGGACCTGCGCAGTTAGTACGGGCGGCTCGGGCCCACGCCCGTAGGCGACGATGTAGAAAGTGGGAGAGGGAAGATTTAAGGCGATTTACCGGGGTTGCGGCGATCGTGGGGCCCGCTCGTAGAATCGAAGGGTCGCGGCTGCCTGGGGCGGCCCCCTATTTAAGCCGTCGCCCACCGGGTCCCTTGGCTCTCACGCGCCGTCGCCTTCCTTGCCCTTCGCCTTTCTTGCCCTAGCCTCTGCCTTTCGTGCCTTAGCTTTCGTCTTCCAAGCTCCCGAGCTTTTCCTCCTTCACCCCAACCATGTCGACTTGGACCCGGTCCACGACGACGAGGGCTGAGCTTGACCGCCCGGTGACGCAGGGCCTGCTGCGCGCGCGCAGCCCCGACCGGTGGTGGATGCTCCCCGGCAACGAGTCTCACCCGCAGCCTCCCCGGGGCTACGTGGTTTCGTTCCTCCACTTCCACGAGCGCGGCCTCGGGGACGCCGGGGAGCGACTTTCTGCGGGCGCCGATGTTCCGGAATCATCCGGAACTCCAGCATCCGAACCCTAATGGGGTTTAGCAGCTGAGCATTTTTGTCGCTCTCTGCGACGGTTTCCTGGGCATGGAGCCCGACCTGGACCTCCGGCGGTACTTCTTCCGCGTCAATCTCCTTCGGAGGAGGGACTCCGAGGGCGAAGATGTTCCCGCGCACGTCGGTTGCGCGGGGATAGTAATGAAGAGGGACCGTGGCAGGGACTACATTACGGTGACCACCCCTTCGTCGAACCAGGGGTGGCACCCGAAGTGGTTCTACCTTCGGCAGGACCCGAGGCATCCGTTTCCGGCCTTCGAGGGTCGGGTTTTCGAGAGGGCCCCGGAGGAGTGGAAGTGGGGGTGTCCTCGGGACAGCCGGCGCAAGATCGACCTGGCCGTCGAGGCGATCCGGCACTGGCCCGGTCCGACGTCGATGCGACGGTGGTGGTGGGTTTTACCCACAAGTTCAGGTTCGCGCCGCTAATGCGGCGCTCGATGTCGATGCATCGGGTATCGGGAAACGACCGTGTCGTCCCCGACACCGTGATGGCGGTGCAGGAGCTCGACGACGGCACCGTTGCATCGCGTGTCCGGAGCGCGCCGGGAACGGCCTCACGCCACCGGCCCGTCCCGGGGCCCCTCCCATGAAGCCGCACCCGGACGCCCTGGATGTGGTAAGTTGACTCGACCTTTCTCGAGGGTCGTTTGAGTTGGATACTCGATTTGCTTGCCGACTCGCTCTCCTCGTTTCTTAGTCCGCCCGGGTTCCGCTCGGCCGGCGCCCCGGTTTCGGCTTCCCGAAGGGGCCGCTCGGCGCGAAGCTAACCGCTTCCACGCCGCGGAAGTGCGGGTCGAGAGGAAGGCCGCGAGAGAGGTGGCCGTGAGGCTGCAGCCGGAGAAGACGGCGCGGGCCGTTGAGCGTCGGAGGAAGAGGGACGCGTACCGCTCGCGGGGCGGAATCCCGACACGGCGTCTACCGCCTCGACCCCCGAGCCGACGGATTCCGAGGAGGACGGCGGAGCCGGCGGGTACGAGAGCGACGAGGGGGTGCCGTTCGTTTGCTCTCGCCGTGCCGTTACTTCAGGTCTCGAGTCCTCGGCTCCCTCGACCTCGACCTCGACCTTCGCGGCTAGCCCCTCGAGTCAACCCGCTCCTCGCGGGGGCGAATCGAGCTCCGGGATCGGCGAGGCGTCTCGCGCAAGAGGAGCCGGGTCCACCCCGGACCCCTTCTTTGGGACGGAGGTGATCGACTTAACAGTAGATCCTTCGCCGCCGCAAGGGAAGCCGCGGAGATGATCGCCGAGCTAGTCGGAGGCGATACCGACCTCAACCGTACGCCGGCGGCGCCCGGGGAGGAGACGGCGGATGGCGTAGATCTGCGACGTCTCTCCTCCACCACCTCCGAAGACGTGGTGCCCGCGCAAGGTTCCAGCGCGGAGGCGCCGGGAACCCAAGAAGTTGGCGGGGCGACCCCGGGCCGACCGAGGGCGGCGCGGAAGACCGGCGGGCGGACGCGCGCGTTGCTCGTCTCTAATCCCGTTCCGACCGGTGAGACGGTCACACGGCATGCGGACGCGCATGTCGATGTCTTTAAACTTGCTGCGCCCGGTGAGGGAGGCGCCGCGGAGCCCTCTCCGACAACCGAAGTTCCTACCGAACCTCCCAGCCGAGCCACCGCGGCCGGCGGTCGACCCATCGGTGGCCGCCGGAAAACGAGTCCGCGAGGGCGGGCCCGACGAAAGCGCACCTGCGCCTAGCGGATGGTGCCCCCGCGGAGGAAGGCGCCGCCAACGACCCTTCGCAAGTCGCCGACTTCCTCGGCGGCGCAGGCCGCAAGGTCGAGGGGGCGAACGTCGAGGGCGGGCCTACCGCCATGGTGACGGCGGCGGGAGATGCGACCGCGGAGGCCGGCCGTGCTCCGGGGCAGCCTCCGGATCGGAGGTTGTCTAACTTCTTGGCCGGGCTCGTGCCATCCGTGCGGGCGTTCCTCGGCCCGGCCTCGAGTCCGAGGCCGGGGAGCCGATGCGGGCGGCCGGCGAGGCTCGCGCCGGCCCGGACGAAGCAAACGCTCGGGAGGAGGCTCTTCGGGTGGCGAAGGTGGCAGCGGAGCTCGAGGCCGCAGAGGCGCGCCGCTCGAAGGAGGAGGCACCGGCGGCGTTGGCCAAGGCCTAGGAGGCCGCCTTGGCCGCGGAGAGAGTCAACGCGGCGCTCCGGACGGAGCGGAGCCGAGGCGGAAGGCCGAGGCCGCGGCGAAAGCCTCCCACCGGACCGCGTCCGGCTACCTTCGCGAGCTCCAGGAGCAGCGGGCCGAGAAGGAGGGTAGGTGTTCTGCGTCTTTCCTCCTTGACCTTAATTGGGTCCCCTAGTCGTTTCCTCGACTGCTCAAGCCCGGGTTTCGAAGTTCTGTTTTCTTTGCAAGGCCGGAGCAGCAGGCCGGCCACGGCGGAGGCGTCATGGAGGGAGCTCAATGCTGCCCCGGACCGCGCGTTCGTCGATGTGGAGGTCGAGCGGAGCGTCGAGGCCGCTCCGCCGGAGCAGATTAGCGCGGTGGTTCGAGGAGCTAGGCGCTCCGCCGTGCGAGAGACCTTCACGGTGCCGGCGTCCCACTACAAAGACCTCGACTTCGGGGCCGTCGACGACCGGACTCGTTCCTCGGCTTCGCCGGCGCCGAGCCGGAGCTGCCGAAGGCCGAGACGCACGCACCCGCCGATGCTCGGCTGCAAAGCTCGAGGAGGAGCCCCTCCCCAAGTCGTAGAAAGTTTAGGGGATTAGTTTTTCGTTTTTTGTTTTGTTAAGAACAAAGGGGCGCGGTTCCCCGCTTATAAATAACTTTAAGTTTTTTAAATCGTTCGCGCTTGACCCTTCGAGGTCTCGCTCTTTATCAAGTAATTTTTAAGTTGAACTTGAATATGTTTTGGCCCTTTCATCTTGCCTCGTTGAGTCACAAAGCTTGAGCCGTCGAGCCTCGTCGAACTTAGTCGTGTTTGGTGAGCGTTTGCTAGGGCCGCCGGGCGCTCGAGCTTCAGCCTTCCGACCAACTTAGACCGTGAGTTCGTTTACTCGCGCTTACTTTGGTCGTCGGCGAGGTTCGAATTCAAGGCCGGACGAGACTTAGCAAATTTATTCGTGAAAAAAGAGCTAAGTGTAGGCGATTTTTGTTTTCGAAAAATCGTGATTTCACCCGCTTTCCAGCCCCCGAGCGAGGCTCGACCTCGCGACGGAGGTCGAGGGTCGCTCGTACTTGGCGGGCGATCGCTTAAGAGTAAAGGAACGAGTGCGAGGTTAGGGATAGAACTTACGTAATTGCGCAATGTTCCAAGCGTTGGTTAGCTCTCGACCTTCCACCGTCTTGAGCTTGTAGGAGCCGGGCTCGATGACTCGCGCCACGATGTAAGGTCCCTCCCATGGAGGGGTTAGCTTGTGGCGATCCTTGTTGCTTTGCACCCTGCACAGCACCATGTCTCCAATGTTGAACGCGCGGCTCTTGACGTTGCGATCGTGGTACCATCGGAGCGCCCGTTGGTATTTGGCAGAGTGCAAGAGCGCGGCGTCGCGCGCTTCATCGAGCTGGTCCGCCGCGTCCTCGAGGGCCGTCCGGTTCCCTTGTTCGTTGAAGGCACGGACCCTTGGGGCTCCATAGTCGAGGTCGGTTGGCAAGATCGCCTCGATCCATAGACCATGAAGAACGGCGTGTAGCCGGTCGCTCGACTTGGAGTCGTTCGCAGACTCCATAGGACGGTCGGTAGTTCGGCTGCCCAACGACCGCTGAAACGTTTCAAGCGGTCGTAAATGCGCGGCTTGAGTCCTTGCAGGATCATGCCGTTGGCCCGTTCGACCTGCCCATTAGATTGGGGGTGAGCCACGGCTGCCCAATCCACTCGAATGTGGTAATCGTCGCAAAACGTGAGGAACTTCTTCCCCGTGAACTGCGTGCCGTTGTCCGTGATGATCGAGTTGGGAACACCAAAGCGATGGACAATGTCGAGGAAGAACTCGACCGCCTCCTCAAAACGGATCTTGCCGATGGCTCGAGCTTCAATCCACTTTGTGAACTTGTCAACGGCGACGAGCAAGTGAGTAAAGCCCCCGGCGCCTTTTTCGAAGGGCCGACCAAGTCTAGACCCCGGACCGCGAAGGGCCAAGTGACGGGTATGGTTTGGAGGGCCCGGGCAGGTTGGTGCGTTTGTCGAGCAAAGTACCGGCAGCCCTTGCATTGGTGAACGATGCGAGTTGCATCCGCCACGGCGGTTGGCCAATAGAAGCCCCGTCGAAAGGCGTTGCCTACGAGGGTACGCGGCACGGCGTGATGACCGCAGACGCCCGCGTGTATGTCACCGAGGAGTCGCACGCCTTCCTCGAGTGGGATGCATCGCTGCAAGATCCTCGACACGCTCGCGCTTGTAAAGTTCGCCGTCGACCAAGACGAACGACTTAGAGCGTCCGTGGAGGCGCTTCGCCTCGCCTTGGTCGGACGGGAGCCTGCCGTGGAGGAGGTACTCGATGTACGGAGTTCTCCAATCGGTCGGCCGTGGTGCGGAGCTTGCCGGCGCATCGATCTCCATGACCTCCGTGGCCGACGCGTGGAGCCCCCGAGGCCTCGTCTTGGCTCGGCGCTGCCTCGAGTTGAGGTCGACGCCGGGGAAGCCTCCCGACCCACCTCGACCAATTTCTCCTCACCGTGGGGAGCGGCGGGAGGTCGCACCGACGGTTGAAGCCGATCATGGGCAAAGATGCCCGTCGGGACCGGCTCCCGACCGGACGCGATCTTGGCGAGCGAGTCCGCCGTCTCATTAAGTCGTCGGGGTATGTGTCTAAGCTCAAGCCCGTTGAACTTCTCCTTGAGCTTTCGCACCTCTTGATGATAGAGCATCGCCGTGTCGTTCCGACAGCCTGACTCTTTCATGACTTGGTCGACGACGAGCCGGGAGTCGCCGCGGACCTCGAGCCGTCGGATTCGGAGCTCGATGGCGATTTTCAGTGCCATTTACCAAGGCCTCGTATTCAGCCACGTTATTCGAGGCCGGGAAATGCAACCGGATAGCATACCTCATGTGGATCCCCCGGGGAGACAAAGACGAGTCCGACGCCGGCTCCTCGGCGCATCAACGACCGGTCGAAGTACATAACCCACTACTCTTGATCCACCGGCGCCGGTGGCAGCTGGGTCTCCGTCCATTCCGCGATGAAGTCGACCAAAACTCGGGACTTTATTGCCATCCGGGGCGAGTAAGTGATATCGTGCCCCATCGGCTCAAGGGCCCATTTGGCGACCTTGCCCGCCGATTCCCTGTTCTCGATGATGTCGCGCAGAGGGAAGGAGCTCACCACGGTTATCAAGTGTGAGTCGAAGTAGTGGCATAGCTTGCGTCCGGCGACCATCGTGGCGTAGAGGATCTTGAGCACTTGCGGTATCGAGTCTTCGAGTCGGAGAGGACTTCACCGACGTAGTAGACGGGGCGCCGTACTTTGAGTACGTGGCCTTCTTCCTCGCGCTCGACCACAATGGCGGCGCCGACTACCCGAGTTGTTGCCGCGACATAGAGCAAGAGTTGCTCTCCGGGGAGTGGGGGAGTCAAGACCGGAGGGTTTGCCAGGATGCGCTTAACCTCGTCGAGCGCGACCTGCGCCTCCCGAGTCCACTCGAAGCGCTCGGATTTCTTGAGGAGTTTGTAGAGCGGTAGTGCTCTTTCCCGAGCCACGAGATGAAGCGGCTCGCCGCCGCTAGGCATCCCGTGAGCCGTTGCACCCCTTTGAGGTTTTGGATCGGACCCATGCGCTCGATGGCAGCGATCTTCTCCGGATTGGCCTCGATGCCTCGCTCCGAGACGACGAATCCCGAGTAACATCCCTCGAGGGACCCCGAAGACGCATTTCTCGGGGTTGAGCTTAACGCCGTTTCGCGGAGCTTGGCAAACACACGTTCGAGGTCGACCACGAGCTGGTCGGCCTTTTTAGTCTTGACGACGATGTCGTCCACGTAGGCTTCGATGATATCTCCGATGAGGTAGTCGAAGCATTTCCGAATGAACCGCCGGTAGGTGGCTCCCGCGTTCTTAAGCCCAAACGGCATCGTTGTGTAACAAGTACGAGCCGAAAGGTGTGATGAAGGAGGTAGCGAGTTGGTCGGCCTCATCGAGCGCTATCCGATGGTACCCGGAGTACGCGTCCATAAAGCGGAGGGTTTCGGACCCCGAGGTCGAGTCGACTATTTGGTCAATGCGCGGCAATGGAAAGGGGTCCTTAGGACAAGCCTTATTTAAGCTAGTATAGTCAACGCACATTCTCCATTTCCCATTCTTTTTCGTACAAGAACAAGATTAGCCAACCACTCAGGATGATACACCTCCTTGATGAATCCGGCCGCTAGAAGCTTCGCGATCTCCTCCCCGATCGCCTTGCGCTTCTCCTCGTCGAAGCGGCGCAGGCGCTGTTTCACCGGTTTCGAGCCCGGCCCGATGTGTAAGGAGTGCTCGGCGACTTCCTCGGGATTCCCGGCATGTCCGAGGGTTTCCACACGAAGACGTCGGCGTTCGTGCGGAGGAAGTCGACGAGCGCGCTTTCCTATTTGGTAGAGAGAGAGGTGTCGATAAGCACCGTCTTCTTCTCATCCTCTTCGAGGTCGAGGGCGACCTCCTTGGTTCCTTCCGCCGGCTTGAAGGAAGCCGCTTTACGGCTCGACCGCGGCGGGTCCTCGACCACTCGCTCCCTAATGACCGCGAGCTCGGAGGTGGAGGCCAAGTGCGTCGAGGCCAGGTCGCAGCTTGTCGACGTCGCACCGGTAGGCGTGCTGAAAAGACGCGCCCACGGTGATAACTCCCTTCGGCCCGGCATTTTGAGCTTCGGTAGACGTAGTTTGGGACGGCCATGAACTTCGCGTAGCACGGCCGCCCGAGGATAGCGTGGTAGACACCGGGAATCCTACCACCTCGAAAGTAAGGGTCTCCGTTCGAAAGTTTGAAGGGGTCCCGAACGTGACGGGCGGATCGATCCGCCCGATGGGAACGGCTTGCAATCCCGGCACGACGCCATGGAACGGCGAGCCGTTCGGACGAATCTGCGAGCGCTCGATGCCCATAGCATCCAGGACGTCGGCGTACGGGATGTTAAGGCCGCTGCCCCCGTCCATCAACACCTTGGAGAGGCGCGTCTTGGCGACGATGGGGTCGACCACGAGCGGGTATCGACCCGGTCGTGGGACTCGCGCCGGGTGGTCGGCACGATCGAACGTGATCGGGAGTTCCGAACACTTGAGGTAAGCCGGGGCCGCGGGCTCCGCGGCAAAGACCTCGCGGCGCTCGAGCTTGACGGAGCGTCGTCCGGACGAGCGTCGGAGCTCGCAAAGATCATCGGGCATCCCTCCGCCTCGAGGGAAGCCGTCTTCGTTCTCGTCGCCGGCGTCGCCCTCGACCCCGGCGTTCCCCTCCCGGTCATGCTGCGGGCGGGCCTTCCGCCCGTGCTGCGTGATGAACTTCTTCATCAACGAGCAGTCCCGCATCAAGTGCTTGACCGGAAACTCGTGGTTGGGGCATGGCCCGTTCCACTTCTTCTCGAAGTGGTCCGGAGGGTTCTTGTTGGGCTGCTTCGCGCCCTTCTTGTCGGTCGCGGCTACCATGTGGCCGTCGGTCGGCCGCGACTTGTTCTTTTTATTGGGCTTGGAGCCGAAGGTCCCCGCCCGCATTGCCATCGGTCCTCTTGCCCTTCCCTTTCTCGGGGAGGTCGCGGTGGAGGAGGGCCCCGACCGCCTCCTCACCCGAGGCGTGGCTTGTGGCAATGTCAAGGAGTTCCCGAGCCGTTCGCGGGCAGCTTCGCCCCGGCTCGTGCACCGCAGCCTCGCAGCTTTGTTCCGGAGAGGAAGGCTCCGATGACATCCGCGTCCACGACGTGGGGTAGCTCGTTGCAGCACCGGAAAAGCGCCGAATGTAGTCCCGGAGCGGCTCGTTCGGCTTCGCCGGCAGTTCTTCAACTCCCGGGGGTTACCCGGCGGGCGCACGTGGCCCGGAAGTTTCCTACGAAGACTTCCCGCAGGCCGCCCCACGAGCGTATCCGACCTTCGGGCGGATGCTCGAGCCAGGTCCTTGCCGAGTCGGCGAGGTATAGCGGGAGATTTCGAATGATGGCGAGATCATCATTCGCGCCGTCGACTCGGCATGCCGGCCGGTAGTCCTCTAGCCGGAGGGAGGGGTTCGACTCCCCGCGTATTTGGCCACCGTCGTCGGGGGACGGAAGCGCGGAGGGAAGGTCGCTCCCTAATCGCGGAGCCGAAGACCCTCGGACCCGGGGTCGGGGCTCCGGCTCCGATCGTGCTCGACGTCGCCCCGACCCCCGCGGCGGGGGTTTCGGACGAGGCGTGGGCCTCTGTCATCCCGAGCGCGACGCCGGGCGTCCGGCGTCAAGCGCGCGTCTCGAGCGGCTCCGATGCGGGAGTGCACCGACCGCCTAGGCTCGGGCTGGTCCGGTCGCGCGGGCCGTCGCACGGAGGCGTGCACCGACCCTCCCGCTCGAGAGTTGCGCCGTCCGGCGCCGGCATGCTCGACCGACGGCGCGGCGCGTCGCTGCGAGCTTTCCGCATGCTGCTCCGCCGCCTTGGCGAGGAGCGCGGCTATCTCTCTCGCGCTCGCCGTGAGTCGGGAGTCGGCTGTACTCGGAAGGGTTTTTAGCAACGCGGCTGCCGCGGCCACGTTCCGTCCGACACGCGGGAAGTGCTCGGGTCTCGGCTCCGACATCGTCGCCGATCTGCTGCCGGACGTGTCGAGCCCTTAGGCGCGCGTTGCACCCCTCGTGCCGGCGCTGCTGCCGCAGCTCCCGCTCCACCGCCGCGGCCTCCTCATCGAGGCCACGGCGAGCCTCCTCAAGTTCCGTGCGCCGGGCCCGGAGGCGGGTGCGGAGGTCGTCGCCTCCCGGTGGCGCGGTGTGCGCGCGTTGAGCTGCCGGGGTCCCGCCGGCGCCCGGCCCTGGTTCTCGCTGGTCCCCCGCCGCTCCGGACGCCCGCTGCCCCGGTGTGCAGCACGTTGCACTCGCGAGCGGGGCCGTGGGCCTCATCACCGCTGCCCTGGCTCGAGTCTTCCTCTTCTCCGGCGTCGAGAAGGTCGAAGAGGGATTCGGAGGGGTGGATTACCATCCCCACGAACTCCGTCTCCTCCAAATTAGCCGCTCCCGGGAGAGCGCTAAGTCGTGTCACGTTCGCGGTGACACGGGTTGCCGCCCGGACTCGTGGCGCCGGTAGCTCGACGCGTGCCGGCGTCCGCTCATCGGTAGCCACGAAATCGAGGCTTCCAAAGCGCACGATCGTGCCGGGGGCCCGGAATGAGAGCTCGGAATCAACCATCCGGGCCATGTGGGAAGAAAAAGCGTGACGAAAATGCGCAACAGCCCCTACCCGGCGCGCCAACCGTCGGTGTTCGAACCACCGGCGGTAGAATTTGTCCCGGGGTTGCGCGTTTTGGCCGGATGGTGCACAAGGGAAGACACGAAGGGTTTAGGCTGGTTCGGAAAAGCTCCCTACGTCCGGCAGGTGGGGGGGTCTCGCGGCGTCGTGTTCCTTGCGCCAAGATGGAAAATGCGAATACGGATGTGGTGGGAGAGGAGCGTGCTCCAAGTCCCGTGTAGGAGCGTGTATGTGTGCGGTGAGAGTTGTGTCGTGTCCCACCCCTTTATAGTCATAGGAATGGGACCCGAGTTACAGGGAAGAAACAAAGAAAAAGGAGATGGTCGAGCTTCGAAATTCTCCAATCGGCTTCCTTGCTTGTTCGTTCCGTCAAGTTTGATCGGTCGGTCGTGTCGCTCCTGTTGCAACCGGCCTCGGGGTGGAGTGTTCCGCAATTAGGGGAGGCACAGGGGACGTTGTTCACGGAGTGGTTGGACTTAGACGTGCCATGCCCGTCCTTCGTTGTCGGCCGTGATGATGCATCGGACGTGGCCGAGGTACGGAGGTGATTGCTCACCCCGGTCGAGCTTGACGGGAGAGGTCGTGCGGGGCGGAACGTTAGCTCGAGCTCGACCTCGAGCTACGCCCGTTCGATGGGTGTGTCGGGAGACCGTACGTTCGTACATCGTTGGGCAGCGACTCGTCTCGGAACCCGCGGCCCACGCCAACTCCTGCCATTCAACAGAACGGGATGTCCCGTCGGCGTGCTCCGACGGGAGCAGGTAGCGGCAGGAGGGATGGGCTCGGGCTTCTCTCCAATAATTCCCGGTCCGAGCCCACGTGGACGCCGGGCGCTTGATATTGAATGCGGCTGGTGGTCGAGCTTCAAGGTCGATCGCGAGGGACGCTAAGGTCGTGCTCGGATGGGGCCCTCGAGCTTGGACGCTAAGGTCGTGCGAGGCGGAGCCTCTCGACCTAGGCGTTAAGGTCGTGCGAGGCGGACATCCTCGAGTATCATGTGGGGGTCGTTCCCCGGTCGGTCCGCTCGAGCTTTGGCCTGCCTCTCGGAGATGACGTGGACGTGGTGACCTACCGTTGGGTAGGCCCGGACGCTGCCACGTGGCAGCGCTAATCTCTACCCCGACAAGTGTGCTTGGCCCTATGGCTCCTACAGTAACTAACCCCAAAAATCACCCCTTGGAAGAGATAGTTTTTTGGGTGAATTAGATGCATCTAACCCAATCTAACCCACCATATTTAAAGGATTGAGGGTTAGAGTTGCCAAAACTAATCCAATCTAACTCTAACCCATATATCCAAAAAAGGCCATGATCAATGTCTCAGCTGAGCAGCACCGTAGGTAGATTCCAAGCACCTTTTTGTCCCTGTCTTGTTGCCTTTTGGCATGGCAAAAGTCATTTGCCACCGCTTGCCTCGGGAACGCAATTGCGATGCTCAGAAAATCACTGTACCAAGCACACATGATTTTGTTCCTTTCTGAGGAACATCAGCGCAGGTCCACACTGTTATGGACATGAAAAAGGTGTTTACAAACAAGTTTTAGCTATCCGAATAGCACTAGTGAATTCTTCGTTAGGTTGAATTGGAAACAAATGTGTAGATGCTTCATTCTCTTCATAATTATATGTGGTGTTTTCTGAACATACAGTCCACAACATACAACTTAATGACATTTTTTATATATATGAAAACAGTAAACAAAACATTGCACACAAATTCACTTCTACTTTCCGGATGAAGGACATTCGGGGTGGCTCTACAGCATTTCCCCATATATAAATAGAATAAAGTACTTATTTTACTAAATCAGTTTTTAGGGAAGCCAAAGCCGGTCAATAGCCGAAGCTTAGAATACGACCATGTAAGGTAAACACGGTCACTAAATGTTTAACAGCGACAACTCTACAAGCTTATATGCTAGTACACCTGGTTGTAGTTGTAACCCCTAAGAGCATCTTCAAGACCCTTTAAATCCTTCTATTCTCAACAGAATTAATATTGTTGTAGCTTCAAAAAAAAAGTATTTTTAATCCATTTTATGGAGAATTATAGGGAAAAGACAAAAAAAATTATAGCTAGCAATAGACTGCTAAACAGACTTTTAGAGTTATTTTTCTTGGAAGCTCATGAAGATGCTCTAACCACGGCACGGCACAAGTGCAAGAACCAAAGCGTGCGAGGCAACCAAAAAACCAAGCAACAAAGCAATTCGGTCCGTTGCTCTTTATTTTCCGTGTGTTGCCCACGGATTAGAGGCCCTCCACCACTAAAACAGTACGACAGATGTTCAGGAATCTTCTCGGTGCAAATTTCCTTTTGAACAAACCGACAAATCCAACCACCCCTCTGGAATTAAATTACTAACTGTCGACAAACATTCCTGAGTAGGTGCGTGGATAGCGACGATTGCTCGTGACATTTTTCCCGTTGGTGCTCGCACGGACCCGATAAACTCGTTTTGATGTCTGTTCATCTTAGACTACCCGTCTCGGGTACTGGATGCCATTCGGTACCCGGTCCTGAAGGAGCCAGGTAGGACGAAATCTGCTGCACCGGGCACCGTTACGGGGAACGCTACGACCCCGGACGAGCCCGCGTCCGCTCTGCCCAGCGGATGTACGGACCATCCGCCACGACCTCCATGCGAGCAGGCCGCGGGCCCCCTTCCAACCACCGGTCTTTCGCGCGCGGGAAAGAAGAGGGAGGGAGGCGGAGAGGCGCGCGCGGAGGCGGCCACCGCCGGATTCGCCACCGGGCACGCGGAGGCTGCCACCGCCGGATCCGCCACCGGGCGGCCGGATTCGCGCCCCGCGGCCCGGATCCGCGGACCGACGGCGCACGGGGAAGAGAAGCGGGAGAGAGGGAGGCGGGTCGGATCCGCGCCTCAACGGCCGGGCGGCGACGCGCTCGCGCGTGGGAGGCGAGCCCGGCGGCGAGGGGAGGTGGCGGAGGGAGAGGCGGCCCGAGAGATGGGGGTGGCGCACGCCGGAGGTGGGGGAGGACAAGGCCCGCGCGCGTGGGGGAGGAGGAGAAGGACCGACGGCGGGACGAGCGAGGAGAGAGGAGGAGCACGGGGGCCGCGCCGGATTCACGCCCCGCGGCCCGGATCCGCGGCCCAACGGCACACGGGGAAGAGAGGCGGGTCGGATCCGCGCCTCAATGGCCGGATCCACCCCGGTGGCCGGCGGCGGCGGGAGGCGAGCCCGGCGGCGAGGGGAGGTGGCGGAGGGAGAGGCGGCCTAGAGATGGGGGTGGCGCACGCCGGAGGTGGGGGAGGACAGGGCCCGCGCGCGTGGGGGAGGAGGAGAAGGACCGGTGGCGGGGCGAGCCGGAGAGAGGAGGATCACGGGGCCGCTTCGTCGGTCGGGGCCGAGAGGGAGGAGAGGGAGGAGGAGGAAGAGAGGAGTGGGCGGCGGTGGCGAAGGTGCTTGGAAGGAGAGAAAAATGGGTGAAAAGAGGAAGAGAAAAAGGAAAAATGAGAGGAAAAAGAAAAAAGGGTAAAAGGAAAGGGAAAGAAGTAAAAAGTAATTGTTTAATAAAAAATGAATTGTTACACTACCGTAAAAGGGAAATAAGTAAAAAATAAAAGAAATGAGGTAGATGGTAGTTGAAGATGGTTGAATAAAATATTGAGTAGTTGATATAGAGGATGTATATAGAGTATGAACAGGTGCAACAAAACCGAATATGGAGGAAAGAATCTTGCTGACTAGAACGAAATATTCCTTTTAGAGGATGTAAATAGAGTATGACGAGTGCGGATAGTCTTAGGCCGGTGCTGTTTCTGCTACTGTAAATGTTTGCTCGATCATTTGGAACACAAGAACTTTAGGGACTGTTCGTCTTAAGCTCTTCAATTAACACAGAATAAAACTCCCCCACATTCCCAAATTTCGTTTCTTGGAGCAATTTCAAACGCTCTTTCTACCAGCTGGTGGCAAAGTGGCAATGGTGGCATCAGCAGACAGGTGGGCAGCTGCAGTAATTGTACTGCACCAAATTCCTTTCTCTCTGCTCACGCACTCCGCTACACGCCACCGCCGATGTGCAGCAGCAGCAGCAGCTGTACCTGGCCACTTTGCTCTGCTTTGCTCTGCTCTGCTCTGCTGCTTGTGTGTGTGGTGCCGTTGCTTTAGTTTGCTCGGCTTTGGCGCGGCCTCTCCGTCTCTCTCCAAACTCCTCACCCGCCGCTTTGCCCACTGCCTCTGCTCTCTTCACTCCCGCACACCGACGGCTCCTCTGCCCCGTCTCCGCGGTGAAGCTCGCGCCCTGCGTCGGGCGATTGAGCGCGGCGAAAGGTTGCTCCTTTCCCGCGCTCAGGCGGCGCATTCTGCCGCATCTGCGCGGCACGGTGGTTGGGGCCGTGCCGTGCGTGGCCGGGCGCCGGCGGTGGCATTGCCGGACCGGAAAGGGAGCCTCCGGGACAGCAGATTTGTCGGTGCGCGAGAGGGCCGTGGTCCTGGCCGCTGGAGCACTGACCCCGCCGCAGTGCACGCGAGGTGTTCGTCGAAAGGCGCAAGAGGGAAGGAGAGATGATGATGGTGCGGGACCTGTCCTGCTTCGGGGAGAGCAGCGTCCAGATCGCGGATGCGGCGTCCTCCTCGTCCTCGTCCACGGGCGCCGCTGGCGGCGGCGGCCGCGGCAAGTCTGGTGGCGCGGCGGCGCAGAGCCTGGTCACCTGCTACTACCAGGCGCGGCTCGCCGGCCGGCCCTGCGTGGTCTCCGTCACATGGAGCAGGGGCGGCATCGTGGGGCAGGCCGCGCTCGGAATCGCCGTGGAGGATGCTGCGTGCGGGCAGCGCCTGTGCAAGGCCGACGTCAAGCCGTGGCTCTTCTCCAAGCACAAGGGGTCCAAGAGCCTCGACGTGGACGGCGTTGGCACCGTGGAGATGTTCTGGGATCTATCTGGTGCCAAGTTTGGTCCTGGACCTGAGCCGCTGGAAGGGTTCTATGTCGCCGTGGTGTGCGACATGGAGATGGTGCTCCTGCTCGGCGACATGAGGAAGGAGGCGTACCGGAAGACGGGTGCCGGCAGGCCTGTAATGGACTCGCTGCTGGTGGCAAGGAAGGAGCACATTGCAGGGAAGAAGGTTTGCTCTGCCAAGGCTCAGTTCTGTGACAGTGGGAAGTGCCATGACATTGAGATCGAGTGTGACACTGCCGGGGTGAAGGATCCTTGTCTTGAGATCCGCATAGATACGAAGCTGGTCATGCGGGTGAAGCGGCTGGTGTGGAAGTTTAGGGGGAACCAGACGATTCTGGTGGATGGGCTGCCTGTCGATGTGTTTTGGGATGTCCATGGTTGGCTCTTCAGTTCGACGACAAGCAATGCGGTGTTCATGTTCCAGACATGCCAAGCGCCTGAGAAGACCATGCCGTGGTTGTACTCGCAGATTTTTAAGGCGCCCCAGGTGCAAGGTCCTGGATTCTCCTTGTTACTGCACGCATGGAAGGTTGAGTAGGAGTAGGCAGGTTCGAATTGACTGCTACATTTCTCTAATTCAAAGTTTTACTGAGATGATTTATTCAGTGATTTTTGTCCTGTGGAATTTGAGGGATTATCTATATATATATTTGGTTTTTGATTCCGTTGCTACCTACAAAACGCTATTAGTTTTTTGTCAAGATCATATGATGTTCCTTTAATTTGTCAATCCCTTGCCTTTGAGTGGATTGACCTTTGAATGTGCAAAGCAGTAAACATGCTCTCATTAAAGATCAAGTGTTCAATTGATGCAACGTTTGAGAAATGCTATGCAATGTTTTGAGTTTCTCATAAGGAATAGAATTCCTATCTTCTATACTTCTGCTGGAAAGCAGTTTTTTTCATTCATTATTCTCTTTATATTGCATTTTGTTCATTTACAGCAAAGGTTATTTTCTTCATCTGGAGTGTAGTTAATGAAGCTTGTGTAGACCTAAAATCAATGGGCTGTTGAGTATTTGAGGCATCATCAGCAATGATAATACAAATCATCCACTCTGTCAAGACTCAAGACTATTATTGGGCATCTGATAACAGAAATGCCGTATCACCGCAGGATAGTGAGTGCACTGATACCAACATACTGAGTGAATACCACTAGATGGACCTTCCAAAGGTGATACTTCGTCCCCTGAAAATTTTCCAATCGCACTGAAAAAACTTATTTCGCTGCTCTGTTTTACTATATATTTGTCAATTGCTTCTGATGGATGTATATCATGGTATTCAGTTGACAAGCAGCAAGGAAACTCAAATGATTCAGACTACTGTGCTACTTTGTCTCTGACCAAACAAGGTGTCACCTTTTAATAATCAAATTAAAAATTTTAACTTATCTGACTTCTACTGGCCCTTCTAGATAGGGAACTGCACTTTTCTTTTTCCCCTTGTGTATGGACTTGCACTACCTTCAACCACGAGACAACAATAGTCTCATGTTTGGCTACTATAAGTGTTTGTTGAATCTAGTTGACAAAGTCACTGGGTGACAGAGTAAATAGGAAGTGTTCAATATCTTGGATGCATGTGTTAACTGCATTATAAGTCATTGGTTTGTTCATCGAACCTTCAGATGTTACTTCAAGCCTCACTGGTAAACCAAGGATTGATCTTTTATCTTGTCCAAAAGAAGTTTAATTTGATTCACCTGATTAGAGTTTCTAAATGTTATCTTAAATTTGTATTCTCAAGCTTCTTCATCGATGATTCTCAACCTTATGTACTTTTTGTTTCCAGATGACCTGAACTCATGCACGAGAATCATTGTAAAATTAACATTTCTATTTAACATCAGAGCAAAGTTTGTCAGACATGTTAGGTAGCTAAAGATAATTTTTTGAAACCAAATTACAACACGTGTCACACCAACTGACTAATAAAAAGTTGAGTTTGCTGCCTTATATTTAACATGTGACCAAGTCTATGTTCAAGTCAATGAAGAAATTTATGACTTCCTAGATCCTGACATTTAGAAAAGGTTGCTAGTGATTGTCTAATGGTTTCCACAGAAAAGATTGAGAATTATGTTTTAACTGTTTATTTTATCTATACTATCATACCACGATGGAATGAATTAGTCTTCGTAGATTTTGCTTTCCTTCATTTTTTCTAGTTTTCTAGACATACGACCACCAGCATCATACAAGGTAATAAGGTATATTATTGTCTATACAACTAGTGTGCCAGATCTTGTTAGAACTAATTAGAAGCAAGTGAGTAGGGGACACCGTGGAATTTTATGATTTATTTATACATAGTAAAAAGAGATAGTTGTTTCAGCAAAATAATGTAACTTTTATAGCTCCTTCCAGGGTTGTAATAAGAACGTTCTACAAGAAGCTATCCTCCGAACTCACAGAACTTGTAGACTGTAGTAGATCATTTGGGTATGTCGCCCTCCTCACTATTGTCCCCGCACCCCCGGGCAATTTTTAATTTCTAAATACGGGTTTACCCAGCTTTACAAGCATTATATGCAGTTTGCTCTCCTCTTTAGTTTGTAGTGCTGTTTTGCCCCCTAGGAACCTGTCCCAATGCAAGATGTATATATTGTTATCTTCTGCTTTTGTATAATAATGATCATAAAAAAGAAAAATTTAGATATAATTTTGGGCTATAACCTGTTTATACGTCCTCTTCATCCCACCATAGACTGTTCAGTCAACTGCTGTAGCTTGCTTCATGTACAAGATGCTTTGCAACGGTATAAATAATACAATATGTCAATATTCTTATGAACAAAAAGCTAAACATTCTGTCCAGTATCTTGTTCATGCTATCCATGTTGGCACGCTTCTAGTGCATAGAGTGCCAACTTCAGTACGTTGTCTGCTTTAGATGGTGAGCTCTGAACCAATTTTCTTCAATTTTTCTTTTTTAAGAATAATTGGCTTTGTATCAAAGCGTCAATTTCAATTTGTAGCATGTCAACAAATACACAACCAGGATTGCTGGCAGTGGCAATTGTCTCATAACCATATCCAGTTTTCATTGATTGTTTACGTTTTTGCCAGGATTACTTAGGGGAGTTGTTTGGCCGTCATGCCAAATCAATCCTGCTGTGAACATTCATTTACCACAAAAACAACTAGCGTTACAACTAAGATTAGTGTATCGTTATTTTGCTGAATCAGTTGTCCTATTTCGAGTATAAGTTAAAGAACATAATATTTACTGTGACTTTTCTTAGGTTTACTAGTTACGATGTTGCCTGATTGCCCCACCTTATATTTATCACAGCTCCAGTTCAGGGAGTTTCATGTGCGAAGAGGGTGAAAGCAACCCAAAACCTTGAAATTGTTTACGCTAACAGATATTAACTGCAGTGCCAAGATAGAGCCGCATAGAACAGAGATCCTTGCTGATCTACATCAAGACTTCTTTTTTTCTTTTATGTATACTGGATAGTTCAATCTTTGAACCCTTTTACTGTCCCTTCCGGTTTCGGATCTGTTGCTAACCTATTGAAAGCATGTAAAGATCTCACCAGCTCAAATTGATATGGATTGGTTTAAGGGAAGTATAATTAGCAAGATAGACCAACTTGCCCTCCCTGGAGGCTCAGAGTAGTATTTAATATCTATTTTCTTGCTTGATTTTATTGACTCACGTGCTGGCACTATATAGCCAGCTGACTTACAAACGTAACATTCCCAAACTCTAACTAACTTGACTATAATCTCCTAATGGTCTTATCAATCCCAAACTCTGACTAACTTGATGACTAACAGACTAAGTAATCTCCTAATGGTCTTATCTCTTACTGAATGGCTAACTGAAGGACCAAGGCCCATAGCACTTCACCCCTCCTAGCGAGACAGCTCATCCTCGAGCGTCAGTTGATGATAGCAATGGTTGAAACACGAAGGTGGATGCCATGGAAAGTAGGAATACTGAAGCCTTGAGAAAAATCAGCAATGAGAGTGGCGTCATTCTGAATATGATGGTGGCGCATTATTGCTTCATGAAGGACAGCTGCCCTTCGTGCCAAGGAATGCGATAACAGGACGATGGCATGAACTTGCAGCATGCATCCCACACTTCTGGAAGTTGAACACACCTACTGTTAACTTGAACTCTAAAGCTTCAGTAGTTGCAGCTATACTTGGATTATCACTATCAAAAGAAGTACCCGGCGGTTGCCTATGCACTTCAGATTGACCAAGGACACCACCGTACAGCCATGCTGATTACACAGGTAGCTCTCCAGATGATGAGCGCGATGCTGCTCCTTGATGTGTTCATCACGATATGTGTGCCCTCATTGTTGCCGAGTCGCCCAGGAAGAAAAAGTATCCGTTGGACCTGGAGAAGATGTAGACGGTACCCAACAGGAAAGTGCAGCGGACATGTCGCAGCAGCAGTCAAATTTGATGGACGCACCGGTGGTGATTGTGTTTTGACTAGAGTTTGTACAGGACCTGAAAACAGGCGATAATTAACTTGATGCATCAAGAGCAAAACTGATGATGTCACTGGAAGAGCACAACTGATGACGATGTCCAGGCCGGTCGGAGAGTAAATAAAGATAGAGCTAGAATTAGTATGCGACATTGCTGTCACCGATGGAGCTGTGCAGTGATTTCAGGCGCTATAGGAACATTTTTTAAAAAATAATCATTTTTAATCTATATTTATAATAAAAATCGTCCAAACCTAAACTTTTCAAGATATCAGCACTTTTGTCATACTCATACCATATGGAATTACGTGATTGTGTCCACGTAAATATGGGCCGACATGTCAGAATCGGGTGTAGATTGAGTTTGACCCCAATCACACCAATCTCTATGGTATGTTACACTGGCGTGATCGGAACTTAGTAATTTTCAGACGATCCAATGTGAAATCACGCCAAATGAATTGACGTGATTGACAATTTGCCTCTCTCGTCCTCCAGCCGCTAGATGCATATGCTTTATTCGACTCGGTTTCATGGTTGAAGGACGTGATCAATCCGGAACCGGTTCAGATCAATCCCGTGTCACCGGAATTTAAGGGGCTCTGCTGTTCCATCTCGCGTCTGAGTCCAAGGCAGAGTTGTCCTATTCGATCTTCAAAAGCTGCGGCGAATTCTGAAGGGATTGAAATCCCGGTGGAAACCGGTCCGCTTTCCACGGATTCCGGGTTCTCCGGTGTGTACTGGGACAGTGGGAAGTCCGAGATCCCCATAGATCCCGACCCATGGTAGTCCGGGATCTCGGACCGGTTTTGCCGGGAAAAAAAATCCCAGACTGTAGCGAGATTTCAATCCATTGTTGGCTATTGCGCGCCGTATATCGTTCTTTGGAGTCCTTCGATTTACGTGTTGTGCCATGTCCCGAAGCCAGGCAGAGGCTCCGATTCCCTCCTTCAATTCACGTGGTTAAATGATGCTTTGGAAGATTTTTGCTACAAGGATGCGTACGGATACAGGCTCAAATTTCTAAGTCTTGAATCACACCTATTCATTTCGTGTGATTCTTTGTTAATCAAGCCAAATGTATTGGCATGATTCTATTGTCCTCGGTCCCCACCCTTGCCACCTAAAAATTACTCAAATCGAAGGAAGGCTCGCACGATCACCATCCCGGAAGCGGTGGATAGCATTGGCCGGCTTCAGAGAAAAGGGTCCGTGCCTCGTGTAGGGGAAATCTCCGTGGTAGTGATCATTAGAAGAAAAACTAGTGGTCACCCTTAGACCATTAAAGGACAAAATTAGTTCATGACCGGTCCTTAAACTTGTCTCGTTATATCATCTAGGTACCTATACTCTCAAATTGTATTTCTAACTACTCAAACATAGCTTCGGGTGTCATCTAGGTCCCTTTACTCTCAAAATGAAAATTTAGCTCTCTAAACTTGGCTTCGGATAACATTAAGGTCCTATACTTCCAAAATATATCGTTATTCCAAATAAATTGATTAAATTTATTTCCATAGATATAACATACTTATAGTTAAATGAAACATATGAATTTCAGATCAAATGTCTGTATTTATAGATTCCTCGGAGACACTATGATGTTACACTACAAGAGTACTTTAATTTGCTTGTTAGCTAGATATTGCTACTAGCTAGATTTTGTTTTATTCATTGTCTTTCCTTTTTTTCATAATGGGTGTCTTTATTAATCAAGGATAATTTATAAAGATAGAGTTAGGGACTAAAATATAGTTATTCATTCCTTAAGATTAGGTATGGAGTATGATGAGCTAAGTGACTAGAAATGTAGTAGCAATAAACTGTACTACGGGCAAGGTTTGCCCGATAACACTATATTGTATTACCTAGATCATACCCGAAGCAATGTTTAGGGACTCATATTTGCATTTCGAAAGTTTAGGGACTAAAATGACACCGAAGCTAAGTTTAAGGGTCTAAGAAAATAATTTAAGAGTATAGGGACCTAGATGACACAACGAGACAAGTTCAAGGACCGGCCATGAACTTTACTCTTCTTCTTTCTTTTTCTTTCTTTCTTCTTCCTCCTTCCTTCCTCCTCCCACTCGTTGAGACCCGCGCCCCCGATCGAGCGCCGCCGCTGAACCCCGCACCCCCGCCCGACGAGCCGCCGTCATCGTGTCCCCGCCGTCAACGAGCCACCGCAGCCAAGCCCCACGCGCACCCCCGGTCTACGATCGAGCGCCGCCGCCGTCGAGACCCGTGCCCTCGGCCCGCCACCGCCACCGTGCCACGGGAGCCCGCGCCCTCGACCAGCCGCCGCCGCTAAGCCTCCCTGCGCTGCCGCCACCAAGGCCACCGCGCCGCCCAAACCCGCCATGGGCCTCTGCGCTCAATCGCCGCGTCGCCGGGGCCACCACGTCGTCGCCGATTAGGGTTAGGGTTAGGGCCTAACCCTAACCTTAACCCTATAGCAGCTGTGAAAATAAAAAAACTAAAATATTTTTTTAATTCAAAAAACAAAAATGTTGGGTCAATATCTCGGTTAAAAAATAAAATGTTTCGCCAACATTTGAAAATGTCGGTTCAACGTCTCGAAATGTTGGTAAAAAAAACATAAATGTCGGGCCAACACGTCGAAATGTTGGGTCAACATCTCGAAATGTTGGGTCAAGCAATCGAGAAAAGCCGGGAAACGAAAAAAAATGTCGTATCAACATTTCAAAAAAATGTCATGTCAACATTCGAAAAAAATTGCAAAAAAATGTTGTACTAACATCCATAGAAATGTTGAGTCAACATTTGAAAAAAGTTTATGACACGAAAGAATGAAAAGGGAAAAAATGTTGGGTCAAAATTCTCGAAAATGTCGAGACAACATTCGAAAAAATTGTTTGAAAAGACAAAAAGACAAAATGTTGAACGTACAAAAAAAACATGTCATAAAAACGTTAGATCAATAAAAAACATGTTGTTTGAATTGTTGACCTGACTTTTCCTATTTAGCTATGTCTAAAAACGAAAAGCTTCCCGAAAAGAAAACGGCCGCTAGAAGTGAAAATAGTGCCAAATAGTCCCCCTCCCCCCCCCCCCTTAAGGGTCTTCTACTCTTCTATAGGGTTTTATGGGGTTTATGGAGAGGTGGTAGGCGGAGTCGGCGGAAGGAAATGGGAGAGAGCATCGGGGATGCGGGTTTTTAATAGGTGGTCGTAGGTGGATTTGTTGGGGGTATCACCCGGCCGGGTCGGGTGAACGAGCACGATGCTGCCTGCCGACGTCGAGTGGGTCGCATCGGTAAGAGCAAGTATTATGGTCGGCGAAATGGTTGCCACATCACTCGAAACCTACGTGGAGGAAAGAGGAAGTAAGAGAGAGAGAGGTGTCGACGATTGTTCAATCGCTAGCTGAAGCAAGCAGACCCAAGACGGAGCATTGATTCTAGCCAGTAAACATGGAGGCATGCGAATCTTTAAATATTTGAATAATCTAACAAATAGACATGCAACCGTCCGTCCATTATACAAGCACCCGCCCATGATGGTAATTCGGCATCGGTGAGATGTCGGCTCTTGATGCCGCGATGTCGCTGCCTAGTGCGGAGTGCGAGGAGAAGAGGCCGCAAGAGTTGTCTTGCCCGCAAAGTCGGGAAGCCACCCCTCTGTCTCTTGTGATGGAAGAAGAAAGGGGCCGGGTACAGTTGTTGGGCTTGATTCCTTGAAAAAAGGGGAATAATTGCAAAAACCACCCCACAAGTTATTTCTAGTTTGACATTCCCACCCATAAGCTATTTTGTTGCAAACACCCATCCACTCACTAGAGTTTGTTGCAAAAACCTCCTCAATTCACAAATATTTAACTGATTTTACCCATTTTCACACATTTTGACTAGTTTATGTTGTTTGCATCAATCTTATAAAATTTCAAAAATATAATATTTTCAACTTTTATATAATCTCAAAAAAAGAAATAAATTAGTGGTTTGACAAGTGTTCATAGAAACCGATATCCGAAGAATTTACACATGAAAATAAGATGGTTATAAATTATTTAAAATATTTTTTAAAAAACAATCATTCAAAAAATTAAAAATTTGTTAAACTTAGTTAACTTATATATTTTTCTTGAATTTATATCTTCCAAAACACGTGAAACCGATTACGCATGAGCATACCGGGTGGTTTTTTTAACAAAATCTATCGGGTGGGTGTGGATCTCCAACAAAATGATTTATGGGTAGGAATTTCAAACTCAAGGTGACATATGGGGTCGTTTTTGCAATTAACCTTAAAAAAAGTCCTGGAGATTAGTGCGACAAGTAGGAAACGAGCTGGGTTTTCTGCTGCTCTGGACGGACGAAGTAGATTTTTGGACTGGTCAAATGAC
>JAUNZO010003669.1:0-18031 GCA_031894775.1 Chloris gayana
AATTTGAAAATCGTCGCTTTTCCTGTTGTAGTGTCCTGAAGACAAAAACAACATGTTCTCAGTGTTTACGCGATCAATACAGGAAATGTGATGTCCAGAAGACCAAGCCATATTTTTAGAGTGTCTAGGGGACAAAAACCCTTTATTTATTATATGGAATCCGGGGTTCTGGGATTAGAACGTACATCATAAAAGAGCCTGAGATGGATCAAATAATCAGAAAGTAAGATTACAAAAAATCTAAATGCAAGCAACTACCTAAAATGTTGTCCCCCCAACCCATTATTTCAGTTACAACCCATTCCTAAAGGGGAAAATTTTCTAGTTGTCCTCATTTTAGAGTAGACAATTTGATTTTATATATACATGTCAATGAATTCAAAGGAAACTGAAGTTACACTATGGTAGTATGGAGTACCAAATGGCCAATATATTTGGTGAGTTTTCTGAACAGTCTTATTCCACTTCTGCAGCCTATAATCCGTAACAGTACATTTGGTTGACCAAGCTATACAATGACAGTATGTAAGGTCTACTGCCTATAATCCGTAACAGTACATTTGGTTGACCAAGCTATACAATGACAGTATGTAAGGTCTACTGATGGATGGTTACAACCACCATCGAATTCAATGTTTGCGAACTGACAAGCAGTTAAACTAGAAAGCCTATTAGCATACAGAGATAATTTAAGATGAAATGAGTAGATTGTGAAAGTGCATCTAGGTCCCTAATTATGGTTTTGAGTGATTGACGTCAATACAATTAAAAAGGACTAATATTTCAACAAATGAGCTTGTATGTAGTTTATATTTAAAATTCATGTGAGAGCAAAGAAGCACAAAAAGGAAGTGGTCAAGAGCTATCAAGTTGCAAAATCTGGAAAAAGGATCATCCATGCTCAAGAACAAGAATTAAAGTTTTTATTTATTTCTTGAGTATAGGAATCACTGTACTATCAAGAGGAACACACGAGAATGAAGCGTGAGATACTAAGTGCTCAAAATTCTCTCTCAAAGTCAAAAATCCAATTTCCACTTCCCAGGAGTCGGATAATTTACGAGTCCCTCGGAGATTTTAGTCGGACTCTAGAGACGAAGCCAAATGTCCAAAACTCCGTGAGTCGGACAATATCCAACTCGGTTGGATATTTGAGTAGGACTCCGGAGGCGTGTGCATAGTATGGAAGCCTATGAAGTCGGACAACTGTCCCACTGCCGAGAAAAATCTGACCCCCTCACATGTTTCGGTCGGACCCAGAGCCTTGTACAAACCTCAAAACCCCTAGGAGTCGGACAATGTCCGACTGTGATTTTAATCGGACAATATCCGACTATTGTCGGATTTATCGATCGGACTCCAAAACAAAAACCATCTTTGGAGTGCCACGGCTATAAAAGGAGGTCTCCACCTCCTTTGGTCGAGTTGGCAACTCCAACACACACACAAACACCGCCCCCCCCGGCTCACCTAAGCGCTCCCTCTTCTCTCCTTTGGTTCTCCCACTCAAATCCTTTGTGGATTTGTGAGAAGATTGAAGAGGATAGTTTGAGCTTCATTCCCATGTCAAGAGCACTTGGTTCATTCTTATCGCCGACGCTTGTTGTGTTTGTTACTCTTGGGGATTCATCCCTTTAGATGGTTAGGCGTCACCCGAAGAGTTCCCAAGCTTGTGGTTGCGATTCGGGTTGTTTGTATTGTCCCTCTCTTCGAGGAGTTTGTTTATTGGATTTCAAGTCTTGCCTTGGTGGCGGCTTGTAGAGGTTTAGGGTTGAGAGCAACCCGGTCTTTTGAAGACTCCTCAACGAAGACGTAGGTTCTTTGGTGGAGCTGAACTTCGGTGAAAAATCGTGTACCTCCTTGTCTCCTTTTTTCAGCTTGTTGTTAATCATGTGGTTGTGTGCTTTCATTCTTGCATGTTGTAGTCTTTAAATTCTTAGATTCACTTGTATATGAGGCTTGCTAGTTAGTACCCCTTTAGTCTTTGCTTTGTTGTCTTCCTAGTTGCTTACTCCTAGCTTGAATTGCATTGGTTTGTCCATTTTGACTGCCAATCTACTTTACGCATATGACGGTCGAACATTGTCCTACTCTAGTCGGATAATTGTCTTAGTCGGATATTATCCTACAATAGTCGGACATTGTAGTCGAACAAATCTTTTCTATGCATCTAATTTGTTAAATTAAGTGTTTTCAGAATTATCTTCTATTCACCTCTCCTTTAGGCGACTTTTAGATTGCAATAATGTAACACGCCCTTGCAAGCTGGACAAAAACATGTGCAATAAGCTTTTAGAGCATCTCCAACCGTTCCCTAAATGTGGTTCCTAAATAAAAATTTGGGATGTGATTAATAAAAACCATTCTCCAACCGTTCTCTATATGAGGTTACTAAATTTACTAACTCTCAATCCATGACCTAAAAGTTGCTACATTTAGCCACCTAATTCTTACTCCCCAAAGGATATTTGAACTATTTAGGAAACGATTATTGGAAACGGTTGGAGTGCATGTCTTCTTTTTACTCCCAATAGATATAGCAACTCTCTAAAACCAGTATTTTGGGAACAAAATTATTGAGAACCATTGGAGATGCTCTTACCAACTAAGCAGAAGAGCATTTTTCCCACAGTTAGGTAAATAATAAAGTGAAAATCCTTGCATAGCAATCATATGACATTGCTATTGCAGGAAACCCATATAAGAATGCCTCCCTAGCACCAGCAACCGTTCCAGAATAAAGACTGCAGGCAAAAAGCATAAAGAGTCATTATTCATTTATTCCTAATTCTTCATGAATCTAAAATCAAATTAGCCTAATCGCCACAGCAGGGGTCTCCCATGCAGCCTAATCAAGGCAACAAAAAAAGTTAGTACTTGTTGCTTCTTGACTTTGCATTGTATCCACTATAAGTTTGGCTAGCTTCATTTATAACAATTTGTTCTGACAAAAATATCTGGAACGCATGGTACAAGAACCTTTGACAAGAAATATAATCATGTCATCATGACATAGTTATTGGAAATAAAAATATCTAAATTAGAAGTTTGGGCTACTCAGGTAAGTAACAGGTATTTAAGTCAAGAAGTAATAGCAACATTTTAGGATCATGAATACATTTTCTCAACGGTGATACTTACACATGGTATCCACAATTGTTTCCAATGTTGATTCCGCTAAGTACCTGCATCGTGGATCAGACAGATAAGAATGCAACACAAGTACAGTATTATTGTGTGGAGGGAACTGGTATGCAAAGAAACTCCTTGTACCTAAGCTTAAATGAAACCAAGTGACCTTGTGGAAACCACTACCACATTAAAGGCCTTTAGTGACGGACTTTTTTCATCATTAGTGACATAAAGTAAAGCCGTCACTAAAAACGTGTCACTAAAGGTTGGACCTTAGTGACGGTATCTTATACGTCACTAAATTACTAGTGACGGTAAACTGCAAAATCGTCACTAAAACTTGTGACGGGAAATGCAAAACCGTCACTAAGACCTGTGACGATGAATTTGGAATCCGTCACTGATTGTGTGACGGTCAACTATTAACCCGTCACTATGGTGTGACGGGGAAAAGAAAATACCGTCACTACACCTGTGACGTGTAACCAGAAGCCCGTCACTAAAGAAACAGAAAAATAAAAAAATAAATTGACTGGAAACAATTTTTGTTTCATGCTCTTCAGCTATTACAATATTATGCTCTTCAGCTATTATAACATTACAGGAACACACTTGATTTCAAAATCAACTCTCAACAAAACGTGGAACAGAAAGTACACAAACTAAATTTGAGTCTAAATCTGGTTAAGTCCCACTTAAATTCAGAAAGTTAACAGATCTATACAAACTAAGCTAATAAAGCTGCATATTTTCCAAGTGATTTAATAAGTTGCTTAGCTGATCAAAGGTGGCTAGAACCATTGGTGCACCTGCTGACCTATGCTCCGAATTATAATAAGTACCTGAAATCAATTGAAAAATTTGTGAAATCCATTGGTGTACCTGTATTATCAAATCTACTTGTATTGGTGTATACTATGGTTAAAGCCATCTTAGTACTGGAATTTCATCTGAGGTTGACGACATGTGCACCCTTCCCTAGCTGTAAGATGGGAAACTGAGACTACAAAACACAATGAAAAATAAAACAAGTAAAAGAGTAATGTAGATGGTCAGCACAAATCCGTTTCAATCATCAAACAAGAGATTCCAAGATAGATACAAGAAATGGCATCTGGAAAAACCTTTTCAACAATCAAACAAGTTTTTTTATAACAACAATCAAATAACAGTTGATTGCTACTAACTCAATAGATAAAATTCCAGGCTAGTTTGCATCTACGTATTGTGAAGGACAAATCAAACAGTGACTAATTCCACCATAGTGTGTATAACCATAAAAATTTATAGGATGCATCACTCCGGTGCTGGTGCAGGAAACAACATGGCAAATGAAAATGGTGGCACTAATATGGTATGTAGTTTTAACTGGTAATGAAATTTACCAAAACATATTGAATAAATAGACAACAGAATCATGCAAGTACTAGGGATACAAAGCTACATAGAGTTATTAAACAAACAGGGATGGGTCATTGGTCTTCACCTACAGCTGTATCCTAGTAATATTTTCACCCATATCAAGCATTGACTAAGTTGTTCAATTCTAAGATGATAACCACAATTGTTGCATAATCATAAAATTTATAGACTGCTTCACTTACTTGATGATTACCAGCCTCAGAGAACAGTCTGGAAGCAACACTAACTAAAATTAGGTATTACCTTAAATCAAGTTCTTGCACATATAATGAGAAATCACTAGTGGTATGAAACCAAGACAAGTCTGAACAAACTAGATTCATTGTAAAGACTATGTTGTTTTTCCGGTCCAGATAACTATTTGACAAGACCAAGAACATTGGTTAATTTAGCTAGATTTGAAACTACATGGACCTTAAATGTCTCTGCACAGTAAGCCGTTACTAGGAAACGCAAGTTACCACATATGCGCTAACCAATTTTTTGGAAATACATTAGCTGTGTAAAGTTGCACATATGAGGGTGGCAGTGAAAAGCAAAAGTTCCTTCACAACTACAGCTCCTAGACTTTCCCCAATCCCCTGATAACAGGAACAAGAACTAGTCACAATATCACCAGTTGAGGAACAGGAATACGACCTTGGTCCAAGTACTAGACGGGCAGGGACGGCGTGGTAGATCTGAGGAACTGCTTGAGTTTCCCCGCCTCGTCAATGACTGGCGGCGACACGTCCTTCGTGGCCGGCACAGAGGGCTTGGACGACATCGACAGGGCCTCCGACCGCCTCTCCGATTCCCTGGTCGGGGCGGTCGTATCCACCACCCGGTGATGCGGCTAGGTCGGCGACGCGGGCTTCTGCCGCGCGGCCTTCGGCACGGCGGCGGTCGGGAAGGCGGGCATCTGGCCCTGCGCCCCTATCCCCTTGAGCCGCCACTGCATCTCCTCATGCTTCGGCGGCGCACGTGTGGTCTACGCCGACGCTGCCGAGGCTGCAGGACGACGAGGTCAGGCCGGCCGTGGCGGGCAGGCGAAATGAGGGAGAGGTGAGGCCGGTTTGCTAGGGTCTAGGTTGAGGGGTGGAGGTAGTGAGGTGGGATCTGGGCTGGAGTGAGTGGAGGCGGCGCATTGGAGGTGCGGAGGCAGCGAGGAAGGGGGTGGCGGGTGGGGCGCTAGTGCTTCGGGGCGTTGAGATCTGGACCGGAGGCGGCGCCATGGTGGTCGAGAGAGAGAGAGAGAGAGAGAGAGAGGAGAGGCCTGTCGGGGCGTATTTGACGTGAGAGGTTCCTGGCATAGTGACGGTTTTTCAAAGAAAACCTTGTGACGGTTTGTACGAAACCGTCAGTAATATTTCTGTGACGGGTCTTAAGTATTGTGTCACTGCACTTTGCGACGGTAAAAGAAAATTCCATCACTAATTTTATGACGGTTCTAGAAAAACGTCACTGACATGAATTGTGTAGTGACAGATTCATAAAATCCGTCACTAATAATGCTCTAGTAGTGATGTATTTAAAAAGGTCCGTCACAAAATTTATGACGGGTTCAATAACACCGTCACTAACAAGAATAGTAGTGACGTTTTTTTCAAAAATCCGTCAGTAACATTACTCCAGAGTCAATTAGTAGTGACGCGTTTTAGAAAACCCGTCAATAATTTTGCGTCAGTGACGAAATTATTTTCTCCGTCACTAATGTCATGTCACTAACTACTGTTTTTGTGGTAGTGAACTATGAAACGTACCATGTCAGGAACCAAGCCATCGAAGAGCTTTCCAGAGATGCCTATGGAGGCACAGTCAGCGGGAGTTCCTGACATTAGTACAAGACAATTTGTGCATTTTATCAGGGAAAGTTCACCAGTCCTACTTTTAGATGGTGACAATCAAATACTAGCAGACAAACCTGAAACTGCAAATGCTATAGCACCGCTTATATCAACACGTTTACAGCGTAATGCAGCGCGCCATGTGATGCTGTGGCTAGCGCCTGACCTACCTCTGCATATGTAAAACAGGCAAAAAAAAGAAAAGAAAAAAGAGAAACAAGAATCTTTTAGACAAGATTGGGCATCGAGATTTGTAACTAATTAAAGACTACATTAAAGTCCTTATTTTCATCACATGAAAACGTATAAAATTCCGTACCAGGCCCCTTTAGGCACACCTGTATATCATAAGTTATCCGTCACAGATGCCCCCATTAAGACCAGTCTCGGTGCATAGTTTCATCTCACACTTACTAAGAGTACCACATCAGATTTGGAGATATGATTTGGTGGATAAAATAGTCACTCTCAATGCATGGTTTCATCTCACGATTTTATAGACAAGTTATAGCATTAAATTAACAAGTATTTATTGAAATGGGATTGGTCAAAATATGTTACGATGAAACCTTTTGTTCTCAATGGGAGTTTCATTAGAGTTTCATACCTATGAAACAGTACCAAATGAGTTTATTAATTACCTTGCCATGTCATCAATTTGGCTGATGTGACGCCTCATTTAATGCTTACGAAACTCCCACTAAGAATGGCCTAAAGCATGGCATTTTCGGTCGAATAAAACAACTTAGCAACTTGATTGGTGCATTTGCAGGTAATGATTGAAAAATATTCCCAAAGAGGACAGGTTCCTCCATATTTTGCCCAGACAGCATCTTGTAAAAGTTGATACCCCAATAAAAGCGATTACTTGTTTTCTTTTAAATAAAACTTTCATGAAGTTTTTTTTCATAAGAAAAAAAACTTGACTATACTGTAATGTTGACCAAGATTGAATCTTTGTTTTTTTTTGCGCTTCTCAAGATCAAGCTTTTATACTGTGTTTCTAAACTGTAACGTTAGCTCAAGCAGTTTCACAACAATAATAAAAAGGAGGCATGAAGTACGGAGAGAACTGAATCATCGATGTCTTGACGACAAAGAAATAGTCTAACAATCTCCCCAGGTAAATTTTTTCTTAGTTTTCAGGCAGTAAAATAAATTATTCAAGTTCATTAATCACATCATTTTTGTTCATGTAGCAAACTGGTGGTCTGTGCATGGAACTAGTGCCAAGGATTTAAGAAAGATGGCCATCAGAATTTTAAGCTTAACTTGTAGTTCTTCTGCATGCGAAAGAAATTGGAGTGCATTTGAGAGGGTAAGTTATCTATGAATCTTTTATATATTATTATTTTCTTTTAAAAATAGAATTCAAAAAATGAGATATTTTTGTTCCTTTAGGTGCATTCTAAGAAAAGAACAAGATTGGGTCAACGAAAACTGAATGCTCTTGTCTTCGTCATGTTTAATAAGAGGCTGCAATGGAAATATTCTCAAAAAGATAGGGATCCACTCGTTCCAAAATTTGTAGATGATGAGCCACCAAACGAGTGGATTGTGGATGACGATGCACCACAACCAGAAGGAGATGATGCAGAGAATGTCATCATCAACCGAAAGAGAAAAACAACATATAAAGCTTCAACAAGTAAAGCAAAGAAATCTCGCTCTTTGGCGAGTGTCACAAGAAGAGGAAGAAGAGTTTATATTTTCCAGCAGTGAAGAGGAAGATGAGAGTAATATTCCCAATGGTTCAAGTGACCATGAACATAATTCTTCAGCTGAGGATGGAGAATAATTGCTCGTGGAGAATGGTTTATCTGCAAATTTAGATTTTCATTCGCACTCTAAAGTGATACATTTATGTTTATTTGGCAATGATGTGTTTCATAGTCACTATTGTCACGTTTGCAAAAGTTAAAGATCATGATATATGCATAAATTTCTCATGGTTATTTCAATTCCGCTATTGGAACTTTGCGCCCGCAATAGCGCCCGCTATCCGCATTCCGCTACACGGACACCAATCCGCGACGAACCCGCTATCCGCTATTTTTTACCTTGGCTGCTGCTGCTGCTGAGCTAGGTGAGAGAGATACCGGTGATGTCCTTCATTTATGCGTCGCTGCTCCATCCTCATCTCATAGATGTCCTCACTATTAGCCTTGCACATGTAAAAGATGGACTTGAGGACCGAGCTAATGAATCCGGACTTGCTGCGAGTCCGGCGAGAAGAAGTAGGTGGAGCATTTCTAGCTTGCTGAGCTGGTGGTGGAGGAGCCGGCTGTCTCACCGGTGATCCCCGAGGAGTGGGTAAGAGCGGGAACCTCTTGGGACGAAGTCCGGGGTGGTCCTTATCATGAACAAAGTGCATACCGGTGACAGTCTCAATCATCTTCATAATAAAGGGAGCGAAGGGAAGGCTCGCCTTATGAGTGTAGGAGTGATTGATGATGGAAGTCCGAATGTGCTCAAAGACACAAAACGGCTCAGCTCTTGGACGCATGGCACAAAGTAGAGTCTTGGATTCTGCCAGCAAAGAAGATGCATCCCCTATCTTAGGATCCAAAGTCCATCCGAACATATTGTTCGGAACACGGTAGTAGGGGTGCAGCCCAAAGTGTGTCCCAATGATCATCGTCTTGGGGTGAGCGTAGCGACTGTCATACATGAACTCCAAAGCTGCATCATCCGGAGGGTCAAACATATTCACATTGTTCTTCATAGCGTCGGTATGACCAAATCCGAGAATCTGTGTAAACTCAGCATATGTGACCTGGAACCTGTTTCCATCAAGCGTCCGAGTGCATGATGGAGTCCTCCTGGGAGTCATCATTGAACTCAAGCCAAAGAGTGGCATAGAACTGAACCACCGGTTCCGTGTTCCACCCATGCTCAAGTCCCATAATCTCCACCAAATCCCTCCTAGCACACTCAGCCTTGATTTGAGTAAATACCGGATCATTCCGACGATCCATCCAGTTCCACTTGATCCACTTCATCTCATGAGTCTTTTTCTTCAACTTGAGCACCTCCTTGTACCACTCAGCTTGGGTGTGGTCCCAAAAACGAATGTCATCCACACCCCTTTCCTTAGCCTTGATCCACGGGCACTTGCTCCTATATTTCTGCACCTCATCTCTCGTAGAAGGGCACATTGTAGCCTGCACCGCCACTCACAGCTCGGTGACCGCAGCTCATACTTGTAGTGCTCCCGCAAGTTGCGGGCGATGGGGAGAAACCACTCATCCTCGCCCACATTTCCAGCCTCCTCCTCACTTTCTTCTTCACCACTCGACACGGCAGCGGGAGGAGGTCTCCTAGCTGTGCTCTTTCCTTTGCCTCTTCCAAGACCTTTGCCCTTGCCGGGCCAAGACCACGGGAGGAAGACCGGTGACCGGTTCCCGTGGCCTGCCTCTTGACAAGGCGCGGATTCAGCACGTCGAAGTCCGAGTCCGAGTCCGAGTCATCATGACTTTGAGAGGGTGTTGGACGCTTGGACACGATCCGCTTCCTGCCACGAGTCATCTAACGAGAGAGAAAAACATGTGTAAGGAGCAACATACACAATGTGGGAACTTTGAGATGCTATAAATATGCTAACAAGAAAGGTCTCTGTCGGAACTTCCGGTACCGGATACCGGAACTTCCGGTACAAGGTACCGGAACCTCCGACGGGTTCCTTAATTGTCGGAAGCCGACCCATACCGGAACTTCCGGTAGCCTACCGGAACTTCCGGTAGGGGTCAACCCTAACCCTAGCAGTGCGAAAAAGTCACATCTAGCCAATGGATTTACTTTCTAGAAGCATGCTAGTGTTCTAGAACTGCTAGAGAAACATCTAAGCATCAAATATTCCTAGGGATTCAAGGATTTAAGCCTAGATCTAGAAGTGAAGGCAATGAAGGTATACCTTCTCCTCTAGCTAGGAGCTTGGAGAAGATCGGAGAGAGGAACTTGAAGAATCTTGCCGTAGACCGTCGCCGGAAGTTGAGGGGAGCTTCCGGTTTATGAGGATTCGAAGAGAGAAGAGGAAAAAGTGGAGTCTTTTTCAAATGGGAGCCGTCCCTTTCAAGGGGACGGGCTCCCCTATTTATACTTGCCGCCCCGCACCGGAACTTCCGGTAGCCTACCGGAACTTCCGGTGCGGGCTCAAACCCTAGGTCAACATCCCGTACCGGAACTTCCGGTATGGGCATGACACCCGAGGGTGAGCTCCCGATCGGAGCTTCCGGTACCGGGTACCGGAACTTCCGACCGAGAGGAAAAATCCTCCGTTCGACCTCCGATCGGAACCTCCGGTCTCCTACCGGAACTTCCGACCGGGAAACAAACGCCGAGCCCCGGTCCCCGTACCGGAACTTCCCTACCGGAACTGCCGGTAAGGGGAAACAGAGAAGAAGGGGTGAAGTTTTGGGGAGAGTTTTCAAAACTAATTTTGATGGACTAGTGGGATATCTTGACATCATGTGATCGGTATACAATCAACAAACAAAGCTATGATCACATTTTGACAAGATTTGACCTATTGGTCAAGAACCAAGAAAAACCTTCAAAAAGCTTAGTTAATTTTCGAAAGCATGCATTTCATCTTAAGACCCAAAACGATTAAAGCAACAAGCAAATGTGCACGCTTTTACACCACGTTACTAGAGTCAAGTATATTCAGCTCACTCCTTTGATAGCAAAACCGGCTTTCATCTAATGGCTTGGTGAAAATATCGGCCAATTGATTTTCGGTTTTCACATGGCTCACTTCAATATCCCCTTTGATAGAATGATCTCTCAAGAAATGATGACGGATATCTATATGCTTTGTGCGCGAATGCTCAACGGGGTTGTATGCTAGCTTTATGGCACTCTCATTGTCACATAGGAGAGGAACACGGTTCAACTTGTAACGGTAGTCCCTTAGAGTTTGTCGCATCCACAATAGTTGTGCACAACAACTACCGGCTGCCACATACTCCGCTTCGGCCGTGCATAGAGCAACGGAATTTTGTTTCTTGGAGGACCATGACACTAGGGACCTACCCAAGAATTGGCAAGTCCCGGAGGTACTTTTCCTATCCACTTTGTCCCCGGCATAATCCGCATCGGAATAGCCTATTAGGTTGAACTTTGAACCCTTGGGGTACCAAAGCCCTAGGTTGGGTGTGTGCACTAAATATCTCAAGATTCTTTTAACGGCCACCATGTGGCACTCCATAGGAGCGGCTTGGAAACGTGCACACATACACACACTAAGCATGATATCGGGCCTAGATGCACAAAGGTAAAGCAAAGAGCCGATCATAGAGCGAAAAACCTTTTGATCAACCGGCTTGTCTTTCTTGGTGAGGTCAAGATGGCCATTTGTTGCCATGGGTGTCTTGGCGGGCTTTGCCTTGTCCATATCAAACTTCTTCAATATGTCTTGAGTGTACTTGGCTTGACATAGGAAGGTGCCCTCCTTGAGTTGCTTGACTTGAAATCCTAGAAAGAATGTCAACTCACCCATCATAGACATCTCGAACCTCTTTGTCATTATCTTGCTAAAATCATCACAAAACATTTGGTTAGTAGAACCAAATATTATGTCATCGACATAAATTTGGCACACAAATATATCATGATCAAAACGCTTTGTGAAGAGGGTTGCATCGGCCTTGCCCATTTCAAAACCCTTTTTCAAAAGGAAATCCCTAAGGCATTCATACCATGCTCTTGGTGCTTGCTTAAGCCCATAGAGCGCCTTATGGAGTTTGTACACGTGATTAGGATACTTGGGGTCTTCAAAGCCCGGTGGTTGCTCCACGTACACTTCTTCCTTGATTGGCCCGTTTAGGAATGCACTCTTCACGTCCATTTGGTACAACTTGAAGTTGTGGTGAGTGGCAAAGGCAAGTAGTATTCTTATTGATTCAAGCCTTGCCACGGGGGCATAGGTTTCATCAAAATCCAATCCTTCTACTTGTGAATATCCTTTTGCCACCAATCTTGCTTTGTTCCTTGTTACAACACCGTCTTCATTTTGCTTATTGCGGAACACCCACTTGGTGCCCACAACATTCTTGCATCTTGGTCTTTCTTCTAATGTCCAAACTTCATTTCTTGTGAAGTTGTTCAATTCTTCTTGCATGGCCATCACCCAATCCGAGTCCTCGAGTGCTTCTTCTACTCTAAATGGCTCCAAAGAAGAGACAAAAGAGTAATGTTCACAAAAATTGCAAACACGAGAACGAGTGATTACCCCCTTTTCTATGTCTCCAAGGATTTGTTCCACGGGGTGATCACGTTGCACACTTTGGTGCACTCTTGGGTGTGGTGGATGTGAGCTTGTTTGACCGGCGTCTTGTTCAACCTCTTGATCATGCGATGTGGGTTCATCATCTTGTGCTTGAGCATGATCTTCATCACCAACTTCTTGATCTTGATCAACTTGATCATGATTAGTGCATTGTTGGTCTTGAGTTGAGGGAGGAGGTTGATCTTGATCACTTTGTGGTTCTTGCGGTCTCACATCACCAAGTGCCATTCTCTTGATTGCTTGCCTAGGAGCCTCAACATCTGCATTATTGATAACAACTTGCTCCCCATGAGAGCCGTTAGATTCATCAAACGTCACGTCCCGTGAAACTTCAACACAACCGATGGTTTTGTTGAAGACACGATAGGCGTGACAATTTGAACCATACCCAAGTAAGAAACCTTCATCAACTTTAGGGGAGAACTTTGAAGTCTTGGGTTTCTTGTTGAGCATGAAGCATTTGCTCCCAAAAACTCGAAAGTACGAGATGTTAGGCTTTTTACCGGTTAGTAGCTCGTATGGTGTTTTCCTCAAGAGTCGATGGAGATACAACCGGTTTGAGGCATGACATGCGGTGTTGATTGCTTCGGCCCAAAAACGGTCGGAGGTCTTGTATTCATCAAGCATGGTTCTTGCCATCTCTATGAGTGTGCGGTTCTTTCTTTCGGCCACCCCATTTTGTTGAGGTGTGTAGGGTGCCGAAAACTCATGCTTGATGCCCTCCTCATCAAGGTACTCTTCAACTTGAGTGTTCTTGAACTCGGTACCATTGTCACTTCTTATGGCCTTGATCTTCACTTCAAATTCATTTTGTGCTCTTTTCAAGAATGTCTTGAGTACATCCTTCACTTCACCTTTATCACACAAAAAGAATACCCACGTGAAGCGAAAATAATCATCAACAATAACAAGTCCATATTTGTTACCGCCGATGCTAATGTAGGCAATGGGACCGAAGAGGTCCATGTGAAGCATCTCCAACGGCCTTGTGGTTGTCACTATGTTCTTGGATGGATGTGGTGCTCCAACTTGTTTTCCGGCTTGACATGCACTGCAAATTTTATTTTTCTCAAAGCAAACATCCGTTAGTCCAAGAATGTGACCGCCCTTTTGGAGTTTGTGAAGATTTCTCATACCGACATGGGCTAGTCGTCTATGCCACAACCATCCCATGTCGGACTTTACAACCAAGCATGTGTCAAGTTTTGCTTTATCCGCGGTGAAATCCACAACATACAAGCTTCCCTTTGAGCACACCCTCAAAAGCAATCGAGCCATCACTTCTCCTTGAGACAATCACACCCTTGTCGTTGAACAAGCAATTGTAGCCCATTCCACAAAGTTGTGAGATAGACAACAAATTGAAGTCAACGTTATCCACAAGCATAACCTTTGAAAGTGAATGCGGAAAAGTTAAAGGAATGTTACCATAACCCAACACATAGCCTTTTCCGTTGTCTCCAAAGGTGATATACTCATTTCTTTCTTTGCTTGGCTCAAAGGATTCGAACATTTTCTTGTCTCCGGTCATATGATTGGTGCATCCACTATCGACCACCCATGATGAACCACCGGAGGAGTATTCCTACAAAACAATTTATGCTTTGTTTTTAGGTACCCAAATTTGCTTGGGTCCTCTCACATTAGTAACAAGTGTCTTGGGCACCCACACACAAGATTTGTGGGTCTTGTTGCGTGGCCCAACATATTTTGCATAGACACGACCATGCTTGTTTCTCATTAGCACATAGGTCGCATTAAAATCATAAAAGAGAGCACAAGAGGGGTTAGGCACGTTAGTACGCAAATCACAAATAAGAGAAGATTTGTTAGTGTTCTTGATTTGCTTCTCCCTCTTGACTTGCTTCTTTTGATATTCACCCTCCTTGGTGAACTTGATGAATTCGGTGCCATTCTTGTTGATTCTTGCATTGTGCTTGTCACCTTGCTTGTATCCAATGCCATCCTTCACATGTGGCCGTCTCACATTGGTGTATGCGCCCCTTGCATACTCGGCCTTGGCATCATCAATGGCCTTCATCTTCTTTTGTGCTTGTTGTTGAAGTTCTTGCACTTGCTTCTTCAAGTCACCAATGGTCTTGATGTTTCTTGTACAAGCTTCAACATCAATCTTGTTGCACCTAGTACATTCATTGCTAGATGGGGGCAAGACGAAGATTGAGAGGAAGTAGTGTTACACTTAATTTCCTCAAATTGCACTTTGAGAGAATTGTGATCCTTTTGCAAGTCATCACACTTCTCTTGAAGTGACACATTTGTGACTTTAAGTGTCTCACTATTTTCTTCAACCACTTTGAGAGACTTTACCAAGTCCTCATTCTTCTTCCTCTCAACTTCTAGGAGCTTCTCAAGTTCAAGCACCCTTTGCTTCTCTTGAACAAGCATTTCTTCTTGTTTCTCAAGAAGCTCCTCTTGCCTCTCATTGGTCTCCTTCTCCTGCTCAATGATGTCCAACAAATCAAACATGTTAGGAATTTGAGAACTTCCATTAGACATTTACCTTAGAGCCCTTAGCTATCATGCACTTGTGTCCGGCGTCATCTTCATCATCGGTCAAGCTTCCAAACAAGGAGGAGTTGGTCGGTGTTAGCCCAATAGCAAGTGATGCAATGCCTCCCTTCTCTTCATCGGATTCCGACTCGGAGGAGGAAGATGATCCATCGGAGTTCCATTCTTGTCCAATGTGTGCTTCACCCCGACGGTACTTTCTATGCTTCTTGTATTTCTTGTCCCCCTTCTTGTTTTGCTTGTTCTTGTAGTTCTCCGGACATTCCGCCATGAAGTGACCTTTGTCTCCACAAATATAGCACTTGTTCTTGGCCTTCCTCAATTTGCTCTTGTCTTGGTCATTTTTCTTGGAGCTCCTTTTTGACATGAGCTTGTTGAACCTTTTCACAAAGAGAGCCATTTCATCATCACTATCATCATCACTCTCCTCAACCACCTTCTTTTTCTTTTCTTGTTCGGCATTAAGAGCCAAATCATTCTTGCTCCCACTAGCCTTTTCTTTGTCCTTGAGCAAAGCATTGATCCTATTCCCTTGGTCAATTTGCTGTTTTTGGGAGAGCACCTTCCCAATCACTTCATCGGTGGTGAAGTATCTAAAACCATCTTTGTCTCTTATATTGGACACTATGTTGGCATCCCATGCTTGCAAGGCTTGTAGCAACCTTCTATTCACATCCAAGTCTAATACCTTCTCTCCAAGTGCTCTTCTCTTGTTTACTATTCTCATCATCCTATCATGGGCTTCTCTTGGCCCTTCATCCGACCTCATGACAAAGTAGTTAAAATCTTCTCTAAGCCCTTCTAGTTTAGACTCCTTCACACTATCGATGCCTTTATGAACCAATTCTAGTTTCAATCAAATTTGATGGGCATCCTCCATTCCGGTTATCTTCTCATACTCGGCGAAGCTAAGCGCGGATACGAGAGCACTAGCCGCCGCCACATTGCACCTAACATTGAACAAGTCTTGTGCGGTTGGCTTGCTTCTACATTCCCACAAGAATCCATTTTGAGTCACATTTCTCACATTTTGATGCATTGAATCCAAATGTAGTAGCATCTTTGTTTTCCAATGATCAAAGTATTGACCATCAAAGTATGGTAGTCTTCCGGAGCCGGGTCCAATATGCTCATCTCTTCCATCACTATAGGAGTATGGTGTTTTGTTGTAGCTTATCGGCAAGGCACTAGGCACATCTCCACCCTGGGCAATCCCTTTTCTATTTCCATCTCTGGCATCACCCGGTGAGGTCTCATGACCTCTTTCATCGGCTACCTTAGGTGGTGCTTCACCACTACCCGTTGCCTCTTTCTCATTTGCCATCTTTGATCTTCAAGCGGTGAGGCTTCAACGAAGATACCCGCTCCGATACCAATTGAAAGTCGCCTAGAGGGGGGAGGTGAATAGGCGAACCTAAAACTTTCTGCGAAATAACACTAAGACGAAAACGTCAAATACCGAAACTTCCGGTAGGATACCGAAACTTCCATGCAGGGTGATAAATGCGGAATTAAACCCTACACAATTCTAGTGTTTGCAAGAAAGAAAGGAACAACCCTATGCAATTCTAGTAATATAACGGCACAACGGAAAGCTAACAAGCAACCTAGTAAATTAAACAACAACGCGCAAGTAAAAGAGGGAGCACAAGAGACACGGAATTTTTCACCGAAGTTCAAGCCCACCAAGGACTCTACGTCTCCGTTGAGAAAGTCCACCAAGGACCGGGTTTCTCTCAACCCTTTTTCTCCCTCAAGTCACCACCAAGATTGAGCTTGAGTTTTCCACTATCAAGGTCCCTTCCGGGACGGGCAATACAAACTTCTCGGGCGTCACCACACAAGTTGGGAGCTCACGAGCACGCCTAGCCGTCTAGGAGCTCAAAGCTCCATGAGTAACAAATCCAAATCACAAGCTTGACGGGAGTGAAGATGCTCAAGAATGGAATCAAGTCTCTCAAACACTTGCTCAAAGTCTCTCACTCAAATCCTAGCTTAAGGATGGAATTTTGCTTTTGGAGAGGATTTGATGTAGATGGAGTGAAGCTCAAATGTGTGTTGGTTCGGAGTTGTGCAAGAGGAGTGAATGGAGTGGGGGGGGGGGTGGCTTATATACCACAGCCCAAAAAGAGTCGTTGGCCTGTCTGAAAACCCCGCACCGGAACTTCCGATAGCATATCGGAACTTCCGATATGGTTCGAATTAGGGTTAGATCTGGATTTCTGGCCCGCACCGGAACTTCGGTGGAGTACCGGAGCTTCCGGTACGTAGATTTAGGGTTGGAAAAGCTGGACCGCACCGGAGCTTTCGGTGCCGTATCGGAACTTCCGAGTATGGCATTCCGGAGAGCTCAAAGCTCTCTGTTAGCCTACCGGAACTTCCGGTACCGAGGACCGGAACTTCCGGTATGGCTTTTCTCGAGAGCAAAACTCTCTGTAAGCCTACCGGAACTTTCGGTACCACACCGGAGCTTCCGATGGGTTCGGGAAGAATGGGTTTGGAGGAGATTTCTTGAGTTTGTGAGCATCTCCATTCTTAGCCACGTTTGTGATTTGCATCCCTCTTTATAGTACGGCATCCCTATGACTCAAAGCAAAGAAATAAAGCGAGGCACAAGCTTTGAGAGAGGCCTTTTCCAAATTCTCCTTTTATTGCATTTTGCATTTCTTTTCTCCTTTTTGATTGTGCTTGCTACATTTTCATGTGCTTTGGATATTCACTACACACATTCTCATGAAAACATTAGTCCAAATTTAATTGTATTGATATCAATCATCCAAAACAAAATGAGGGGCCTAGATGCACTTTCAATTTGACCCTATTTACATTTAGC
>JAUNZO010003670.1:0-241441 GCA_031894775.1 Chloris gayana
GCGCACAAGCTCATTTAGAATATTAGTCCTTTTTAATTGTATTGACGTCAATCACTCAAAACCATAATTAGGGGCCTAGATGCACTTTCGAATCGTACAGTATTCTATTTAGAACATCCCTTAGACTCCTCATACAATAAATCCTTTGATGCCTTCTCTATCATTGCAAAGTTATCAAGCCCTCTTGTTGTCCCCGCATTGAGTAAAACTTGCGGTTCAACATGACATAGCAATTTCTCAACATGAAAATCAGTACATTGTTCTTCTTCGACATGAAAATCAAAAGTCTCATCAACTTGGACAAACTGTTCTTCTTCAACTTCAATCGGCTGCAACTCAACTTCGATCGGCTCATCTTCTCCATGCTTTGTCCACCTCGTATAATTCTCCAGGAAACCCCTCCTCACTAAGTGAGATTTGATTACAATTGTACATGTTCACAATTTTTTATTCTTGCAGTCCACGCATGGACAATATATTTCTTGTCTTCCTAGACGTTTAGCATGCTCGACAGACCCTCGTGAGAAATACATCGACTTGACCTCGGAAATATGCATTTAATATTGACTCTCCGTACATCCATGTTTTGTCCATCTAAACAAGCATTACGCGAATATAAATTATAATAAATTAATCACTAAATAAAATAATTACCATTATGAATATTAAGTATTTATAGAAAATATAAGGGAACTAATATATTGCATAACACAATGTGCTAGAATTAATCATTATTAATTAATTACTAAATAATCTATTTACCATTATGAATATTATATAGTTATAGAAAATATAAGGAAACTAATATATTACATAAGAGAATGTGCTACCATATATAAAAACCCACTATACAAATTATTATTAATTGACTCAAATTTTTTTAATAATTAAATTATGCTCTAGGGGTCTCTCTCAAGAGAGCATAAAGTAGATCTTAAATCGCTTGACATGAAAGAGGCTTGTAAACATGTTTTTTTTATGCAACCCATATACATGATATATGAGCCTATTATACACAACTCAAACCAACAACAAACCTACAAACATGGAGGAATTTGACAAATCGAAATCAAAACCTAGGTCAAATGGTAATCCAAAATTCTCCATGATTACAACATTATAGCAACAAATAATACATGGGATGAGTTTCCCTTACCATGGAGAACAAATTTCTGCAAAAAAAAACGAGATCAAAACCTTCCCTCCTCGGTTTGCATTTTTTTCCTCAATTTTCGAGCCGCCACACTTAGAGTGAGCTCATGTTCGGTCCGAACGCGGTCTTTTATACTATGTAAAACAATAGTCACGGTCCACTTCTTCAACCGTGGCTATAGAAGAAACTATAACCACGGTTGATGATGTCGACCGTGGCTATTCGTGAAGGCCACTATAGCCACGGTTCACAAAGCCAACCGTGGCTATAGTAGCTTCTATAGCCACGGTCCAAGGGCACAGTAGCCCGCACCCAACTATAACCACGGTCAGTTTTTCTTGTCGTGGTTATAGTGTTTTGAGCTACGTGGCTATAGTGCATTATTGTTATAGTGTATGCAACAACAAAACAAATCACTCTCACTGTAGAAGATGTTTTCACACAGCCTTAAAATGAGACTAGCACTTTGCCTGTGTGTTGCTACAGGACTGCGGGAGATCTTGAGTAATGCTTTTCCTTTAATCGCGATAGAACACCACATATGTGATCGGGTATCTCCTAGCTAAGCACGCATGGGACATCCAATTTACAATTGCATAGTTAGATCAACGGTAGAAAAGGCACTGAAATGTGAATCAAAACCGGCTGCTCATCATAAAAATGGATTTAAGGAACCATTGATAACCAGTAATTTGGGAGGCCTAAACTCTCAATGAATGAAAGCATTAGGGTGCATTTGATACAACTTTATTGAACTGTTATTTATGCTCAAAAAGCAGTTTGAACGGCCAAACGACAAAATGACAAGGTGCATATGAGGTATATAAGCACTTTGTCATTTTGTACTTACCTATAAACACTTTGGGCAAAACAACAAAACATAGCTTATAGTGCTTAGAGGTGAGAATAAGCAGTTTTGATGGATAAACATAAGCAATTTTACCAAACGGATTGACTGCTTATGCTACAATAAGCTCTATAAACAGTTTTGACATAATAAGCAGTATAATTATTATAAGCACCTTGGATATAAGCGTGCCAAATACACCCTTAGTATATCATTGAGATATCTTGTAAGGCACTTATAATAAATTATATATACGTTACATAAAAAATGTGTGACTTATCCCTAAATTATTTTTAATGTGTCATTTTTTAAGCAAATTAAAGCAAAGTCAAATGTAGTGTGTGTGGAGATATTTTTTTCGATGTGTCTAGTGTAGTGAGTGAAGAGAGACAATGGAATTAGTAACGAGTAGAAAAGAGATATAGTGACATCATTTTTATTTGGTGCAATTGTGTTCTTTTTTTTTATGATGAGGGGCAATTGTGGTTTTACCTCCACTCTCAGTTCTAGTTGTTATTTTATCCCCACTTTCCTATCTTTGTGATTTTGCCCTCACTTTATCAAAGTGGATCCTTTGTTTGTCCATACTGAGGGTGAAATCACAATAAGGAAAAATAACACTTCATTTCGAAAAAGTAAGGGCAAAATCATAAAATCAAAAAAATGAGGGTAAATCATAATTAAAATTCAGAGCCAGGGTAAAAACATAATTATATTTTTTTCCCTCTTTTATTCTATTTTTCCCTAATTTTAGTTAACAAGAGGGACATTTGCGGGACATAAATCAATGAGAGTGACTTTGTTTGCTATGAATGATTTGGACAACTAGTACAATGCCCGTGCTAACGCCACGGCGATAAATAGAAACCCAATATAATAAGATTTATACAAAAGTTTCAATTTATCTAAAAAATAAATAAATAGTCATTACATTGTTTGAGAGTACAATGCCCGTGCTAACGCCACGGCGATAAATAGAAACCCAATATAATAAGATTTATACAAAAGTTTCAATTCATCTAAAAAATAAATAAATAGTCATTACATTGTTTGAGAGTACATGATCTCATCGATGCATACATGAATGCATCATAATATTTACAACACGTGCAACGACAATCTAAATGTGCTTTTGAAATTCTTGTACAAATATAGGAATGTTTTGTTTGCATTCATTATATCGATACCTAAGTTGCATTTAGAAAAAGAAACAAAAAATGGACGATTCTATTACACCATGACACTGTGAAGGAGAGAATTAGTAGGATTCAACCAATGAACTAATAAATAGGTAGTGGCATAATCCACATAAGTCATGAAAGGAGCTGAAGTTGGCACATCAAATATACTCTTCCCACCTTTCTTAACAACCTGCATGCTGTATGGCAACAAGCAGTGAAGCAACCTAACACAAAGCGGGATTATTCAAATATAGCTAAAAATGATCTGGGTGAAAGACAGTAGAAAGCCAACAATACTTTCAGTGAGGAATGACCCACCAATCACTGATGCAGCATAGTGAGCGTTCAAACTCTGGAATTTGATGAAGAGTGCTTGTATATTGCCATAGTAAACGATAGCATTACCAAGTTAGCTTACTGCAACCGAATGAACCAACTCGACAACATAGCATAACTTGATGTGCCCTTGATTAACCCATCAAACTTAATATCTAATTATCTGTTCATTGGAAGATAAGGTCGCTTGTTCAGCACCAAAAAAGGTATCTGCAATCAGTACCTTCTATTTCAGAAACTGACATCCATTAATATGATTAGATTAAAGAATCCAGATATTTGGCCTTGTTTAATCCATCAAACTAACATATAATTCATTGTTCATTGCAAGCTAATTTTGCCTGTTTGACACCATAAAATGAATGTGCAAAGTCAGTATTACTCCATATTAGTTTTACTCAAATTCAGAACTGACATCCATGACAAAAAACAGAGGATGCCAACATTTTCACAAATGGTATCCTAATCTCAACCTTAAATATAAAATATCCAATAATATTCTCTAATTTAGTTTTAAAGTGCTGGAAAACGTTTCTCTGCTTCTCTATTTTAGTTTGGAAATATAATAAAATGGATGAGTTTGGAAACACAATACTGACTTTAGCTCACGCGACGAAGAAGATCATCAGTTTATGTTGCCAGTCATCAACATATCAAAATTAATATAGGGGCCTTGATCAACCTATGAAAACATACCTATTTGTACATTGGTAGATAAATCTCTGAATGGAGTGCGGCCTCCACTCGATATCCGAGAACCTGACCACAATATTTTACCCTGTCAATTATAATACTTAAAAAATTACAACCAAATCTTCTCATGGACCAATTAAATTATTATCCAGAGGCTAATTTAAGGGTAAAATTGATCCAAATCAGGACCCAAAACTATTGCTCAAGATTTGCTCGACAACAAAATGTAAAATATACGAGCTTTCAAAATTAAATTCTTAACATCCTTGGGACAAATTGTCCCAAATATTAGCTTTACTGAAAACAATACAAAATAAAATCAACAGGGCAGTTTTCAAATTATCTCTACTATCAATTTGCAAAGAATACAAAGGCAAGTGTTTATCTGTACTATCACTTTACAAAGATATTAAACAAATTCTAAATCAAATGAGCAGAGCACATCATATGGATAAGTTCTTTGGACAAACAGTACTATTAGTTTGTTACAGCATCTGAATCATATGAAGCATGTATGTCTTATAGAAAGGCAAGTGCTCATCCCCACCCCTTTATAAAGAAGTTGATTCCGTACAGTTTTTCAGTTTTGGCAAAAGTGCTTTTCTACATAATGATGCAAATGTGTGTTGAGAAATGAAATAATCAAAATGGCCGCAAGTTTGGAAGACAATTACCTTCCACCGAGGAAAAGATTACACCCCCAGTTGCTTTAGACTGTATTACCAGTATGGTTGAATCAAATATAGAATGCACAATAATAATTAGTGCATTGATGTAAAGAGTATTTGTTTTTTTCTTGTCCTAAAATCAAACTTACCCAAATACCCATATACATCACCAAGCTTCATTATGTGAACCTGTGAATCTCTGATGATGTCATAGTAGCACCCTAAATGCTTGAATTTCTAAGAAGCTGGAAATCCCTTCATCTAACAGTCAGCCTATAATAAAGCAAAATACAAATGGATCATGGAAGCTTCACCATATCCCAAATACATCGGAGTAAGGAGGCCTCAATCTATTTAATATGCTTGTGTGTTGCAACGGGAATTAAAAAACATGTAAATCTACATACTTATGCCTTATTTTACTCCTGCCTAAAAGGAGTAACATCTCAACTTTTTATAATGTCTAGCTATGCACGGCTACAAAAACAGATGATGAAATGGGCCAACCCAGCTGAACAAGTTGAGGGTTTCATTAGAAACAACATCGAAGAAGTATACAAAGATCTATTGCATTTTTCAAAGAGGGGTATACTCCACAATTATATGTGATGAAATGCCAACTTAATATTAATTAATGCATAATGACCACTTTACAATGTGGTGACTTTTAACCATTCCTAACTTAACAACTGTTTCACTGGCATCCTCAATTGTAAGTCTGTATGTATGTCCACCTACATTATGTTTTGAAAGACATATGTACCCGCTGATCTTTGATAGTATAACTGCACATACTAACTAATGAAATATTACATCTAAGTTTTTTTACAGATAAACAAATAGAATACGTGATAAAACAGCTAGAAACCTTATAAGAGAAATGTTTGATCCTATCATGTAGTAAGTGAACCATCTGCAATAGCAGCGTGTAAAATTTATGTGTTACAGTTCTGACTTGCTTTCATTCCTCATTGTTTTTCAGATCATGTTGGAAAGGATTTTGCAGCTGATATGCGAGATGGCCTATTGACATCCAAAGTTCATGTTCTTATAAAATCTCTTCTGGAATCTGGAATACAGGTGAAAAGAGAAAGTAATTTTGATTGCTTAAAACACAATGCATGCACAGCGAAGCATATCAACTACCTGGTGGATGGGCGGCAGGAGAAGACAGGAGGAGAGGCCGGCGTGCGGCGCTGCCGTGGTGGACGACCGGCAGGAGGAGAGCGGCGCTGCCGTGGTGGACAGCCGACAGGAGGAGAGCGGCACGGCCGTGGTGGACGGCCGGCAGGGGGAGAGCGGCGCTGCCGTGGTGGACGGCCGACAGGAGGAGCGGCCGGCGTGCGGCGCCGACGTGGTCGACGGCCGGCAGGGGGAGAGGCCAACGTGCGGCGCGAGGAGATGCTGGCGCGGCGCTGCCTTCGTACGGCGGTTGTTACTCTCTTTTTCGATCCGAACCGATAGGGTACGGTGGGTTCACGATCAAATCGCTGCCTTCCTACGACAGTTGGTCTTTCTTTTTTTCCGGTCCAATCCGATGTGTTAGGCTAGGTGCTTCCCGATTCCTCCGGATCAAAACGTGTGGGTTGTTCCCATCTTTCTTAGCCATTGATTTTAACATAGATTTTTATTGGCCCTCGGATATGTAACACTGTGACTCGTGAATTTAAGGGTGAAGATTCGGAGGGACATCTGCGGGACCTAAACCAATTAGAGGGGCTTTGTTTGGTATGAATGACAATTCAACGTGCCCCGCCGTGTCCGCGAAGGAACCGAGAAAAGCTGTTTCAATATGGCGTGACAAATTTGGATCTCGCGTTGTTACTGCAGATCATTTTCAGTTAAGACATATGGTTTTAATAGGCATTAGCAACGCGAGAATATGTGGCGTATTGTGTATGGCGCCATGGCGGAATACGATTTGACTGAAAATGATGTCACTATATCAGTTTCAGTTAATACACGATACGACTTTCAGTTGCCTGAACAAGAAGTTTGTCAAGTCGTATTGTGTATGGCGCCATGGCGGGATGTGTCGTATGCCAATTTGTTTAGCCTGGCATCATAATTAAAGTACGTGCCCAAACAGGCAACTGAAAGTACAGCGCAGCAAGCGCAGTGGACCAGGACGATGGGCCGACATCCTGGTAGCCCAAACAACTACAGGTTGTGCAGGGTACGCTCACCCATGGGCTAACCATATCGAACAGCATTTAGCCCAAAAAGGGTGCTAGCGGGAAGGACAGCTGCCGAACACAGGCTCACCGACAACATGGAGGCCAAGCCCGTATCGATGGAGATGCGGCCGATCGACGCCGCCAGTGGAGAAACTGGTACTGTTTGGTTGATTGAATGATGTTGGAGGGTATGGGATGGTTGACATAGTACATTTGAAATGTTGATGAGAATGTGATTTTTTAAAAAATAAAATAGTTTATTTTACATTTTTTAAAAATGACATGGAATATTTTAAATGTTGATACGGTATAAATAAATATTGATATAGTACATTTATAGTGTTGATAAAAAATTGAATTTGAAAAGAATTCAAAAAAATAATTATATTGGATCTCATTTCATAGAATTAATTCTAAAGAACAAATCAGTTCAAACGAATTCGAAAATGGATATACGATTGAGGAGAAAATGCGTTCAAATTTAAAACTTGATTCATTTTTCTCTCACACCTACATCAGGAGGTTTCACATCCTAATCAAGTTTTAGTGGCATGGGCTTACTCAGATTATATGTACCCAACGGACTGACCTACTCAATGTTAAAAAAAAAAGCAATCTTCATATAAGAATTCCGTCCTAATTGGGCCTCCCTTGGTTTAAATTGCTCCTAACTTGGAAAGATAATGGTTGGACTCCGGGGTGATCGAGAATTGATTTCAATCCTTTTTCGGTATAATTGTATAAATCACCATATAAGTCACATGAAGTTTGAGATTCTCACTCATAAGTCTTTTTGTTGCAAATTTCCATCCACCTAATGCATTTTGTTGCAAGAATCACTCCAATTTGCATATATTTAATTGTTTCAACTTGCTTTCATTCATTTCCAACAAAGGATTGTGTACTTATCTATGAAAGTTTGGCAGTATAGTCTTCATATTTTTTTTAGAGAATATGGAACAAAAATATGAATTTGAATGTTATTTCAAGCCATTTGAGGTTAATTTGAATTAATTTTTCATGAAACTAAGATGAATTAGATTAATTTAAATTTAAATACTTTAACAATGTCAAATTCAGTTAAATTTATTTTGTTGAACTTTACATTGATGAAATTATATCAAGCAATTAAACATTTGTTAACCGAGGTGGCTTTTGCAACAAAATACACTAGGGCGTGGGGATTTGCAACCAAAAAAACTTATATGTGGGAATATCAAACTGGATATAACTTATGGATTGGTTTATGTAATTAACTCTTTTTTCGACTTCAAAATAGATTTCAATCCCCCGGGTCAAACTGTAACAAGCTATGGTCAAACTGTAACAAGCCCGAGTAAATTACCATTTTGTGTTCGGCCTTGAATACATGAAGATTCAGGCCCATAACACACAAATGCTGATAAGGGGAGGGCTAGAGCCAGCCAAATAGGCCGCCCAACATGGCACGATCTCAGCCCGATAAAGCATAACCTATTTAATTTAGGGCCAGCATGGTGTGCCGTGCCAGCCCACAGCATGAGACAGGGAATTGATTTTCTGTGCCAGGCCGCCCCATTAAACATGAAAGCCCGCATATTAAATGAGTCCGTTAATACAAAATAGAATAGAAATTGTGCAAAATCTAGGGTGCTATGGTTCAAATATGAGACTTGAAGTCTCAAGTAGAGCAACATTACCACTAGAGCACAGATGACTTGTTGTTCATTTATGAACATGACGTTCTTATTTGAATTAAATTAAATTAAAAAATTAAATGGGTCGTGTCGTCCCACCTGTTGGGTCGAGGTCTTGGCCCAAGCACAGCACAAAGCCTCGTATCGAGCCGGTCCGGGATGAAATAATTTCGAGTCATGATGAACTTAGTGCAAGTTAAATGGGCCACCCGACACGACGCAACATTAATATTGAGCCGTGTCGTGCTGGCCCATGGCACGACACAAATTAGGTTTAAGGTGCCGACCTAAATTGAGTGGGGAGAGAGATTCGAACCATGGACATGGCAGGTGCAAGTGACGGGTCTTACCACTAAATTGAGTTGTCTTATTATACTATTGGGTAATGTAAACGTATATAATTTCTCGTACTTTAACAAGTCTTTATCGAGCTTTTACATATCTCCTCTTAAACGTGTTGTGCCCGTACCACCCTATCGACCCAAGTACGACAGGAATTCTAGACCGTGCTAGCCCGACATGAAATTAAACGGGTTGTGTCATGCTTGAGCTGGACTAAAAATTACGTGCTTTGTGCTTCGGGCCGGCCCGTGTGACACGGCCTGTTCGGACAGCTCTAGTGAGAACCCACTCGTGCTAGAATTTTTTTCCCGTGCTTTGAGTCAGTCCATAAAGCACGACCCAGTTGGCTATAGAAAGGGCTACACGGGATTTCCATTAAATATGGGAGGGAAAGAAAGATGCCGACCATGGTGCATCACCCACAACCGTGGAGGTACACGATAAGGCGCACTGACTACCGTCAAAAACTCCATGCACTGCCGCGTTGTTTCTTTATTCTATTTTCTATGGCCACAAGGCGATGCTACCCAACGAAGGAGATATACCTTTCTTTGTTCTTTTAACCAATATATTACTCCATTTCAAAATTTTTGTTTCCGTTAACTTCATCTTATTTAAAATATTTTTTTAAAATATCATATATTTTGTTATTCATGAATTGCAAAGGGCATTTAATAGGGTTTGATGGAGGGGAAATAATAAAATAGTGGTAATAATCATGGTTCACAAAACTAATGTAAATCGGACCTGTTTTCGTGAAAATTGATAAAAAAACGGACTAGTCCGGTTGTAGCAGGTAACAACTTTTGATAACAACAGAAGCGGTCTAGTACTGTAGCAAATAGGTTTTTGACGGTTCTTCGATCTATCAAAGCAGTTTTGGGGGTTAAAAATCGATTTTTTATAAATCTTTGGTAGTGACATTGTGAGCGTGTTTGTGCACGTAGCATAAAGAATTGCAGGCAGTGGGAAATGCCGGCCCGTTTGCCTGTTTTGTACTATGCAACATTGGTGCGGCGTGGTGATGCCACGAGGCCCCGCGACAAATCCTCGGGCGACGGCATCTTCGCCGCCCCATCCCTTCCAAGCTTCCCTCACAAATTGCCCCTCTTCTTCTTCTTTCCCGAGGCCGCGCCCTCCACTCCCCACCCAGCAGAGCACTGCCGGCCGGCGCTACTCCCTCTGCCACCGCGCCCAACTGCTGCCAGGCCGCCGGAGTAGCCCGCGCCATGGCCTCCGTGGCGGCCACCTCCACGCTGGCCCCCGCGCTCGCCGCCCGCCGAGGCCGCCGCGCGCGGGCGGGGAACCCGACGAGGGCGCCGCCGTGCCGGCGCGCCGTCGTGCGGTGCTCCTCGACACCAACGTCTCCGACATGGGCGTCAACGGTGAGGAATTCGACCCCGCGGCGGGCACCTTCCTTATCTGAATTTCAGGAGACGATGTGATGAGCGAGAAATGGGATTAGTAATTTAGATTTTTATTATTCGTGGTGGACAGATTCTTTACATTGCATTCGGTTAGAGCTTTTGCCACTTCAGTGAAACAAGAAAAAAATGTAACTTTTAACTCTCAGTATCTTTCTGAATATTTTGATTGAACATGGTGGAACGATTTGTGAACAGTAGTCGAATCGTGTTCTAGATATCGTACCAATGTTGAAAATGACATTAGACACCTTTTTTAGAGTATTAAGTTGCTATATTTTGGTGCTTGGGTCGGTTTGATAGCTCTTAGGTTGAAATGTCAAATAATTTTGAAAGACTGTCGAATTGAGGATGTTTTCCATGTGTGGCAGCTCCCAAAGGATTGTTCCCTCCCGAGCCAGAGCACTACAGGGGACCGAAGCTTAAGGTGGCCATCATAGGGTCTGGCCTTGCCGGTATGTCCACAGCCGTCGAGCTTTTGGACCAGGGCCATGAGGTTAGCTGATGGAATGCCACTAGTGCAGCTAAATTTTCTCTTATTCAGGAAAATCACTGCTTTTAATTGATCCAAATTTGGCATTGTTTGTCGTTCAGGTTGATTTGTATGAGTCTCGGCCTTTTATTGGTGGAAAGGTGGGCTCATTCGTTGATAAGAAAGGAAACCATATCGAGATGGGGCTGCACGTGTTCTTTGGGTGTTACAGCAATCTTTTTCGCCTGATGAAGAAGGTAAAAGCCTCTGAACTATGAGCTCATTGGGAAAGTGATGAAATAGTTTGGTGTGGACTGAAAAGTTTACTTAACTCTAGAAGGTCTTAATGCATCCAATTCTAAAGTTTGTTTACAGTCTTTGTGAATCAAATAGTTCAGTGGCTTCTTATTCATACTTTTATAACAAATATTACTGCCTTATTGGTTGATTTAAATCAAAACTTACTGTATTTCAGGTTGGTGCTGATAATAATCTACTGGTGAAGGAACACACCCATACTTTTGTTAATAAAGGGGGCACGATTGGTGGTATGTTCTTGTATCTCAGACCCCCACATATATGTAGGAGCAATGCTCTTATGCTGGATCTTTTTTCTTGATTACTTTGGAGTTCCTTTCAGTTGATAGAATAGAACAGTCCATTTGTTCCATTGTGGTGAAGTATTTTATCAACCATGAAATTTACATAGTGTGTGCGCTGCTATGGAATTCATATCATTTTTCTGACAAACAAAATTGTTACTTTGCATTCTGTGGCACATTATTTACTTAGCCTGCAGAGACAACTGTTAGGCCAGATGCTTTAAAAGTTGGCTAAATTGTTTCTATTTACATTAAACTTATGTATTTTTTCATGTTGTTTGCCTTGATCTGCAGAACTTGATTTTAGGTTCCCGGTGGGAGCTCCATTACATGGTATTCAAGCATTCCTAAAAACTAATCAACTGAAGGTAAACTCATAATTTAGAACTATTATTTATAACGCTAAAGGAGAATTTCATTCATGGTCATAAGATGTTTATACTTAGAGCTGTGGTTTATTTTATATCCATATTTAGTCCTGCACCATTTTTTTAGGAAAAAAATCTAAATTATAGCTTTGGGTCTAATGTTTCCACTTTTCAGTTTTACCTGTTGGTGCCATTCTTTTGTCCTTAAATATCCATTAGAGTGGTTGATTCTTACGTTGGTTTGCCAAACCTATCATAACCCTCCTCCCTAACCTGGGCTTGGGACTGTATGCGAAACATAGGCGGAGTTCTTTTGACCTTAAATATGTATAACTTAATAGATAAATATGTATAACTTATTAGATAATTTATGTGTTCAAATCTTGTCACAAGTGTGCTTGGGTCTTGTACTCTCTTCTTCTGTTAATGCAATGATACACTGCTCTCTTTCATGTTTAAGGAAAAAATCTTGTCATAACTGAAAAATTCTATAAGGGGGCTTAAATTAAGGGCTCAACTCTTGTCAACTGTTGATAACCTCAATTATCAACATATTATGTGATTACATAGTTACACTAAATACTTTATGTAAAATATTTCAATAATGTTCCAGGTTTATGATAAAGCAAGAAATGCAGTTGCTCTTGCCCTAAGTCCGGTTGTTCGGGCTCTGGTTGATCCAGATGGTGCATTGCAGCAAGTACGGGACTTGGATGATGTAAGTGTAGACTATTTCTTGCTTTTATTTCAAATTCTTTAGCAGCATGCATCTAGGACATCTGCTGTTACTAGGGAGTATATTTTCACAATGTTTGCCTTTATAACTCATGGATATCTTACAGCAATTAATTTAAATGTAAATTTTTCATGTGTACTTTTTCAGGTGAGTTTCAGTGATTGGTTCATGTCTAAAGGCGGTTCTCGAGAGAGTATCACAAGAATGTGGGATCCTGTTGCTTACGCTCTTGGTTTCATCGACTGTGATAATATTAGTGCACGGTGCATGCTTACTATTTTCACCCTGTTTGCAACAAAGACAGAGGCATCTTTGTTACGCATGCTGAAGGGCTCGCCTGATGTTTACTTAAGCGGCCCGATAAAGAAGTATATAACAGACAGGGGTGGCAGGTAAGGTGACTGAGAACACATTGTCTTTTGAATTATCTCTTTACTACAGTCCAATTGTAAACTTACCTCATGTAACATATACATCAGGTTTCACTTAAGGTGGGGATGCAGGGAGGTTCTCTATGAGAAATCACCTGATGGGGAGACTTATGTTAAAGGCCTTCTCCTGTCCAAGGTAAGCTTGCTTATCCTGTGCTTTGCAAAGTTATGGAGGTAGATCAGACATGAAAAATATGAAGAGTTTTGTAGTCTTAACTGTTGTTGGTATAATCACTAACAATTTCTCTTGCCTGGACATTTTTAGGCAACAAGTAAACAGATTATCAAAGCTGATGCATATGTTGCAGGTTCTTTTCTGTAGTCATTGTGTTCATTTTCTTCTTTGATTGATGAGTATGCCCAGCCATGCAAAATTAACATGGTTTTGCTAAATGCACAGCTTGTGATGTCCCGGGAATCAAAAGACTACTTCCATCAGAATGGAGAGAATGGGAAATGTTTGACAATATCTACAAGTTAGATGGTGTTCCTGTAGTCACTGTTCAGCTTCGTTACAATGGATGGGTTACTGAACTACAAGATATAGAGAAGTCAAGGTAATTGATATCCTTTGTGTTCTTTTGCTATTTTTTTATATCCCCAATAAAAAGCCCACTACGCATACGTTAAGCTTCCATGTGAATTACCTTTTTCTATTCAAAAAATAATTGCAAATGCAAATTGTGTTTCCTTATGCGTTCCTCAGTGATTCTTTTCTAATCTTTGATGTAGACAACTGCAAAAGGCGGTGGGTCTGGATAACCTTCTATACACTCCAGATGCGGACTTCTCATGTTTTTCAGACCTTGCACTATCATCCCCTGCCAATTACTACATTGAAGGACAAGGTTCCCTGATCCAGTAAGTCTACTCTTTTATACATCTTTTACCTCTATGTTCAAAAATGAATTTTGGTGATTCAATGTTCTTAATAGTATTCGCTTTTTTACTGTTCATTTGAGGTTCTAGTAATGTACTTAAGCAGATTACTTAGTGAGCACAGCAGAAATACTGAATTGCGAGAGTCAAATCGTCTTCCCTTTGTGCAAATATACTAATGCTTTCTTCATTTGCAGAGCTGTGCTAACCCCTGGTGATCCGTATATGCCATTGCCCAATGAAGAGATCATTAGTAAGGTTCAAAAGCAGGTATGTTTGTATATAACATCTAATATAAACGATTCATGGAGGCTGTTTTCTTCACAAATAACTTATCAAGATCTCACTTTGAAGTAATAAAAAGGCGAGAGAAAAAAGGAATTTTTTCCGTTTATTTTTCCTAAGCTCACCTTAATACAAACACATTTTTTTTTTCTGTAGGTCTTAGAATTGTTCCCATCTTCACGTGGCTTGGAAGTTACATGGTCCAGTGTGGTAAAAATTGGACAATCCTTGTATCGTGAAGCTCCTGGAAACGACCCATTCAGACCTGATCAGAAAACACCAGTTAAAAACTTCTTCCTGTCTGGCTCTTACACGAAACAGGTATTGTGATTCTATAACACTGATCTAGTCACAACCATCAACTGGAATCGACGTCTCAGAAACTATCAACTCATTTCAGTTTTGTGGTGGTTACTCTGTGAATTTAAAGTTAGAATATTATTTAATGCACATATAAACCTAAGATTTACACTTATAACTTGTCTGTAGCACATGATAAAGGATTTCACTAGAAATATGATGTACTTTATTGTGTTTCCAGGACTACATTGATAGCATGGAAGGAGCAACTCTATCGGGTAGGCGAACCGCTGCCTACATTTGCGGGCGGGAGAGCAGCTGTTAGCCATCCGAAAGAAGTTAGTGGTTGACGACAGTGAGAAGCTATTGGGGAAAGTTGAAGCCCTGCAGACGAGTTAGCACCTTGCAATCAGACGCGTCGGAGTGGCCAACCAAACCATAATTTTGTCGACCTTGGACACGGGGTGGGTTATTGCAGCAGCCACTTCCTGTATATTCTGTTTGAGTATTGGATCATCCGCTGCCTTGCGCATTGTGGCGGCCTCTATTTGTAATTTGAAACTGGGGGTATCTAGGTGGCATACGGGATTCCATCAGGCAGTGTGTACCATTAGAACTCGATTAACCATTGGTAAAATTGGATGGGTGATACATAGCACACACTGTTACTTACGCCTTACGAGAGCTGATGATTCTTTTTATCTTGAAAGGTGGGATTCTGGTATAGTGGTATTCTATTACAGCTAACTGAACTTGTCTCCTACTCCTTGTCCGTGCAACCGTTTCATTTCTTTGTGAATAGTTTTGTTAAGTGTGTACAAAATCATAGTGATAAGATCTTAAAAGCATCTTTCGCTAAGGGCTTACCAAAATTTCCCGGCGTTATTATTGTCCATCGACATGGTTTGACCTCAAATCATTTGTCTAAGTTATTTTGTATTTTTTAACAATGCGACACAATCACACAAAAACCCAATTATGGTAGTCCTGGTGACCTATTAAAAAGTTTAATAATCCTCTGTTCCGGTGAAAGTTTTATCCTAAACTCCTAGTACCTGCTAACGTGTTCTTCGCCTGAAAAAAAAACAACAACCATGTGTCCCTCACTCTGGAGGCCTCACACCGTCACACGCCGCGACCTGTTCGTGGTGACCACAGCTTTTTGTGTCCATGACTCTGAGCCACTGCAACTTTGAGCTGCTCGAGGAAGCCATGGCTCTAAGCTCAACTTGGAAGCCGTCCGGCAGAAACCTCGTCGGCGCCGTGCTCCACCAATCCCTTCGCCGCTCGCACATCGCCTTGGGGAATCAGAGCCATCGCCGTCGCCTGACCGGCGTCGTCCGAGCTGCCTCTGACGACGCGCCGCCGGTGGTCAGGGCGGCCGTCGGTGCCGTCACCGAGCTCCTCAGGGCCCTGCCTCCAAACAAGAAGCCCAGGTAATCTGCTACTCGCTGCTTACCTTGTATCGTCCTGGAGGCTGGAATTTGGATTACAGTTCTTTTCTCATTTTATTTGTGTGGCTCTGCGGCGCAGGGACGCTGTTGAGGATGAGGGGGCAAAGCTGGAACCGCCGTCTTGCTCCAGCGTGGACGATGTGCTCGCCGTGCTTCAAGACGATTACCGGCGTGCCTACTTCCTCACCGGTACGGGTTTCCTTATACCGTGTCCTGCATTCTTTTCAGAGATTGTTGCTTACAGCATTGGAACATGGAGTCAGGAGGGTAGGCGCTGAGCCAAACTAGAGAGGACTACTAGTACTCTGTTTTTTCTCCTGCAATGTGGGAGACTGGGACCTGTTGTTCCATTATCTAAAAAAAAGTAGATACTCTGTTTTGGCCACTGAAGTGGAGATCTCATAGTAGAACTGGTACGTTTTTGCCATTGAAGTTGAGAACTCATAGTAGAACTGATACAAATTATATGAGTAGCGTTGAGGATGACCGCATTAGAATTATTTGCTTCTCATGGACGGTGTTTTAATAATAGACTCCAACTTCCTTAATTTTTGTCGAGCTCTAACTAGTTTGTGATAATCAAAACAAAATAACAATCGGGCTATGTGCTTTGCAGAGGCCGGAACTAGTGTTTCTATTATCTAAAAAACATCATATGAGTACATGACAAGGTCAAAGGATTTCTCAAAAATAAAGTCAGTACATAAAACTATGGAATGCGCAAGGAAACCGTAATCAACTCCTCTGGGACTGCAGGTGACTTCACTCCTAGTATATACATTGAAGATTGTTTGTTTGAGGATCCGACGATAAAGTTTCGTGGTACGTCCAATGATTCTATTGTAAGTAGTAGCCAGGCGAAGCAAAAATGATTAATCGTTATTTTGGAAATGGTGAAAATTTCTCAGCACTGAATCACATTTGCTCATCTTATTAGGACGGTCCAGGTACGCTCAGAATCTAGACCTGCTAGTGCCCTTTTTCGACAGTCCGTCGCTTGAGCTGGAGAACATTGAAAAGGTGTAAGACTTTTGCCTTTGCTGACTACTTTGCCGTTGTGCATCACAAATGTTAGTTTTCAGTCAGCACCAAGAAGCAACCTTTATATTTTAGTTCATCTTCGGACACGGACTACTAAATTTTCTAGTTTAATGAGGCCTTTGCTTCTTACTGCACATTCCAAAGTGCAGGGCTCGAGGATTGAAACAAAATTCATCAAAGCAACATGGATCCTAAGGTGCTCCTATTTTCACAAGCTTCAGAACAATGATGTCCATTCATGCTCATTTGGAAAGCACTTTCCATTGGACTGATACTCCAGTGCTATTTTCAGGACATACTTGAGGCTTCCATGGAGACCTCTCATTGCAATTAGAGGCAACACAACTTATGATCTGAATGAAGATTACAAGGTACACACACAGGACCAGAATCACATGTAAACTTTGTTTCTTTTTATTGGTTATTAGAAAAGTGGGAAATAACTCAATAATTAGCATAACAGTTACATTTACTCAGGTTACTAGGCACTCTGAGAGCTGGGACGTCTCTGCGCTTGAGGCCATCGGTCAGATATTTGTATCTGCTCCGGAGCGAAATGGCAGCTGAAGATACAATGAATACAACACAACGGTGCATTGTTTTGGTGGAAAACTATAACGACATAACCTTCGACATCACTTTATGATGTGCTGGTGGGCACCCTTCTTGAAGTAACAATACGCTCAAGAACGTTGTTCGACATGGTGTATAGAATTTGATGTGAAGTTTTGCACATGATTGTATAGATAAATACTAAATCATTTGATCTGAAAACAATTACAGTACTCCTGAGCTAGTTTTTATGAGGTATAAATTTTGATCACCTAAGGTCCTGAAAGGTCAGTTGTTATGTAAGGTGAAATGTTCAGCACTGTACAGGAGAGGAAGCAGTGTATAGGCTACAAAACTAGTTGTAAATGCAAGGGCACCGATCGGAACCGATTTTTGGCTGCAGCTGTTGGCTGTGGGTACTGTAGCGCAAGCACTAGCTACAGTGCCAGCAGCAAACAGCTGCAGGCAAAAATCTGCAGCGATTAGCACGAAGATTCTCAAAAAAAAAAAGTTGTAAAACGCTTCATTTCAGAAAGAGCCTTTTGTACCACTATTGGCCCATCTTAGCTAGTACTCTTTCACTATTGTCGACACAGGCCGAAAGCCCATCTTGGAGAAGCTTTTCGCGGCCCATACAAGAAGCCCAGGTGAACGTTCCACCTTCCCTTTCCTCTCGAAGCCACGGCGCCAGTTGGGCAACCCGTCCAGAAGCATCCACCACTGTCAGAACTCATCAGAACACAAGGAGATCCTTTCAAAAAAAAAAGGAGCACAAGGAGAAAGCCGAGCCGGAGCAGGACGCGAGGCAGGAGCAGCATCGCAGGCTCTAGAACCTTCTCGAAGATGTTCTCAAGGCTATCGGCGTGGTTCGTGAATCCGCGCCGGAACCCGCTGGCCCGCCTCCACCGGGACGCCGTCGCCGCCCGCCTCCGCAAGTACGGTGAGCACCCTACCAAGTACCAACTCCCTCCATTTCCCCCACCCGCTTGGAATTTCATAGGGTCAGGGCCAGTCGTCCGCGGATTGGGGTCGGGGGCGCAATCTCCGAGCTCCTGATCGAGTTGCTTCTGCGCAGGGCTCCGGTACGATGACCTGTACGACCCGTACCACGACCTGGACATCAAGGAGGCGCTGGCGCGGCTGCCGCGGGAGGTGGTGGACGCCCGCAACGCGCGCCTCAAGCGCGCCATGGACCTCTCCATGAAGCACCAGTACCTCCCCGAGGACGTTCAGGTGAGGATTTGTTCTTCGTGCTCCCTGATTCTCGCATGGTGCAGGTGCAATTTAAAGGGAAACACCCCAATTTAGTTGATGCCGTATGGGGTGTTGACTATAGTGGATTGCTAGAAGTAATTTAGCTGGGTTCGTAGGAACGGTGAATGGATGGTGACTGCTGCTCGGGATTGGGTTTTATGATCTGTCCTTATGCTTTTGAACCTGTGAAAATGGATGCTGTGTTTCCTCCTTATCAGTTATTATGATCTATTGTGGTTATGTAATGCTCAATGCAGTTTTTCCGGTGCCTATAAATTTATGATTATGGTGGCTTGCCTTACTGATTTTAGGTGGCATAGTTTGGACGTGGGTGGTTTGACAGTTTACATTCTGAACTGGTGTAAAACATTGCATTGAGGTTTAAGCATTGTTTACTCACTATAGATGTTTGTGAAAGGAAAAAGAAGTGTTATGTATTGGCTATATCTGGTTGCTTGTATTTTTTTCCCCAATAAATGATCAACCAGTCCACAATTGCTCCATATCTTGTTTGCTGTTTTACGAATATAGTGAGAGTGAGTTTTGTTTGAGCTCTTAGATGTGCAGCTCATTTGATTTGTAAAGTGCATCTGAAGCACATGACTTCATCATTAAATTAATTTTCTCTCTCTTTTTCTTCCTAAAGCCCATTTAGATATTTAACCTATAGCATCTGATATATTGACAACATCGATGTTTTATATGACAGGCCCTGCAGACACCATTCAGGAGCTACCTTTCGGACATGCTGGCTCTGGTAAGTGTATTTGTCTCACGCTGACATTCTGTTTATTCCCATATTTGCCATCACTGATGCACTCACCAGCAAATGTCAGATATAACTGTATAGAGAAACTGGTTGTGATTATTCTTTGGGATTCTACAGCTTCTAGATCTTCAACTTGCTGATGGCTGCAGTCTGAGGAAGAACTATAAGAAAAAGAGAAATACCCAGATTGGGGCTCATCTGCACTGGCTTGGCTGGTTCAAAGGGCTCAAACCACCTTTGCGCCCTAAGTTCTTTCTTCCCCCTCCCATGCCTCACATTTGGAAACCCCTCATGATACCTTGACTCCACGTCTCTCCCGTGATGTCCTTGCCCTAGGAAATTACGAAATAGAACAAGGGACAAGACTAATAAACAACGAGATGAGATTACCCTTTATGGCCTGTTGTCTTTGGTTTTGGGGACGATCAATTGTAGAATGACAAAATACAATTGATTGTACTGGTCATCTGAAGGTATAACTGTATAGAGAAACTGGTTGTGATTATTCTTTGGGATTCTACAGCTTCTAGATCTTCAACTTGCTGATGCTGCAGTCTGAGGAAGAACTATAAGAAAAAGAGAAATACCCAGATTGGGGCTCATCTGCACTGGCTTTGGCTGGTTCAAAGGGCTCAAACCACCTTTTGCGCCCTAAGTTCTTTCTTCCCCCTCCCATGCCTCACATTTGGAAACCCCTCATGATACCTTGACTCCACGTCTCTCCCGTGATGTCCTTGCCCTAGGAAATTACGAAATAGAACAAGGGACAAGACTAATAAACAACGAGATGAGATTACCCTTTATGGCCTGTTGTCTTTGGTTTCGGGGACGATCAATTGTAGAATGACAAAACACAATTGATTGTACTGGTCATCTGAAGGTAGTTTGTCATTGTGTTATAGTTAATGTAGTTGATATGGTTTGTCATTGTGTTATACTGTTATGTACTTGATTATTTTCTGAACATTAGTATATTCCATCCAATATTAATTGATGTCGCTAAGCAATCCCTGGAAGGAGTTTAGTTAAAATTATAGGTTCATTCGTTGGAGAAACTTTATGATGAAATGCTGGTCAGTTATACACAGATGGTTGATGTTTAATGCATCTTCATTGCAGGTGAAAAAGGAGAGTGCAGAGCGTGAAGCATTGGGAGCGCTTCCCCTCTACCAGAGAACCATCCCATAAAGTGCTTACATCGTGATCTAGCAATGAATGCAATGAAATTCAGTGGATAGTATTGTACTATGAGTTATGTTAAAACCTTCATACTCATAACTTATGCCAAACCTATGTTGTTCGAGACAAACATTTTAGTGTTACATTTGGCATGGTACATGCGTTGTTACTGCACTGCTCATGCAGTCCATCTATATCTAGTTATATGATGGATGGCCGAGGCAACCTTGTATTTATGAATACCAAACTGTGGTGCATTTGGTATACTGAGAGCCTGAAACCGTATTCTGGAGTGCTAATGTTGTATATTATGAATAGTTTTATGTGTTATTCCCAACCTTTGGACTTTTTTTCTGCCCAAAGTTGGGGGTTGTGGTGCTGGTACCCTCTCTTGAGAGACCTACGCTTAGAGAGTTGCTAATCCTTTCTGAATTTTGGAGTGTGGAATTTGTAGGAAACACATCCTCTATTTTTTATGCAATTCCTTGTATGTGACTTGATGCAGCTGTAGTACCATAGCAGTATAATCTTGGACAAGCATGTGCTGCTAAGGGTATTACACGGTTTTTGGACTGGAATACAAAAAAGACGGGATCAAAGAGAACTAAAGTGAACAGGCTTTTACAAGGATGATCTCATCCGAATGAACAATCCTATCCTACGATCTGATTGATACGAGCAGCCAAACACTACCTAAATGTCAAAGGAGATCAAACACTACGAAATCTTGAGATCTGGAACTAGCAGGTTAAGTTCCTTCTAGAAATGCTAGGTTTTACCAAGATAAAAATGGCAGATTTGCAACCCGGGAAGATATCTAGTAGAAACAACTCACTATTGGAAAATTGTTAGAAACATATTTAAATGTTTTTTAAAAATTGAAACCTCACACAAAATTGCAGGTCCGAACATATATTTTGTTTACTAAATAAAAAAACAAAAATCATGGTTCATAAGAGTAAAAGGACAAAATAGTGAATGGAAACATGTGGATGTTTGTTTACATCATATCTACACACATGCAAACGTTTCTGGAAAAATTCAAACTTTTAAATATGTTTAATACTGGACTTTTCATGTTTCTACATAGTAAGCTGTTTCCACTAGATATATTCCTATGAAACCCTAATGTGGTCAAATATAATCCAGATTTCTCCTTGAAAGAGAAAGAAGTCCATCAATCATCCATGAATTTTTGAAGGTTTTGCATGGGCAATGGAAAATTAATGCGTTCCAGACAAAGGTTTCTTTAGGTGCCAAAAATATTTTCCAATAAAATTTGTAATGTTCCATTGAAGACAACTAAATTTGGACTTCAGTACTCTTCCAAGGACTTCACTAGGTCAGTAATGTATTGGTGGGACCTAATGGATGCGCCTGGGTGAACTTATATATTCAGCAACATAGCATCGTGAGTCCTATTGTTGGTGTACAAAATAGGATGCATCCTCGCAAAATAGTTCCTACCAACTCGAAAAAAAAAACTCAAGGGAGAGGCATTGCAATGAACGTTTTAGCGAAGCTGGACACACTACTACAAAAAGAGCCAGCAATATCAGAGGGCATTTTCCAAGTAATAGCGGGCACACAAAAACGCTATTGTTGGGTGCCATTGCTGACGTCATCAGGACTGGGAGGCATCCGGAATAAAGTTTGCATGGATTGGATACACAACCAAAGCTAGAAGCTGTTAGGAAGAGTTGATTTGGGTGACTCGGCCAAAACCTGCTGACCGATTTGGTAGGAAGAGACTTCTTGCTGCACATGCACCTCATATCTAGGCCTGCTCCTAAGACGGTTGGCTACGTTGGTCTGATAGCGCGGCGGAGGGTTGGTGTCTTCGCAGGTTGGCGCACGGCTGCAGGTGGGCGCGGCTGCCAGGCGTGGCGGCCGGGAGAAGATGCGGCTATGTGAGAGAGGGGATTGAAACGGTGAATGGCGGCTGTGAGAGGGAAAATATTTAGGGTTTAGTCTTTTGTCGATGTGAGGACCCGAATTTCACCAACGTGAAACCCGGACCCTTTGTACCTCTATGCCACTCCCAGGAGTGTGGCACGTACATCCAACACATGTTAGTATAGAAAAACCATAAATAAAGAGAGTAATCAAGGCAAGATAACAGAATCTTCAAGTACATTATTAAAATGCATAAATCTCAATCCCAAGAGTACAAGAGCGTGGCACGCAGGCCATCGCGAAATCATGGTAGAAGTCTAGCGGAGCGGAAGCAAAGCGGAAGCATCTCTCGGTGAAGAACCGTAGTGAAGTCCATACCCACAAGCAACTCGAGTGTAGGCGAGACCGTCACTCCTCCTCGTCGGCTCTCTCAACCGGCTCGGCCGGCTCCTCGGCAACGGCGTCCGAAAAACAAAGTGATAAAGCCGTGAGTACATAACGTACTCAGCAAGCCACAAACTACCTAGCAACAATGTATGCATGTTGGGATAGTTCAAGTATAGACAAGGGCTAGCACCTAAAGCATTATTCCTCAAGTCTATGTGAATCATATTCTATTATTAGTCAAATTTTATAAGTGGCCTTGCAGGAAACAACACAATCCTGCAAGGGTCAAGTTTTATGTCCCGCACACCTCCACGGGACCACAGCTCGAAGCCGGAAGTAAAACAGCTATCGAGGGGAGAAGTAGTAAATGCTAATCAAGTGGATTTCTCTCGGTAGTGCCCATACTTTGGGCTAGACTATACGTATAGATTTATATATCTCTCGCAGAGAGTAAGCAAGCTGTACCCACGTGAAGAGGTACTCAAACAAAAGACCACCGTCGTGGCCCATGCAAAGCAACACTCACAAGATCACTCCACAAAGCATCGATCGGTAGGCGCCCGTCCCTCGAGTCCGGGATCCTCTAACCACAACATAGGAAAAGAAGGTCTCGAAGGGTGTGACAAGGCGTACCACGGGCCAGGTGGGATATCCTCTGCTCGTGGGTCGAGACAACAGCTCCAACACCCACTACCACTATTCTCTACACCACGACGGGCCACCCAGTCCTCCGCTAAGTATCATGATCCAGCCCGCCCATACAAGTCACGTGGTATGCTAGTAAAGCCAAGAGAGGTATACGCACAAGAACCGGTCCTTAAGCTGCCGGGACGAGTCACCATCCCTCTCCTCAAAACAACGAGTCTCAACAACGAGTGTCACCACAACAGGGGCCCCATAAACCCAAGGCCCCTACACAACCGTACCCGCAACAGGTACTCTCCAAATAGAGACTCCCCGAAGTCTCCCAGACACCTAACCACCTACACACTCGCCCTCGCAAAAGTCCTACAGGGTATCTAGTACGAAACTCGACACCTAAGAAACACCTACAATTTATTTTACACAAAAACATGTATAGTCATCATGGGGTTCAATTAAGCAACTAAGCAAGTACTAAGCATGCGAGTAACGGTAGAACAACCTATGGCAAACAGTGACAAGGATGGCATAGTATGGCATAGGTAAACTACAAGTGCAAGTAACCATTAATCATGCATGGTCCATTTTAATGCAAGTACTAAATAGGAGCAAGAGTGGTCAAGGATTGCGGCTTGCCCGGATAGGGCTGCTCCCGGGCCGGGTCGGGGTACTCGATCTTGCTGCGCTGGCGGGAACTCCTCAAGCTGCGGCTCGGACGGGAACTCCTCGGCACCGTCCGACGGACGGATCGTGAAACGAGGGGTTAGGCACGCAAAACGAGACAAAAGGAAAAAGTATGAAACGGATGACGGAAATTACGATACTAGAACATGACCAAAAGCTACACTAACGCGTAGAGAACGTCGCTACGAGCCTAACGCAACCGACCGCGTATTTTTCCGAGTCTCCAGGAGAAAGATATGAATTTCCGAAGATAAAAGGAATTATGGAAATTCAGAAAAATTTAATAAAAGAAATGGAATATTCTCTCGGCATATTCCTAGACACGCGGGCACCACGTCGGCGCCACGTCGATGCCACGCTAGACGAAAGACCTCCGGATCGGCGCCACGTGGCAACCCTTCCGCCACGCGGAACGACGGATAGGAGCCACGCAAGCGGAGAACTACGCCACGTGGACGCTATGTCGGCGAGAAAAACACGACACCGCAACAGCCCCGTCGGCGCCACCTCGGCAGGCCGAGAGAGGGCGGCGCCGCCCGTGCTCCGCCGCGGGGGCTGCCGGACTTGGCCTCGCCCGGCCGTTACAGCTCGCCGGCGGCCACGCCATGCACACCAGATTGGAGCCCGTCCTATGGCGCATCTACTAGCACCGATCCGGGCTCTAGCTCCCCTCGACGACGATGCAAGAGCTCGCCGGAGATAGAGGCGGCGGCGGCGCAGGAGGGAAAACCCCACCGGTGCGATTCTCTCCACTCCGAGCATACCGACTTGAAGCTCATGCACCGGGGAACCTTCCGGACCGGAGCGCGACTCAATTGGGTCACCGGAGCACCACCGGCGACGAAGTCCGCGACGGCGGCTCAACGGCGACCCGCGAATCTTACACAAACTCCACCCTTTCTCCAATCCAAAGGGCGCACGAGTTACGGAGCGACAAGGGAAGCTAACGCGGTAAGAGAAGGGACACGGGCTCGCCCGAAGCACGTGCTCGCCGGCGTCCATGGAGGGGACGGCGGCGGAACATGACGGGAGACGCCAAACGCCGCTAATCCGGGAGGAAGGAAGAGGGGATCGCCGCGGAAACTTACCGGGAAGCTCACGCGCGGCTCGGAAGGGGAGGAGGCGGCTTGACGGCGACGGGCGAGGAGGAATCGTTGATGGCGGACGGCGGGCTCGTGACACGCGTAGACGGTGACCACGTGAAGGTGCGTTCCGCCGCTACTACAAAACAACAGGGGTGCTCTTAGTGCCGGAGGAGAGAGTGGACGACGGGAAATCGCGAACAAGTGATGAGCTTGGATGGACCTTACCGACGACGACGAACGCCGGAGAAGTAGAAGGCGGAGGAAAACTTCACTCGGGTCGCCCGCGCGCTACGATGCTCGAGCGCCCAAACGGCCGGTACCACCCGACGCGGGGTCGCACGCCGAGCAAGAAAATCACCTTGCGCACGGGGGACTCGAAGCTCCGTCCATGGCGATGAGGGAAACCGCGGTGGCGGTGCGGCGGCTAGGGTTTGGAAGAAGAAGGGGGGAAGAGGGGACGGCTTGGGGTTTTGTAGGGCGGAGCGGAGGGAGCGGGTGAGCTTTAGGGCGCTATGCGACGCGCGTCCGAGGTGGCGGCTTCTCCGCGTGCCGCGCGAGCTCGGGTGAGCTGGAAAGGTGGGAGGAGGAAGATGCCCCTGTGCAGGCTGGATCGGGTCGGGCTGCGGCCGGGCTGGTGCGGGGGAAGGGGAAGGTGGTTGGGCCGCGCCGAGAAAACGGCCCAAGACGCAAGAATTCAAATAAAAGCTTTGCTAATTATTCTTCTTCGATTTCAACTCGATTCGAATTCGAATTTTGCCAAATTTTCATCAAAGCTTTTCCAAACTTGAGCATTTTTATTACAAGGTTTTTCGAGTACACTTCGGGCTGTTACGGACTCCCCCTTACAAGAATCTCGTCCTCGAGATTTCACTCCTCATCCTCGAACAAGTGAGGGAAGTCCTTTCTCAAGTTATCCTCCATCTCCCAAGTAGCCTCTCGCTCGGTGTGGTTACTCCATAACACCTTGCAGAACTTGATCTTGCGACTCCTAGTTTCCTTGAAAGCCACATCCAAGATCTTGACAGGATACTCCAAGTACTCAAGGCTGTCCTGCAGATCCAACACCTCTGGTGCAACCTGCTCCTCCGGCACACGAAGACACTTCTTGAGCTGCGAAACATGGAACACATCATGCACTCCGGCAAGGTGTCCCGGCAACTCAAGGCGATAGGCGAGATCTCCAATCCTCCTCACCACTCGGAAAGGTCCAACCAACCTTGGTGCCAACTTGCCACGCCCGTGGAATCTGCGCGTCCCACGAAGTGGAGAGACCTTGAGATAGACGTAGTCCTCAACAAAGAACTCCAAAGGTCTCCTCCTCTTATCCGCATAGCTCTTCCGCTCGCTCCGAGCAACTCGGATATGCTCTCTCACTTGCTCAACCTTCTCTTCGACCTCTCTCACAAGATCCGGTCCATAGAAAGACCTCTCTCCAACCTCTGCCCACATGAGAGGTGTCCTGCACTTCCTCCCATACAAGAGCTCATTGGGTGACATCTTGATGCTCGCTCGATAGAAGATAAGGAATCATAAGGAAAAGAGAGTGAAGGAAGTTAAAAGACAAAGAGAAGAAGACGTCGAGATACTTGCACGGTAGCTGTTGTTGTAAGAGAACTCCGCAAACGACAGGCTCTCCTCCCAATTCTTGCTTGTAGGTGAGCACACAAGCTCTCAACATATCCTCCAAGATCTGATTCAGCCGCTCTGTCGACCATCCGTCCGAGGGTGATAAGCTGTGCTAAAGTCCAAGTGAGTGCCCATAGCTGCATGCAAACTCCTCCAGAACTTAGCCACAAGCGAGGACCACGATCGGATACTATAGTGAGGGGTGCTCCATGTAACCTCGAGAATGTTATCAATGTACGACTTCGCAAGGGCGCCCACATGGTAGTCTAGTCCGACGGCTATAAAGTGAGCGGCCTTGGAGAACCGATCCACAATCACCCGGATGGAATCATGACCCTTCGGCGTGCGAGGTAGTCCAACAATGAAATCCATGCTGATGTTCTCCCATTTCCACATAGGAATCTCAAGAGGCTTGAGCAAACCGGGCGGCTTCCGATGCTGCGCCTTGACCCTCCTGCAAATGTCACACATCCCCACAAGCCGAGCAATGTCCCTCTTCATGCCTTCCCACCGGAACTCGGTACGGAGATCCTCATACATCTTTGTGTTCCCTGGGTGGATCGAGTAGCGAGAACAGTGAGCCTCTCGCAAGATCTCATCTCGAATCCCTGCACCTCCGGGAACCACAATCCGATCCTTGTACCAAAGTACACCATCACCATCCACTCCGAACCCAGGTGCCTTATCCTCCTTTATCTTTCCCTTGATCGACTCCACAAGGCTGTCAACCTTTTGCTTTTCCTTGATCCGATCTCCAAGAAGACTCGTGATCCTCAACTCATAGAGATAGCCCTCGGGAATGAGCTCCACTCCATCCCTCATCATCTCCTCAAACACCTCCGGTCGACTCGTCATGAGAGAAGTGCAATAGGCCTTGCGACTCGGCGCATCCGCAACAACATTGGCCTTGCCGGGATGGTAGTTGATGCTCAAATCATAATCCTTGATCAACTCAAGCCATCTCCTCTGCCTCATGTTCAGCTCGACTGCGTGAAGATATACTTGAGGCTCTTATGATCCGTGAAAATCTCACATCTGCCACTAATGAGATCGTGCCTCCAAATCTTCAAAGCATGAACAAGCTGCTGCAAGCTCAAGATCATGAGTGGGATAGTGCTTCTCATGTGTCTTCAAGCGCCTCGAAGCATAAGCCACAACCTTCCCGTTCCGCATGAGCACGCAGCCAATCCCATGAGTGGAAGCATCACGAGTACACCTGGAAGTCCGACTAAGATCCGGCAAGGTGAGCACGGGTGCGGTGGTCAATCTAGTCTTGAGCTCCTGAAAGCTCCTCTCTCGCTCCGGGGTCCACTCAAAGGTGACCTTATCCTGCAAGAGCTCCGTCATGGGACGAGCTATCCGAGAGAAATCCTCCACGAAGCGACGGTAGTATCCAGCCATCCCCAAGAATTTCCTCACATCCTTGACACACTGCGGTGACGGCCAACTCACAACCGTCCGAACCTTCCCGGGATCCACACACACTCCCTCGGCATTGATAACATGCCCTAGGAAAGCCACCTCCTCAAGCCGGAACCTGCACTTGCTGAACTTGGCATACAAGCGATGCTCCTTCAGCCTCTCCAAGACAACCCTCAAGTGATGTGCATGCTCTTCGGCGGACTTTGAGTACACAAGAATGTCATCAATGAAAACCACCACAAACCTATCCAACTCTGCCATGAAGACCTTGTTCATCATGTTCATGAAGTAGGGAGGGGCATTGGTCAAGCCAAAGGAAGCAACAGAAGAACGAAGCTAAACGAGAGTTAACCGAGAAACTCACCAAGGACGACGTCCGGCGCCTGCTGTGCATCCTCAACGAGTGAGGTGGTGAAGTCTAGCACGAGAGGCACTCTGCTGCGGCTGCTGTCTAGCTGCCGACCGCACGGGACGGGGAGCAGCTGCGAAGCTCGCTGCTGCTGCGGTGGCTGCGCTGCTGGCACTGGGTGTGGTGAAGGTGGTAGGAGCTCTCCGACCCACGTTGGGACACGAGTAGTACTTGTGCCCCGCCCGACCGCACTGGAAGCACTCGTTGGCGAAGGGCATCCCACCGCTCGGGGGCCTCCACCCGGACTGCTGTGGTGCTGGAGCACGCCGAGTACTGCTGACCTGCGGTGCGAACTGCCTCGCCCTGAGCTGCCAAACTGCGCAGAACCGCCAAACGCCCCTGTGGTGGGCGAGTGAACTGCTGCTGCTGCCCGACAAACCTCTGCCTCTGCTTGTCCTCCGGATCGGTCCAGCTGCCCTCCCGACCTCTTGTGTGCCTCAATCCTCTTGACCTTCTCAATGCTATCCTCAACCTCAATGGACTTATCCACTAGCTCCTTCGGGGTAGAGCACCTCGCCACGTGGGGTCCAATCTCGACCTTGAGACCCCGCTTGAAGTAATAGATCTTGTCCTGTTCAATGGGAAATAGAAATTCACGAAGAGAAATGAGATGAAGAGAAAACAACATAGAACGTATTGAGCAAAACATCGAGAAGTGTAGATAGTGATTATTTGAGACGAAAAGCCGAAAGAGAGATTTTTGACTCGCTCGGTGGAAACGTCACGAGGTGAGTAGCGTGACGGCTCGATCCACTCGTGGTAGTACTCGAGCACACCCATCGATCCCATCTTCGGGTTCCGGAACTCATCCGCCTTCCTGTCCATCACTCCCTTGGGGATGTGCTTGAGCTCCGAACTCCTGCTCAAACTCATCCCAAGAGATACTTGTCCGGGTCCTGGTGGTTGGCCACGTAAGTGTCCCACCACGCGCTAGCTGCGCCTCCGAGCAAGTACGAAGCAAGCGACACACACTCGCGTCGGTGCACTCCATCATCACTAGCTGCTTGGACACCGTCCCGAGCCAGCTGTCGGCGTCCGGAGGGTCGCGTGCGGTGAGAGAAAGTGTCCGGCTGCAGCCTGCGGAAGGCCTCCTTCCGCATGTCGAGCCGACTGCGGCCTGCGTGGTGCTGTGCTCGCTGCTCGCCGTGGAGCTCGCTCGTGGTGCTGCTGCTGCTCGCTGCGCAGCATCCGCATCGGACCTCCCAGGATGTTGGTCCGCATCACCATCACCTCGGCAAGAGTCCGAGCGGGTAGTGGCGGTGGTGGTATCTCCTGCTACTCGGCCTCCTCCTGCTCGGGCCGGCGCCTCTCGCTGTGCCGATGCCTCCTCGCTGTCCGAGCAACCTCCGGCTCTCCAGCTGCGAGACCCGGTGGTGCCTCTCCACCGCGGCCACGCCCACGGCCACGAGCGCCCACGGCTCCTCCTCCACGACCACGGCCTCTCGCACCGCGGCCTCGCGCAGCTGCTGCGGGAGCTGCACGACCTCCGCCACGGCCACGGCCTCGGCCACGTCCTCGCGGGGCCTCGCTCGTCAACCTCCATAGCTGCTCGGTCAAACTGCACGTGTAGACCCCTTCCTCTCGGCATCCGTTAACAAAGGCACAAATCCAACGGTTAGTACGGGTTATCCAATACTTTCTTCAAGTCTTGAAAGAATCTTCATGACTAAAAGATCAGTATGCAGATCATTCATCCAAGCAAACATAGTAAGGTATATCCATTCGATCACATCTTACGTTGAGAACTTTAAACGTTAAGACAGATTTCAAAGTTTGATGAAAGGAGCTTAGCAGATTAAAGATCTAGATCATGTCCTTATGGTTACGTCCGGTTTCTACGGGTCTCGTTCCTACGAGTCAAGTATGGCTCGATACCAATCTGTGAGGACCCGAATTTCACCAACGTGAAACCCGGACCCTTTGTACCTCTATGCCACTCCCAGGAGTGTGGCACGTACATCCAACACATGTTAGTATAGAAAAACCATAAATAAAGAGAGTAATCAAGGCAAGATAACAGAATCTCCAAGTACATTATTAAAATGCATAAATCTCAATCTCAAGAGTACAAGAGCGTGGCACGCAGGCCATCGCGAAATCATGGTAGAAGTCTAGCGGAGCGGAAGCAAAGCGGAAGCATCTCTCGGTGAAGAACCATATGGAAGTCCATACCCACAAGCAACTCGAGTGTAGGCGAGACCGTCACTCCTCCTCGTCGGCTCTCTCAACCGGCTCGGCCGGCTCCTCGGCAACGGCGTCCGAAAAACAAAGTGATAAAGCCGTGAGTACATAACGTACTCAGCAAGCCGCAAACTACCTAGCAACAATGTATGCATGTTGGGATAGTTCAAGGATAGGCAAGGGCTAGCACCTAAAGCATTATTCCTCAAGTCTATGTGAATCATATTTTATTATTAGTCAAATTTTATAAGTGGCCTTACAGAAACAACACAATCCTGCAAGGGTCAAGTTTTATGTCCCGCACACCTCCACGGGACCACAGCTCGAAGCCGGAAGTAAAACACCTATCGGAGGGGAGAAGTAGTAAATGCTAATCAAGTAGATTTCTCTCGGTAGTGCCCATACTTTGGGCTAGACTATACGTATAGATTTATATATCTCTCGCAGAGAGTAAGCAACCGTACCCACGTGAAGAGGTACTCAAACAAAAGACCACCGTCGTGGCCCAAGCAAAGCAACACTCACAAGATCACTTCACAAAGCATCGATCGGTAGGCGCCCGTCCCTCGTGTCCGGGATCCTCTAATCACAACATAGGAAAAGAAGGTCCTGAAGGGTGTGACAAGGCGTACCACGGGCCAGGTGGGATATCCTCCGCACGTGGGTCGAGACAACAGCTCCAACACCCACTACCACTATTCTCTACACCACGGCGGGCCACCCGAGTCCTCCGCTAAGGATCATGATCCAGCCCGCCCATACAAGTCACGTGGTATGCTAGTAAAGCCAAGAGAGGTATACGCACAAGAACCGGTCCTTAAGCTGCCGGGGCGAGTCACCATCCCTCTCCTCAAAACAACGAGTCTCAACAACGAGTGTCACCACAACAGAGGCCCCATAAACCCAAGGCCCCTACACAACTGTACCCGCAACAGGTACTCTCCAAATAGAGACTCCCCGAAGTCTCCCGAGCACCTAACCACCTACACACTCCCCCCGCAAAAGTCCTACAGGATATCTAGTACGGAAAGTCGACACCTAAGAAACACCTACAATTTATTTTACACAAAAACATGTATAGTCATCATGGGGTTCAATTAAGCAACTAAGCAAGTACTAAGCATGCGAGTAACAGTAGAACAACCTATGGCAAACGAGTGACAAGGATGGCATAGTATGGCATAGGTAAACTACAAGTGCAAGTAACCATTAATCATGCATAGTCCATTTTAATGCAAGTACTAAATAGGAGCAAGAGTGGTCAAGGATTGCGGCTTGCTCGGATAGGGCTGCTCCCGGGCCGGGTTGGGGTACTCGTATCTGCTGCGCTGGCGGGAACTCCTCAAACTGCGGCTCGGACGGGAACTCCTCGGCACCGTCCGACGGACGGATCGTGAAACAGGGGTTAGGCACGCAAAACGAGACAAAAGGAAAAAGTACGAAACGGACGACGGAAACTACGATACTAGAACATGACCAAAAGCTACACTAACGCGTAGAGAACGTCGCTACGAGCCTAACGCAACCGACCGCGTATTTTTCCGAGTCTCCGGGAGAAAGATATGAATTTCCGAAGATAAAAGGAATTATGGAAATTCAGGAAAATTTAATAAAAGAAATGGAATATTCTCCGGCATATTCCTAGACACGCGGGCACCACGTCGGCGCCACGTCGATGCCACGCTAGACGAAAGACCTCCGGATCAGCGCCACGTGGCAACCCTTCGCCACGCGGAACGACGGATAGGAGCCACGCAAGCGGAGAACTACGCCACGTGGACGCTATGTCGGCAGAAAAACACGACACCGCAACAGCCCCGTCGGCGCCACCTCGGCGAGGCCGAGAGAGGGCGGCGCCGCCCGTGCTCCGCCGCGGGGGCTGCCGGACTTGGCCCGCCCGGCCGTTACAGCCCGCCGGCGGCCACGCCATGCACACCGGATTGGAGCCCGTCCTATGGCGCATCTACTAGCACCGGTCCGGGCTCCGGCTCCCCTCGACGACGATGCAAGAGCTCGCCGGAGATAGAGGCGGCGGCGGCGCAGGAGGGAAAACCCCACCGGTGCGATTCTCTCCACTCCGAGCATACCGAGTTGAAGCTCATGCACCGGGGAACCTTCCGGACCGGAGCGCGACTCAATTGGGTCACCGGAGCACCGCCGGCGACGAAGTCCGCGGCGGCGGCTCAACGGCGACCCGCGAATCTTACACAAACTCCACCCTTTCTCCAATCCAAAGGGCGCACGAGTTACGGAGCGACAAGGGAAGCTAACGCGGTAAGAGAAGGGACACGGGCTCGCCCGAAGCACGTGCTCGCCGGCGTCCATGGAGGGGACGGCGGCGGAACATGACGGGAGACGCCAAAACGCCGCTAATCCGGGAGGAAGGAAGAGGGGATCGCCGCGGAAACTTACCAGGAAGCTCACGCGCGGCTCGGAAGGGGAGGAGGCGGCTTGACGGCGACGGGCGAGGAGGAATCATCGATGGCGGACGGCGGGCTCGTGACACGCATAGACGGTGACCACGTGAAGGTGCGTTCCGCCGCTACTACAAAACAACGGGGGTGCTCTTAGTGCCGGAGGAGAGAGTGGACGACGGGAAATCGCGAACAAGTGATGAGCTTGGATGGACCTTACCGACGACGACGAACGCCGGAGAAGTAGAAGGCGGAGGAAAACTTCACTCGGGTCGCCCGCGCGCTACGATGCTCGAGCGCCCAAACGGCTGGTACCACCCGACGCGGGGTCGCACGTCGAGCAAGAAAATCACCTTGCGCACGGGGGACTCGAAGCTCCGTCCATGGCGATGAGGGAAACCGCAGTGGCGGTGCGGCGGCTAGGGTTTGGAAGAAGAAGGGGGAAGAGGGGACGGCTTGGGGTTTTGTAGGGCGGAGCGGAGGGAGCAGGTGAGCTTTAGGGGCGCTACGCGACGCGCGCCCGAGGTGGCGGCTTCTCCGCGTGCCGCGCGAGCTCGGGTGAGCTGGAAAGGTGGGAGGAGGAAGATGCCCCTGTGCGGGCTGGATCGGGTCGGGCTGCGGCTGGGCTGGTGCGGGGGAAGGGGAAGGTGGTTGGGCCGCGCCGAGAAAGCGGCCCAAGACGCAAGAATTCAAATAAAAGCTTTGCTAATTATTCTTCTTCGATTTCAACTCGATTCGAATTCGAATTTTGCCAAATTTTCATCAAAGCTTTTCCAAACTTGAGCATTTTTATTACAAGGTTTTTCGAGTACACTTCGGGCTGTTACAGTCGACCCTTAGTTTGACGTCGCCTAGCATATTTCCCGACCGACCTTCCAAAGAAAATCTTCGAGACAATTACCGACCAACTGTGCATCGGTGTAAATCGAATTATCGATCAACTATTTGTAGCTAGTTTTAGCGACCGACAGACGGTCTGTAACTAGTATTGATCGGTAAAAATGTACCGTGGTATAGTGTTTGGTCCGATTGTATCCATCAGAATTTGAGTCTGTTCTTCCAGCCGGACTCCATCGGCACATCCTGTGTTGTTCGATGGCACAATGTAACAGTACCGGGTATCGCTGCTGTTTAGTAACTGGAGACAGTGGCGGAAATGCACACAGGGCCGCTGGGGCCATGGCCCTAGTCGCAGGAAAAAATACCCGAGTAAACTGCCGCTGCTGGCGTCGAGCTCGCCTGCTACGCCCAGCAACCAGCATAGCTTCACGGCATGACAGTTCAGACTCCTGAGGCCGTCCCGCAGCGCGACCATCCGGAGGCTGCACGCTGTAGGCAGGTCTTTTCCTCCCTAATCGTTTAATTAATCTCTTATCTAATTAGCACTGAATTGATTGATTTATATTGCATTTGTATACTATAGTTGAACTGCATAGATGAAGAGGAACAGGACAATAGTGTCAAACTTTTCTGCTTCCCCCACCCCGGTTATACAAGCCAATCAATCTCCTACTACTCAAGAAAGAAAACTACAACAAGAGATGGAGACACTAGAAACTGCTAGAGATAACAGTGTGGAAGAAACTATTCTCCATGTCCTATCTAATGGATATGTAGCTGATCCTAGCCTTCGTATAGCTATCTAATGTCCTGCTATTGTTGACGAAGAGACGACAAGCTAGGTTGAACAAATGCACGATCTTCACTATTAGGTACTTATCTTAAATTAAATATCTAGGCATCTAGCATATTAAACCAGTTAAGTATGCGAATGATGTCAAATCACTTCAAATATTGAATTTTTGCTTTTTTTAAAGTATTAGTAGCTTGCCGATAGAAATTTTCTTGAGCAACAGTTAGTGGCCCTAGTCTTGCCGAGCTTAAATTTCCGCCACTGGAGAGTAGGTTGTTTCAAATTGGTAACCAGCGTGAAGGTAATCTTTATGCTTTGTGATGGTGGATGTGTGTGCTGTTGTGTGGGTGTTTATTTTTGTACTTTCTTCTTCTCTTAATACAATCTTACACAGCTCTCTTACGTGTTCAAGAAAAAAAAACTTGTTGTGGCTGGTGTTGCAGTCATTAGAGGCGCACCGGGTTGGTAAAGCGGCCACATGACCGCAGATATGGGCGCAGGGTGCATTGCCAATGGCAATAGCCCGCGGGCAGATCGGTGGATGGATAAAATATAATTGACTCAACCACGTAATTACACTGAAATCCCAAGACTAACTAATGTTCCTGCCTGTGATATCATCAGTAGATAGTGGAACAGTTTGGGACGCGATTTTGTCATTTGAGCGCTCATGTGAGCTGATAGTTGACACTGCCAATTGAGTAGTCAGATAATACAGTATAGCTTAGATAGATTTTCCAAGAGAAAAAAGAAAACCTGGTTTCTTGATCATTAAAGCCTACAAGCTCATCTGATTATGACGCGCTTTATAGAGAGGCAAAAAATATTGAATCCTCCTTTAACATAATACTCCTATATAATTAATGAAACTCCAAGAAAATTTCCATATGTTTTGAAACAAGGAATGCAATACTGGCGAGTAGTTTTGAGAAACTACTTCCCAATAGTTTAACGGTATTTTATCATTCACTAATAATTAAGAGATTTATATTTTTTTGAAAATTTAATTAATTTTTGGCTATGAAACATAACCCTATTTTGTAAGGAAAATGATGAATTAACATAAAAATTAATTGAATTACTTAGTTTGATTTATATTATGATAAAAATAAAAAAATTCATCAGAATCTATCAATTTGACGATATTACCTGTCATATGGTAAAATATTGACCAATAATTGTGTATTTCCGATATTAGATCTATACCATTGGATCAAAGTACATGGAAAAACTACTGGTCAATATTGTGGACCAAAAAACTCCTCAAAATATAACTCCCTTGAAAAGTATTGAATAAAAATTGAGTTTCTACATAGTAAGCGGTTTCCACTAGATATATTCCTATGAAACCCTATTGTGGTCAAATATAATCCAGATTTCTCCTTGCAAGAGAAAGAAGTCTATCAATCATCCATGAATTTTTTAAGGTTTAGCATAGGCGGTGGAAAATGAATGTGTTATAGACAAAGGTTTCTTTAGGTACCTAAAATATTTTCCAATAAAATTGTAATGTTCCATTGAAGACAACTAAATTTGGACTTCAGTAGTGTTTCATCGGCATATTATTTAAAGCATCCACATTGCCGCATGGTGCATTCAGGCGGATTGGTGAAAGGATGGAATAAAATTGACTCGATGATGATAATTACTGAAATCTCAAGAGTAACTATGTTCATGCCTGTGACATCAGTTGATAGTGTGGTACCGTTTTGGATGCGGTTTTGTCATGTGAGAGCTCATGTGAGCTGATAGTTGTTGACACTGCCAATTGAGTAGAGTCAAATAATTCAGATAGATTTTCCAAAAGAAAAAAAAAAAGAAAAGCTGGTGACTCGATCAATAAAGTCTACAAGCTCATCTGATCATGATGCATGGCTTTAGAGTGGCAAACAATATTCACACCTCCTTTAGCATAACATATAATTAATGAAAATCCAATTGAAGTTTTTCATGTTTTTTCAAGTAACAACACGGCCAGCCCCTGCTGATTATACATGTTAATGAGAACGTAATTAATACAATGATTAGAAATCATAGAAAGATTAACAAAGTGGAAAGAAAAACAAGAATTCGCAGAAATAAAAACAAGAAGAAATCAAGTAAAATTATGTAGCCTAGTTCTATAGGTAGGAGAAATCATTTTGGAACAATCTGAAGCAATCAGCCCCTGATGGTTTGACACCATTGGTTGTAATGAATTTTTCTTTCTTTAAAGAGAGAGACAAAGAAAGAAGTGGGTTGACCTACCTATTAAGGCTCTGTTTGGATTTACCTCATAAATTTTAGCTGGCTAAATTTTAGCTATTTTTGCTCAAACAGGACCTCCTAAAATCTCCTAAGTTTTATCCAAACCACCTCTTAAAATTTAGACCAATAGTCATTTCAACCCTCCTTAGAAGCTCCAACTTTGGAAAAAGCAACTAAAGTCAGAAGTACATCTCTCACATCTTAGGGATAGAAAAAAGTAAAGAGGAGAAACTTTTTCTTAAGAGATATATGATTATCCATGGATCTAAATATGAGCTTCTAAAATTTAGTTGGCTAAACTTTAGCCAACAAGAGGATCTAATTAAACAACCCCTAAACCTGGAAGTAGAATGTTAATTAAAGTACTCCCATCACTGTAGCCTCACCGTCTCAATTTTTAACAGCGACATCCTCCGTGGATGTATGACATTTGTACAAACCTTTTTCCCGTGTGTATGCGAAAGAAGACTAGACACTCCAAATCCCATAAAAGGCTGATTTGTACCTATCTGCAAAGTATACAAGCATGTAGCTACCCCTGGGTTTTGGATCCTGCTAATCTACACACCGCGCACGTGGCTAGCTAGTAGAAACCAAACACATCTGTTTTGTTAGAAAGGACACAATCGCATGACTGTGCTTTGAACTTAATTTTGATTTTGATTATCTTTTTGAGACTTGGCCAACGCCAAAGAAAGCCATTTACATGCCGTTACCATTGGGCTGTTAAAAATCAACTTGATGTGAAATTGTTGGTTAGGTGGTTCTTTGCAATTAACATACCCGTTATATTGCAACCTACATCCTCCTTTGGGCAATAAGGGGTGTTTGGATCCTCTAGTTGGCTAAAGTTTAGCCAACTAAAGTTTAGTCACCTAAAGTTTAGCCAACTAAAGCTAAACTTTAGGAGATGTATGTTTGGATCCTGACTAAAGTTCATGACTAACCAAAAAATGGACATATTTACCCTTAATAAATGTTTCTCCACCTTTACCTTTTCTATTCCTAACATGTGACGAGGAGTACTTTTGACTTTATTTGTCTTTATCCAATGTTTAGGAGAGTTTAGCAAGGTTGAGATGACTAGTGGTCTAAAGTTTAGAAGGTGACTTGACTAAAGTTTAGGAGGTCATGTTTGGAGAAAAAGTAGCTAAACTTTAGTCAACTAATGTTTAGGAGGTGGATCCAAACAGGGGCTAAGGGGTGTTTGGATCCTCTAGTTGGCTAAAATTTATCCAACTAAAGTTTAGTCACCTAAAGTTTAGCCAACTAAAGTTTAGGAGATGCATGTTTGGATTCATGACTAAAGTCTATGACTAAAAAGGAGACATATCTAACCCTCAATAAATGTTTCTCCACCTTTACTTTTTCTATCCCTAACATGTGGTGAGGGGTATTTTTGACTTTATTTGCTTTTATCCAAAGTTTAGGTGAGTTTAGCAAGGTTGAGGTGACTAGTTGTCTAAAGTTTAGGTGACTTGACTAAAGTAGTTTATGAGATCATGTTTGGAGAAAATGTAGCTAAAATTTAATAACTAAAGTTTAGAAGGTGGATCCAAACAGGACCTAAGTTGATCAGCACATCATTATTAGATGCGACACTCTTTTCATTTATCCTTATCCAAGTGATTGTCTTTCTGCGTGTTGACACGTAGCTTTCACTGTCAGTTGGCACCCCTGGATGTGTAGCTGGGCTCTGGGCAACCTCATTGAGTGGATTCCATAGAGCAAAAGCAGGGGCCTCCCCAACCTCCTATTGCCCGATTGCAATGGCCACCCCAACCAACGACACCGTGAGGCCGGTGTGAATGGAGGGCCCGTCTCCTATGCTAATCACCATGCATCCCTTACATGCTGTGTAGTATACTACTATCAGCCTTTTTGGATGACAAGCATTGCTCCATTATTATTCGTGTCCCCTATCAGAACAACTTCTATCACAAATTGACGTTAGTGGCGGCCAGTATTTTTTCTTGTTCACTGGTATGGACAATGTCCGAGACTCCAAAAATTGTGCACGGTTGTTTCAAAGACTAACATGCATGACGCTGCAAATTCTTGTAACATTAGGATGTTCGTCTCCAGAGACTAAAAGTCCTTTAACACTAAACTTTAGTATCTCATAGCTGAACAGTGAGTTTAGTGCTAACTAAATTTTAGTTTGTTAAACTTTTCCCCGCTAAAGGTCATATACTCGCATGAGATACGATGCTCATGAAACCACAAACTTAGCATTTTCTTTTGCATCGAAACGGAAAACATCCAGTTTCAAACAAAGATTTTCAATAAAGATTACGCCTAAACTGATACGTTGCTCAATTCTCTCTTGGCCCTCACCCACAGTGGTAGGCTTCATAAGCTATCATTTTGTGGATACGGGTCGTTAGTGACTTTAAACCTCATGCTTGTGAATTGAGACCATTGTGCTTAATTATATAGCTAAGTTATTCCCCTTTGAAGAGGAATTGATGTGTCACAACAATGATATTATTGGAATATCACGGTAGCACTTGCAGAGGTAATGGTCGTGTTCATGTTTAGTACATAAGAAAAATTTGACTAAACGTCACTACATAAGAAAATTAGTACTTGGATATGTGTTGTGGGATGTCCGTCCGAGGTGTCTTATGAGTGGTGCTCATGTCCGTCTTATATATCCGGGATCGTAGTTACATGACATGAGTGCTAGTCGATCTACAATATATATTCAAGTATGAGTCTATCTTTAACTTTACTTGTTCGTCAATTATTCAACAACACCCTCTCAATTTTAAGAACAAGAAATTTAAAAAATCACTACAGGAACGAAACATTGTAATTACCGAATAGTGATTCTCCTACCAATTATTATAACTCTTTTATTTTCCCACTGACAGTTACTCCCTTCATTATAAAAATATAAAATTAACATATAAAAGCTTCGACAAAAAATCATTTTAACTTGACCTAGATTAGTTATTCTAGGTATGATATGTATATGAACTTTAATTCGTGCATATATGCTACTATATATTTTATTAAATATGAGAATTTTATTTCCGTTCCCGACGACTCCATAGATTATTCCCGGTATGGCGTCCTGCATTTGTTTCGTCCTCATTCGGCCATTCCAAATGTGCTGCAGCCTTGTACACGAGCATCTCCTTCTCTCTCTCCTCCAAAAGGCAAAATAAGCGGTTCTCTCTCCTCGAAAAGGCACAAGCGGGTGGTAGGAAGATCGAAGGGTACACTTTTCTAGGCTAGCTTGACATGACTGCACAAATCTATACCAGCTGGCCTAGAAGGGGTGCAGCCCATGTGAAGGATGGTGCGGCCCCAAACGGATCATTTCTGCTCTTCTTTTCCGCGCGTGGCAAAGTGACGTGGGCTCATGTGATGCGGCATGGCAGAAAATTATATACATCTTCTCAGCAAAGTTGCCTGAAAATGCAGGAGAAAAGTGGCTTTTGTGAAGGGAATGTATGCAGGTCAATTAGATCAAGGTATGGCTGTGGTTCCCTTAAAAATAATGATAATAATTTTAAGTGGGTGGTAGGGTGATGAATTTCATGAGTAGCATCATCATGGGATCATATATATGGAGGATGAGCTTCATGTAGTAGCATCCCTTTTCCATCAATTTTATTTTTGCCATCAACCTTTTTCTATTATATGGCCACAGGAAGTGGACTGGTGCAGTCTAGATGATGGTACAATAATCTTTGTGACCAAGTGCAATAATGTGATTCCGTTAGTTGGGGGCGTGATCAACCCATTCGTGCTAAGTAGTGTCTCTCCCATTTGTTATTTTGTAGATAGTGCTTCCATTTTTATTTCCAGAAAATCATTTGAGGTACGGTCATGGAAGAAGCCTCAAGATATATAAAGGAGCGGTACATGGCTCCACGAGGAAGATGCCATTCAAGCGCTTTGTTGAGAAGTGGGAGGTACTGTAATGCATTTCGTTACCAGGACAAATTCTTTGACAAAAGGGGCCTGTGGAACAAGCAAATGAAGTTGATGATAGGGTCGAATTGTAGCAAAGATTCTAGGGACAATGGCGTTTTAACAACAATTTTGAACTCTAATTGCAAAATGACCATCGATTTTAAAATTTTGTAAAATAACCATCACTTTTTCAACCCGAAGACACCATTTACCATCGATTTGTAACGCCATCAGCCAAACCCAAATAAACAAATTAAAAAAAGAAAAACCCGATGTAGATTAAAAATGACCGTCCCTACCCTCCTCAATTTCTCTCGGTCTCTCCCCATACGGCCATACCTGAGTCTCTCTCTCCAATCCTAGGCGGTGGCGGGTAGGTCCAGCAGCAGCGGGCGCAAGCGCAAGTAGGAGCATTGGCTGGGACAGGCGGAGGTGCAGCGCGACCAGCGTGCAAGGCGCGACGCGCGTGGTCGTTGGCCTGGGCAACACGATGCGACCAGGGAGCAGCGGGCGCCTATCGCGCGAGGAGCAGTGGTTGCGGGGACGCAGCGAGGAGCAAGGGACATGTTGTTTTCTTCTTCTTATTGAATATGATATATGTTGTTTCAAATGTGTGAAAAAACAGCAAAAATGTCACTGAAATTATGCCCACAATTTTATGTACAGAGTGAAATTTTATTTAAAATATTATCTGTCAATATTTTGAAAATTTGAAATATTTTCGATGTCTCATACGAAAATTGTGGTGGAATCATATCAAACTGTGGTAAAATTGCAAAAAGGTATTTTCGTCTTTGATCATGAAAGTTAACATCGTTAGAGCATTTTACTAGACTTGTGGCACTTTGGTTGTTCAGATTCAAAAGTGATGGTAAAATTGCAAAATCTGAAAACGATGGTGAAAACACAATTAAACAGGTTGTTATGCAATAGTCCAAGATTCTAATGATCGGTGATGATGAACGAACAGGGAAGTTGGTTAACGGGACCCGGCAACTCCCGCCAACAAGGACGGTGGAGCACCGCTGGTTGTCTCTGGTGGCAACATGTGCCACCAGGGATCACAATGTAACTGGGATCAAATGAGGTGTACTAGTATCCAGAAGAAGGCTTCATTTCCCTTTTCCAAAAGAAAAAAAATCAAACCGCCTTTTAAACTGCGATGTCTGAGACGAAGAAAACAACGGAGACAGGTCAGAGCGTCGTTAAACCGGCCCACGCTGAGAGCGCTACAGTGACGGTCGCCGCCTTCGGATTCCTGATCACCATTCACCAACGGTGTTTATTTATTTTCACCCACTACAGTGATTAATGGATGGCTGCAGGTGGGCCCCAGCGCGAACCCAATGATGGTGGAGATTGCTGCAGTGCAGGGAGCCATTGACCGGATGTCTCGCGGACTATTGACCACTGGATTAATGCTCCGAAACCGTAACGGACCGACCGGGGACGCACATGACACTGTGATTACTGTGCTCTGCTCAGGTGTTCAGACGTTTTGTTAAATCAACTTGTGGTTAGGCCAAACATGGCACAGTAGTACTACTTTCCCTACCTTTTTTTTCTTGAGATACGTATTTTTTTCCTAGCAGGTGATGAAGTTGATGCGGCCACGTCAGCGGAACAAACGACAATCGTATCGGAGATTGGTGTTGCAATTGCAACTCTCTCTCGCCCACGCTTTGGTCTGGTCCACCTGTCATCCTCTCTGGGGTTCTCTCTCGTCGCTCCTCGCACGACGGCATGTGCTGCCACGGCACAGAGCGAATCCGAACAAGGCCCCAATGTCCGGGAAGAAGAAGACGCCCTCTTCCCTCCGCTCACTCACGTGGGTCCCTTTCCGATGACAACAGCGGTCAGTGGCGGCACGCGCGCTCGGTGCAGTGAGGAAAAACTGCGATACCTCAGTTCACCTACACCATGTAACTGACTTGTGGGACCGAGGGGTGGGTCCCGCACCAGTGGGTCCGTGTGGTCCGCGCGTGTGGCTTTCGAGTACGTGCACGGGCTGGGTCCGAGTGGGACGTGTCGTCGGGCACGAGGTGGTGCCACAGTTTGACAGGGCTTTCGGGCCCGTGCACTACCTAGAGGAGGAGAATTGCTATAGCTACCCGGGGTATCTCCACACAAGAAAATCAGATATCCACTGTCCACTGTCATTTGCGTTCCTTTTGCCAATTAAAGTAGCTTAGGCTCAAGAGAGAGGCGGAAGTAGTGTGTCATGTATATTCTACAGCCAGATGAAAATATCCATGCGGTTGAAAAAACATATTCTCCCCAACTTGTTTTCTCTCTAGAAAAGCCGGAAGCAGCAGAAGTCGAAAAGTGAAACTGCAACAATACTGGATGGCATTGAACACCGTACCTCTCATTGGCCCTTTCTTCTTTCTTCTTCTTTCTCTTTGAATCATATGGAGAGATCGGCTAATGATCATGCACCTAACTTTCTTTCTCCTTGTTTATAGAAAGATTGTAATGATACTAGTAAATGAATGAAAATTGTGATTAAAAAAAAACATTTATGTTGAAATTAAATCATGTTTTGTGCACATTCTTCGATTGCTCGCATCGAAAAATTCTGACTACCATGCAAATGTTGAATAGTCATATAAGCTCTCAACTAAGCATATAACTATATTAAACTATTCAACCAAAGTGATTCGAAGCCTATAAGTCGATAATTTTGTTTTCTTTTTCATATTCAAATCATTATCCCTCCTTGATGCTTTGTTTAAATTAAAAAATTTTGGGATTTTTTTTTTCAAATTACATGCATTTGTCTTATAATATTTAAAATATGCAGGTAAGTTAGGACGTTATTGTTTTCCCAAGAAAGAATAATTCAGGTTGTAGCCAAATGATAATTTCTGTGTCTTGTAAATTTATCATCAGCATAAGACATGAATCTTGTTTGAATCTCATGTTCCATATATGAGAATTTTTATAAATATAAATGAACTGTTTACGATAAGTAAGAATTCAAAGGTGTGACACATCATGTCACGAAAGTCCCTTTCCCAACGCTGTTTGCTACCCTATCCGTTCATACATTCACGCCAGGCCCCACCAGTCATTGTGACCCAACTTGCGTCGGCCCTGTGCGCCTAATAATTCGCGAATCATGGGGCACGGGAGGGGCATTTCCGTCCAGGAATCCAAAATTAAAGCTCGGAAACGGCAAAAGCCATGGCGAGAGTGGCAGCAGGCCGACCAGTCCCCTCCTCCCACTCCCCACCCAGCGAGCTCAGTGCACACTCCCCCAGCTGCAGCTCACGGGTGGCGAGGCCAAGCACTAAGCGCCTGCGCCCCTGCATTCCTGCAGTATTCGCGGATCGGTCCTCGCCGCAAGCGGCCAGGGGGCCTTTCTGCGAGCCAAAAGGGCGGTCTTGCGAATTTTCAGAGAGAGGAGGGGGTGAAAGCTACAGAGGTGTTGCTGAGCTGAGCGGTGGACGGCGCCTTCAGCGGCGGCGAGTGGCTTCAGCGGGAAGCTCTTGCGGTGCGCGCATGGCGAGGGCGAGCGGTGGCAGTGGCCACGCGTTTCTGATCTCCGTGGTGGCGGTGTGCGTGCTGTGGGCGGTCGCGGCGGAGGCCAGGTCGCCGGCGGCGAGGGCGCACCGGCACCTGAAGCGGCTCAACAAGCCAGCCGTCAAGAGCATCCAGGTGCCTCACTGTCCCTGAAACCCGCACAAATGGGCTTCTTATTTTGAAATGAGCTCAAAATTGCGGTGTCATTGCAGCGAGATTGGTTCATTGTTTTGAGATGTGACTCGTTGTTCTTGGGGTTACTTGTTCTGTTTTTTTTTCCTTTCTTCTGATGTTTGCTTGTGCAATTTTAGCAGCATTTGAGCAAGTTTCAGTGAGTAGGAGTACCAGTGTACCACTGTACCGCTCTCATTGTTGAAGGAAAAAGTTACTTTTCTATAATTTCACTGTCGCTTTAGAAAAATTTTCGAAAAGTTTTCGCCTTTTGGAGATAGATTATGCAAATTCAGGCAAAGTAGTGCATACAAGCTGGCTCTGGTAAAGCGATATATATTCTCTGGAGGAGCAAATTCTCTGTACATTTTGCATCCTCCTTAGAACTGAGAAATATTTGGGGATCAGAGAATGAGTTTGATTTCGACAATACCACTATACCAGACTGACTGCACATATTGCGCCTCTTTTTTTTTACCGCATTTTCTTAACAATTTTGCAAAATTGCAACCTGGAAGTTTCCTTGGGAAGAACTTTGCATTTCGAGATATCGAAGCTGGCAGGAGAAGGACCATTACTTTGCCGAGAACAATACTCTGTTTCTGACAGCAATTTTCTGCAACCGTGCAGAGTCCAGACGGGGACATCATCGACTGCGTGCACATCTCCCACCAACCAGCCTTTGATCATCCTCTGCTCAAGAACCACACAATACAGGTTCTGTCAACTTTACTAATCTGTTCAGGATTCAAAACCAACCTGCAAATGGTTATTCTGTCCACGCACCAATTTAACTCTTGCCCAAAAAATTAATGTTTGCAGTTTAGGCCAGCCTACCACCCAGAAGGTCTTTACAACGAGGCCAAAAGCAGCATAGGCTCCAGCAATGCCGGTGAGAAACCGATGCTCCAGCAGTGGCATCAAAATGGTAGGTGTCCAGAGGGCACAGTGCCGATCAGGAGGACAAAGAAGGATGACCTGCTCCGAGCGAGCTCCATGCGGCGGTATGGCAGGAAACGGCATACTGCTCCGAACCCAATGTCTGTTGATCCCAACATGCTCACCGAGGGTGGGCACCAAGTATGTGTTTTACCTTGTTGGGATTGAACATCATAGTAGTTCTGTTGTGATGTTCTGATTACTGAACTGCTGTCATTGTGGAATTCAGCACGCTATAGCATACGTCCAGGGTGATAAGTACTATGGTGCTAAGGCCACCATTAATGTGTGGGAGCCCAAGATTCAGCAGGCTAATGAGTTCAGCCTGTCACAGCTATGGATCTTGGGTGGTTCATTTGGGGAAGATCTTAATAGCATTGAGGCTGGTTGGCAGGTAATGCTAAGAATCTGAACTCGTGAGTTAAATCTTATCGTACTTTACCTGACAAACTGCTCAATGTTTTTGCTCTTGTCTCTCCTCTGGTGATACAAACTGAATCTGTGTCTTACTAGTGTTTCCTGATGTTTTGTTCATCAGGTTAGCCCGGACCTCTATGGGGACAACAACACTAGGTTGTTTACATACTGGACAGTAAGTATCATTATTGCTGATGCTCATATTAATACTGTTCTGTACTTGCATTGCCAACATTCTTGGCATCGACACATTAACTCAGTGCCTGTTGCATTTGCTTTGGTATTGTTCATTTGCAGAGTGACGCGTACCAGGCAACAGGCTGCTATAACATCTTGTGCTCGGGATTCATACAAATCAACAGTGAGATTGCCATGGGGGCGAGCATCTTCCCAATCTCAAACTACGGTGGATCCCAGTATGATATCAGCATACTGATCTGGAAGGTGAGCATTGAACAACTTAATTAAAAATTAAACATCAGCACATGCTCTGATTAGTGCATTCAAAATCTGCACACAAATCATGGCGCTAGAGAATCTTTGCCCACTTCACAAAATGCTCCTGCCCATGCGCACACAAATCTACTCTTTCAAACCAAATGCATACTGATGAACTGTTATCTAATGATTGCTGCTCTGCGTATGCTTTGTGAGCAGGATCCAAAGGAGGGAAACTGGTGGATGCAGTTTGGCAAGGAGTACGTCTTGGGCTACTGGCCGTCCTTCCTCTTCTCCTACCTCGCGGACAGCGCGTCGATGATCGAGTGGGGTGGCGAGGTGGTGAACTCGGAGGCCGATGGCACTCACACGTCGACGCAGATGGGCAGCGGGCACTTTCCCGAGGAAGGTTTCGGCAAGGCGAGCTACTTCAAGAATATTCAGGTGGTGGACAGCAGCAACCAGCTGAGCGCTCCCAAGGGGTGGGAACCTTCACCGAGCAATCCAACTGCTACGACGTGCAGAACGGCAACAATGGCGAGTGGGGCACGTACTTCTACTATGGCGGCCCCGGTAAGAACGCCAACTGCCCATGATGACTTGTGTGAAATATACCATCGGTCTCTGTACTTTAGCCGGTCTGCAGATGTAACCAACCATTCATTTCAAGTGTCCAATACACCATCTGCATCTTGTTTTCCAACAGTAGTTTAGTTTTGTAATATGTGCATGTGCTCTAGTATTTTTTTTCCTTTCTTTTTCTTTTTGAATTGCCATGTAATGCTTCTGAAGAGAAAATGCATGGCTTCATGTGGTGGTGCTGGGTTTGTTGTAACCAGAAATATAGCTCGGGTCAGTGGTCACCGAACATGGTGTGCTGCTTTATATTATGCTTGAACGACACTATAGCTGAACATCCCGGCCGCCTGGACTGGGCCCGGTCAAGCACGGCCTGGCTAGGCACACCGGATTGACCAGGCCGTGCCTTAGCATGCCTCGGGCTTGGTGGCCGGCCTGTGGCACGGCCCGCAAGTGTCTGAAGCGTGCTGTGTTGGCTTGATTGGCCTGGTGGCCCGGTGAGCAGCGGTGCGGGCACGGGGAGAAGAGGAGCTCAGCAGCAAGTGGCGCGGGGAGACTTTTTTTTTTACCGAAGTCAGTAGGTAAGACCCCTACCTATTTTTTTTTATCAACTTGGTAAAATATTTACAGATTACATGGTCGTAGACCAAAAGAAAAAGGGAGCTAAGCTAGAGAAGATTACATAAGAAACTATTCAACAAAGCTTTAACAGATGGTTTGGGCTTGACTTGAACCGATCCTAGCTCCTCCTTAAGACAGTGCTTTCATCTATCAAAGTTAAGACTAGCACCATCAAAGATGATGTTATTTCGATGACACCAAAGTGTCCAGCAGCCAACAATCATGATTTCCCTGAATATTACTGAATTGAAGGCTCTTCTAGCATGTAAGAGCATATCATCTGGTGGAAGATGCGAGTTCTATTGAATATTCAGATAATTCCAGTAGTTGACACTGAAAGGGCATTCAAAGAGCAGGTGCATGATGGTTTCCTCTGCCTGAGAAGAGTAGAGGACACAACTGTAAGAATCCAGTTGTCTCTTTTTCCTCTTTAGAAGATTTCTGGTGTTGATTCTGTCTCTGAGTACCAATCAAAACAAGAATATGAGTCTTATCCGATAACAGGATTTCCACATCCATTTAAACCAAGGAGAAGCATTTGTATTGCCAATCAACTGGAGATATGCCTTCTGTACTTGAAAAGTTTGATCACCCCAAATATACAACCATGTATCATGTTGATCAGGCAAGAGATGAAAATCCTGTAACTGATTTTGTAGCTGCTGGTATTCCTGGGAGGCCAAGAGAGATAGGGGTAGCTAGAAGGCACTTTGTGCATCTAGGTTCAGAAATTGTTTCACTGTTAACTTTTTATTTAGAGCATAAGAGAATAATTCTGGATGTGTTAATTTCGGCACACCTAAATTCCAGCAATCATGTCAAAAGCTTACTGTATCACCACTAAAAGTTTGACAGGAAGCCAGCATTGAGAACTGTGTAAAGAGCCTGATGATTGATTTCCACCAAAAGGAACCTTTAGCCTTAAGAAGATGAGGTGGTGTTGGCCTACTATAAAGCTGAGACCAAGTCAGGGTAACCCAGGGCAGATCCATTCTGTTATAAAATTTTTGCAGAAATTTCAGAAGCGGAGCAGTATTATGGACTCGAAGATTTACGAAGTTATGGGCGCGGGGAGACTTAGAGGTCGGAGGTGGGTGGTGGAGGGATGGAGGAAGCAGGTGGCGTTGCGAGGGATGAGGCTGCCGGCGGCATCGAAGCGCTGGGAGGAGAGGTGGGAGGTGGAGGTAGCGGGGGCAGTGGAGGTGAGGAGGTTTCCAACGCTGGGAGAACAGAAGGTGGCGTTCTGGCGTGTGCAGCAAAGGCCAATGCCGTCAGGTGCGAGGGAGGCGGCGAGTGCAATACAATTTTATTATTAAATAGACTCACACTACTACAATTCGAGCCAGTAATATCATGGCTTATTATCCGGTAATAGCTGTCATCTAAAAAACGCTATTGCTAGGTCACATTGCCGACGTCAAACGCTATTGTAGGGTTCACTGCAATAGCAGGCAGTAATGACATCATCGACGACAATGCTATTGAATATGGGGCTTCCCAGTAATAGCAGGCACGACCGACATTACCAGGCAGCCGCTATTACAGGATCACCCTGTAATATCGGCCTCGTCATTATACGTCACTGCTGCCCGATATTACAGGGTTAGCCTGTAATAGCGACAGCTGTGTGATGTCACTGCAACCGATATTATAGGCTCCCTGTAATATCGCCACCCCGATGATGTCATCATGCCCGATATTGCTGGAAATAGTATACAAATTCGTCCCCTTCCTTTAGACAGGAGTTCTGTTTCGCGAGCTTTCGGACAGCATGTCCGTACAGAGGGCAAACAAATTATGACTATACCATTATTTTATGAGCCAATTGCATTTTTACAATCGAATCTACAATTTTGTGTTTTTACCACAACTCTGTTCACCTAAGGCATCTGTTTACCATCATCCGTTAGATGGTATCAATTAAACGAATTTTTTTAAAAAAGCAAAATCGAAAGAAGACCAAAGTGCCCCGAGACATCAGCAGTGGTGACCTCCCGTGGCTCATCCAGTCAACGAACTCAAAAAAAAAAAAAGCACCAGCGGAAGAACAGAGCAGCCTGGAAGCGATGGGAGGTCTTGTGCTTGTCCCTTCTCCAATGCCTCACGCACCTACGGTTGATTTGGAGGTTGGTGGTCATGACGAACGAGCGAGAGGATGAGGATGCAAATAACTAAGAGAAAGTGTATTTATAAAATCTCAAAATTATATGATTACACATTGTGAAGTAATATGTTGTCAAATTTATAAAATCTTGCAAATCTATTTTAATTTGTCAAACAGTTCCTTCGAAAAAAAACAAATACTTTCAAAATTTCTTGTACATTACTTCATGTCAATCCATGCCGTTCCATGTATTTTTTTGGGAATGTAACCATAGTTTTAGCCCATTTTTTATGGTTATTTTTTCTAGGGTTTGGATCCACTATTTTTACCTAAAAATGGCATGGTTAGTGCTCCCCATGCATCTTATAGGTTGTTTATTAGTTAAGCTTATCTTCTCCATGCCTCTTATGCATATATTTAGGCTTTTATATATAGGGATCTAGTTTTGGATCTAGATCTAGTTTTGGATTTAGGTTTTATTCATAACTCTAGTTTTTAATAATAATTTATGTCATCACATAACTATAGTATGTGATATAGAATTTAGCTTTTCATTAATATTCTTTTGTCTAGATTTTATTATTAACTTTTAATTTAGCTTTTAATTCAGTTTTTTAGCATATAATTATTTTTTCTAGATTTTAAGTATTATTTATTTCTTTATTTATGATACATATATAGAAGATGGAATATCGATCTTGGATGTACACTGGTGGGGAAGGTGATGCTACTGTATATTTTCAAAAGGTCACGGGATTCGTTGAAGCAGCAAAGCAACATGCAAGAAGAAGGGGTACACAATATATCTATTGTCTGTACCCGTTGCAAGAACCTGTTTATGTTTGAGACACCCGAGACTATCCGTGAGCTATTTTTGGAGAAAAGATTTATTAAAGACTACTATACCTGTATAAAACACAGTGAAATAGGAGCAGATGCACAAAGTGGCTGCATCGAAGAGGTGATAAGAGCAAGAGTTGACCACGACGAGCGGGTGAGGGCTGAAAGGAATAGGGAATATGCAACGGCTAGAGGTCATACGGATGATCAAGAATTTGTCATTGAAAGCGAGGACTTTGACGGTAGCCTCGATGTGGATGAATTGTTGGTCCACATTAACGACAAGAACTTAGTCTAAAAGAAAAAGCAAGCTTTGGACAAATTGGATGCAATGGAGAAGGCATCAAAGAAGTTTCTATACAAGGAATTCGAGGGTGTCATAAGAATTGCACGGTTTTGCAGACAGTGCTTGAGCTTGTCACGTTTAAGGCTAAGAATGGGTGGTCGGACACAAGCTTCAACCAACATTTAGAGCTCTTAGCAAATTTTTTTGTCAAAACCAAACTCTTTGCCCACCAACAAATACCACACAAAGAATAGACTGGCATCGTTGACCCTAGACGTATAGAAAATACATGCTTGTCCAAACCACCGCATATTGTACTGTAAAGAGCATGCCAATAAAACCAGATGTCCAACGTGCAGCGCTCGTCGATACAAAACTAATGATGGAACTGATGATAGAGAAATCTTGGATAAGAACAAAAGTACAAAGATAGGGCAGAAGAGGAAGAAAAACAATACTTATAGCGTTCCTCATGATCAACGTGAGATCGTTGTTCGTATAGCGCAATCTTCGTCTCGCATCTCAGCCTCCTCCTACTCAAGAAGAAGCGGTTGACTGTGAGATGTCTTTTGAGCCACAACCTTCACCTCGACCTTCTCCCACGCATGAGGACTAGATCACTCTAGAAAATGGCTTCTCCGGGCCCCCTCATCCGAATGTGGGGAAAGAGGCTACTCTCCTTCGAACAACATCCACTCCGGCTCCAGCGACACCACATGGCCAAGCTTGTTTATATAAGAGAGCAAGGTATCTAAATAAAAAAGATATATATTTTTTTAGTCTCATTTTCATTTCCTAAGTGAAAATTGGAGCAGGTAAAAAAATGTCAATACTTAAATTAGTAGTGTCAAGTTTTTTCATAGTTTTGACTTGATATAAGGAACAGCACGAACCTTTTACATTGATCTTACACTCAATCTCCCGAACCCTGATACTCACTCCTAAAATAAAGCAATACAAATACAATATATACTTATCCTATCAATTTGAATTGCCACCCATAGAATTTCACAATTCAAATTTAGTTTACTATGATTTTCGGACCAAAACGAAGGCCATCAAGGCATCTAATAGAAGAGAGCTAAACAAGCGATTGTCGTGCTTACTTTCTAGTTTATTTATTATTGCATCTGTCGAAAACAGAACTTCTCTTGTAAAATCTGGGATAGGCACCAAGCAGAAACATGGAATACTTACTAGTGCATAAGGTTACTGAATTCAGGGGTAATTTTGGTTGTTTCATTCTGCATATTATTGGTAGAGAGTCAGCAAATTTCAGGGGTAAAAGCCAATACTTACTAGTCCAGCAAATTCAAGTTTGCAATTTACTGCACCCGTCAATTACAGTCTCATTCAACCAAGGAGTGACAGGGTGGTAATGATTAGAGGTAGTAGTCAATGACCTCTAGCACTTCGGCTTGTCGCTGGATCATTCAGAAATTGCCCTCCTCAAATATTTAGCACGAATATCATTCAGAAACTGCCCAACTTAATATAAGCCACATCCTTTTCTGCCCAATTATAAAGTTAGTTCGATAAATATGACCAGCAGAGGGGAAAATAAATGTAACAACTAAACGATGGTGAGCAGTAATGGCCAGTGACAAAACTTTGCGTTTGTGGATGGGATCCCCCAAGAAAGGTTAGAATGATAGTTCCCGATCCTTATGTGTTGTACAAAGAAATGGTGTTTTGTTCCGTCTTCGGATGTCTGAAGACACAACTGAACATACTGCCACGTCTGTACGACAGTTTCCACGACATGATTCAAAGGCTTTTTTCCGCTTTAATCCTTGATTTATCATGTTCTATGAACAAAGGGCTTCATTCTGCTTTAGTCCTTGAGTAAATGGAGGCGGTGGGCTTCAATGAACTTTGCGTTGCACAGCCACCAAACGGCAGAAGTCCTCTCTTTTTCTACTGCCATGGACGCCTCAGCAACATGAATGCATGCCTCGCGGTCTGGCTGACAGGATGCATACCTTAACCGGAGCTCTATCAATCCGAGTCAGAGCAGCTGTAACATTTCAAGGTGATACAGTACAACTCTCTTGGCGTGTCCTGATACCTCCCTTGCCCAACTAATCACCAAGAAACCACAGAAGGATGCAGTACAATGGTGGGATAAGGATTATCAACTCTCAAGCACTTATGGTAGAAGCCCCTTGTGGAAAGCTATCTAAGTGTTCACTGGTGGTGTGGCGTAGCTATATATAACCCCAGGGTCGAGGAAGAAGACACAGAAAAAGGATGTGAGCCTTATAAATTGGAGGCAGATAACGAATATAATATGCATAATAGTGACAACTAACAAGATGCAACCGATATCACCTTCAGACCAGTGCAATAGTAAAAAACATTGCATCTTCAGATAGCTTTGGAAGATAAAGCTAGCTACCAATATATAGTTGGTCATTTACTTCTGCGCAGACAACATTTCGCAACACCATATGAATGCATTACGGACATTAATTTGTCCCCAAGTTTGTTAGGGTGAGACACACATAGTCCAACTTCTTTTTAAAAAATTGTCAAAAACTATTACCCCTCCAGATTTGAAACTAAAGTGATTTTGTGGAATTTGTTGATTTCACAATTGAAGACATTCTCCAAAATTTGGCACGCTTTGGACATTTTTGTCTCATATGTGTTATGACATGGTGTCGCGGAAAGAGATATTATTGTTACTAGCAGAGTGCCCGTGCGTTGCTACGGATATAATAATCTCAAATTATTATACTTTTAATTATTTTTTCTAAGTTGCGTTTAAGATATCATGTTATATTTTCCATATCATAAGTGTTATTATATTCACATCATTATGCATGGTGTCTTGCTAAATACAAGATCGAGCTTTTTTGCTTTGACCTGCTCCCATCACTATTTCACACCATTTCCACCTCCACCTCTATCACCATCGTCAAACTGTTCTACCATCTTGAATCTTATTTCAACCGTGAAAGGAGAGCCAATAGCTACGGAAAAGTTTCCAACAAGGCACGCCTAGAATTTTTTCTAATGGAAATGTTCAAATTGGTTCTAGCATTAGAGGCTCCCTCAACACATACTACTAAACATTATAGTTTAATATTGTTTTAGAACTAATAATACATCTGAAAAATAGGTTCAAACCCAACTATCTGATTTTTTTGTCCCAAGGTACTAAAACACTTACAGTGGCATATAAGAAAGGAGCTCCAATTACATAATAATTACTCATTGCACAAACAACGAAGAACAAAGTACTCGAGTAACAACTTTTATTGTGTTCTGCTTTTTCATGGCATCTGTAACCTACTGCTAAGTTAATTAAAAGAAGAAACTCCATTTAGATCTCAATCCTCTATTTCAAAAACAATTATAAATAATCAACTTAACTTTTGATATAAAAGAAGCCGGTATGTACATCTCAATCCTCTATTTCGAAAAACAGTATTAATCATCATTTTATATAACTATCACACCTCTATCACTCCCCATAGAACAGCAGGAAAGATCAGTTACTAACAAAATGTAATACGTTACCGCACCATTAGCATGTAGAATGTACAGAGTAGTCACCCAATACAACGAGCATCACACTGCTTTGTTTTCGTGTATTCACAACCTCCATCCCTGGCTGTTTTCGTCAGTTGTCCCAACACCAAATTCCAGCTCTCATGGCTTTAGAACCAGAAAAAATCATTAAGTTATTTTACACACATATATAGGAGAGAATAGAGACATGACACAAAAGACGGCTAAGTATATCTTTATTAAAGCCTATATTAAACCCAATGGCATAAACCTGACATTGCTTCATTTGTAATGGAAGAATACATTATGGAATTAATACAAAATAGGTTCAAGTAAATCATGTGATCCTATCTAGCCTACTCGGTATTTTTTCCTCCACTTCGAAATGACGGCACATCATCTGTATTCCTTCTATAAGATCTGTAGAGAGAGGAAGTCTTGTTTGGAGCACCATAGTTTCAATAACCTGCCATCAGTGTAAGATAGTAATATTAGGTAAGGCATCAATGTTCTAGCAGGACATGAGTAAACATAAATTGTAGCTCCCCTGGCCCAAATTTTTCAATATCTGTATTGTTAAAAGTGAAGATCTCAAAAAAGAGAAGTTCATATATCTCTCCAAGTGGTTTTTAACCTGCCCATTCAGCTCTCTAGCAGATATAATAACCAGTTCAACAATCAACATCCATATAATTAAGTTCAGTTTGGAGTGTTTTCACTTGGCCATTTCCACCTGAGATCCCAGCATATAGTGCATTCCATTAGTCTCTTTTATAGACTACTAATTTATCAACAGCCACATAAAGAAAAAAAACAGGTTGCTCTACAAAGTAGTATAAGAGTAACCTTGATGCTATAAAGTTATGCTGGAATTTAGTTATTTATACCGTGGCAAATATGCATACATGGAGAAAAAGATCACAAAATCTGATAAGGGCTCATAGCATGCTCAGTATCATTAGCTTAGCATAAAATGTTCTACTAATATATGCATAGTTCTCACTGCTACTTCATACCTTAAGACCACGGCTCATGTTTTAATTTATTACAATATGTTTAGACTACATGCAAAGCAAACATAAAGCAGCATGACAGTTCAAGAGAATGCAAAAGCAAAAGTAAAAATTCTCAGTAAAAATCACCACTTGGCGATCATGAGTAGACCAAGCTGAATAACTTTACATTGTTGTCCAAATGGCAGAACACTGATGCTTTTGCTAATGTTGAATGAGTTCATTCTGTGTCAAAATGCTTCTGCTAATGTTGCTATCACTGATTCTACAAGACGAAAAAAATTGGATAAACTTTTTACCCTTGGGTTTAAATAGTTGAATGAGTTCATTATGTCTCAAATAAAGCTCACTGAGGTCATGACCTCAAATCAAGTTGCATTGTTCCTCTCGTTTTCTGTCTTCCCTTGTGACTCTGTCCACTACAAAAGCAAGGGTTGCAGTCAAAACTCGGGTAAAACAAAATAAAATTTGAGTTATAATATCCAGGTAAACATGAGTCAGCAGCTGCTGCTCTTCTTCAGATAGGTTAATCGAGGCATATATGACTGCACATATAAAAAACATGCATACTATTAAAAAGAGGAAAAAATATTATCAAATAGTCGAAATACTGTGCAACAATGATGTATCAATAATCCTAGAATAATGTCAATAAGCTTCAGAAAAGACTCGTATACTATCGATAGGCGCAATACAGAACTTTAATATGCATATAGCACGTTTTTACACATCTCAATTATTTTTCTAGATCGCACAACAATCTCTGAACATGCAGACTTACAAAAGACCCAAGTCGGATGAAATAACAAAATCAAACCATCACATTAATACATTATTCTCAACTATCATAAGTAAGCAAGTATTAGCGGTTATCAGGGGAAGTTGCAGGCCAAAAGACTACGACACAAACTGGACGTGATGCATACCGATTTACTCAGGCATTTGCTATCTCAAAAGGTTGCAGGGTGCTACTTTAGTATTTTTTTTCATTCTGGCTATGTAGTTAGACACATTGCAAGAGAATCATTAAACAAACAGTAGCAATCTTCACTGAAGTATCCATATTTCAGTTTATAACCGTTGCTCTCATTGAAATAAAGCCAATAAACAGTAGCAATCATTTTTTATATGGATATGAGAATTCAAGTTTGATCGTCTTAAAATAGGTAAATCTAATCAGCAAAAAGCAGGAGCAATACCTTCATGGAACCATCTACGGCAGTGAGGCCATGCTGCAAGAATGACCAAACAGCTAGCATCTCGTCCTTGCTAGAATCATCCATAGGCTCCAGATTGGATTCTGAATTCATAGATCAAACAAGATGGAATTAAAAAAAAGTAAAGATGTTGCAAGATCAGCATCTGGAGGACATTTCTGCTGCTCGCCCTGTCCTCAGCCCTAGCACAGAAAATTTCTGTTTGCTCACCCTCTCTGATAGGTAAACACAAATTTTACTGAATATTTCTAACATGCCATATTCAAAAACACTGCCTAAGGAACAAGGCACATGCTACATAGAAAATGAGGAATACTCATATCAAGATTACATTAGTTATTATTGTGATTTTTCCATGGAAATCAGTACACCCTGCATAGAGTGCCAAGGATTTGTTGCTCTGTGAAAATAAATATACCTCAGGAAAAAGGAAAGGTATATACGCTCCTTGCACTTGCAAGCATAATGTGACCTATAATACATATTATTTATAGAAATATAAAAAATACTGTATTACTCATGTGTTACTACAAATTAACTTGTCTTAATATGTAACTGGAACTCAAGTTCACTTGAGCTAGTTACTTCTGGTAACTCCGTTGGCAAAGATCGAAATACCACTGGCTGCCCTGTGGGAATCTCTGATCAGCAAAAAAGGCTTCTTCCACTGCCCTCTGGAAATCATCAGTTTCCAGCCATGTTTTAGTCATTTGACAACAATTCAGTTTCAAATATATTTGTAGCAGGTTTTTAGAAGCATTAATCAGACAGACAATTAATAATTTGTGTTATCACTAACCAATCCACACAAGCAATTAATGAAAATACCATCCCCTGTCGCACCTACATGTACTTTTGCATACACCAGGCCACAACCACCGTCCACCCTCAAGAAGGCGCGACGAGCTCGATCAGCAATGGGTTCCATGCCCCAAGATTGCACAAATACGAGACTCATGGAGCCCAGATATCCTACCGCCACCGAGACTGAAACTCTCAAGAAAACAAGTAAAATCTTAAATCCATAGGTTTTGCAGGAAATCACATAACGGATTAAAAAGATTTGGGAGAAACCAAAATAAAGAGAAAAAAGAATCCATGGTGGCATGAGCCTCACCCGTTCTCACAACCCATTATTGGATCTCCATAGCAGTTATTCGACCTTTGTGAGAAGATGTCCGGAATCACCATGGCATGAACCTCACCCATTCTCACTGTCCATTATTGGATCTTCATAGCAATTAGAATGGTGACAGTAGTAATTGGTGAGAACTGAACCTGAGTAAAAAAATTATACTGTGTTAAAAAAATAATTCAAGATTCCTACTGTAGTTTTAAGTTGAAACCATGATAGGAGAGGATTTTAGAACTGAGATTGCTTTCATGTTAGATGACACATTCCAGACAGCAGCGAATCATATAAAATGAATCTAGCACTGAACCTAGCATGAAAATGCAAAAGGGATCCACAAGAACACATTACCAGGGCAAGAACAGGGAAAGCGGGAATACAAAATTAATAGCCCATCGCCATGGCAGCATGCTCACTGTCGTCTCTACCCTCTTGATTTGCACCGTTTCTCGCCTTCCACCTCGAACAGCCCCTCCTTACCGCCTCCTATTCCCCTAATCAGGTGGGCGCCACCACCATCTCGATCTGCTGGAAGAGGAGGCAGTGCACGTGGCAGAGGTGGAGGAGGAGGGTGCAATACACGTGATGGAGATGGAGGCGTCCGTTTACTGCTGCAACTCTGGGAGGAGGGCGATCATGGCGCGGCTGCCGTGAGGTGTTGGTGGATGGGAGGCGCGCCGAAGAGGAGAACTCGATCTGGATCATCTTGACCTCGACCACGACCCAATCGAGGCACTGTGACGACGGCGTCCCTAGCTTTGGGAGGAGGAGGTCATGGTGGCGCAGGGAGGGTGGAGGCACGGGCGGCGAGGAGGTGCAGCGGGATGGAATTGGAGAGGGTGGAAGCGGAGGTGGTGGCGGCAACGGCCAGGGAAACCGTAGACGCGTCGCATCGGTGGCGCCCAGGCGAGTGGGCGTGCGTGAGGCCGTACCGGTGGGCCTCTCCTGTCAGCGCTACGGAATAAGAGTGGGGGGACGACAGGTTAAGGCGACGGATTAGCGACGGGAAGGGGCAGACGACCTCCTCCTATTGGGTATATAGATATAGACTAGCAGAGTGCCCGCGCGTTGCTGCGGCATGGCTTATAATGCATATTATTAATGAAAATATAAACAGATTCATATGAAATGTCTTCTACTTAACAATGTTTACAAAACAATTCATGCATATGCTATATTGCAGTGCAAAATACACAATTTGATACAACAATAATTATTGGCATCACAACTTGCACAAACATGATTAACAATTACAAAAAGATAAATCTCGAAGCAAACTATAAGGTCAATCAGCTGGATTTGCTCAAGTGATTATAGGTTTCATTTCTTAGATGTCGTAAATGAAGGAAAAAAGACTGTTGCATCTTCAAATATTAAAAAGCAAACCTTCTAGATGAAGACCTATGCAAGATAATTATAATTATGGAAGGGGCAATAACATGTCATGTCAATAAGAATAAGCCAATAAGAGAGGGATGAACTCTAATCATATATTCAATAGTAAACAAATTCATATAACAATGATCAATAGTATTACAAAATACAAAAAAAAGGTGCTTACCTGGGCTTTATCCTGGGCGTCAAAATTTAAGACAACAAAAATGTAGATAACATAGGTATATTGCTATTAATTTAATTCCCACCACTAAATGTAGATTGCACCCTCTTACCATTTTTCTATATTTCTATCTGCTTAATTAACATATCGTTCATTTAAATATCATAACAAAATCATTCAATATATTTTTATATAAAAATAAATAAAATGATGCATTTATAAAATACTTATAGCAACATGGAACAGGTAATGAATTTCGGAATTTACAAAAGAGACATCTTTTTTCTTGTTTCTGAAGGGTTACTACTAAAATTGTAAAAAGAAGAAACAAATGTTATATGCTATAATAATATCTCCTTAACATATGTTTCAATCCACTCACTAAGTGCTCAAGCCAAACACCAAAGGTACTAAGAAAGTAATGGGTAAAGTCGACTAACAAGTGACAACAGTTGCTGCAAACCAATGAACATTCAACTTTTCAAAGTGAGAATGCTATACTTGATGACATCGTCGACACAAGAATTGTTTATCCTACATGATAAACATACCAGGACACTATGACTATGTTTCAGTTGGTTATATAAGCCAGCCAATAAAGCAGAAATGACCATATTTCTATTCAAAGACTGAAACTATACTAATGTCAGAGGTCATTATGGAAAAATTCGGGTGATGTGTTACGCTTCGGTCTATGATGATTTATGGGTAATTAATTTATTTTTATAGATGTATTGTGCTGATATACAACTGATATTAACATGCACCAGGTAAAACTATGATAAAACTGATATTAACATGAATCACAACTAAACATCAATATCACCAGTCTCCCTATGTCCCATAGGACGCAACAATAGAATTATCATCGAAAGTATCTAACTCCCCTTGTCCTCTCGTCCCATTGCAATAGTAAGTATCTACTTTCTTTGTGCAATACCTGAAGCGATTTGCAAATGGTGTCCATGTCTGCCACGCTCTTTGTGCAATACCTACCAGGGAAAGAGGAACTGCCAGGTTCTTTACGCAATACCTGCCATTTGCAAATCGCTTAAGGTGAACTTTTTAAAACACCATTTTCAACCATTTTGGAGTTTTAAAAACTTAACTCCTCACCTCTTTTTTTCTAAACCATGGTTTTGCTTGACACTGGCTTCTAAAACCATAGTTTTGTAATACTTAGGTTTTGAAAAACTACAACACCCAAACAGATCCTAAAATGCAATTCATCAGTTATGCAATCACAAGCAGTTTAAGCTGGATTCCTCTTACTTCCCATGTTTTCCAATTAAGTGGTCACTAAGAAAACAGAGAAACTGAATGTGTTCAAGCAAGTATAGCATTTGGTCAACGCTCAAATATATCATAAATTCAACTACAAAGATTACCTCAACACCACCACCAGTCGACCTTAGTGACGGTCCATGGTTAATTTTTTTTATTCTTGTTCATCCTCATCATAAAAACTTGTCCACCTGAAGGACCAAGAATTAATTATTTGGTGTGAAATGTGATGAATTGAACCGGCACCCAAACTAACCATCAAAGGCTTTACTGAACCATATTATCCGGCCATCGATCAATCAACATGGACGTTCAATTCTTGCCTATGAGAATATTATATGTTAATCGTCACTGAGAAAATAGAGGAATATTTGCATCTGGTTGCAACTGCAAAGTTTTGAAAGAATAACAACATAAGATTTCTACAACTAAAATAATGGGGAAGGCCTGCCCTGAAATTAAAGATACAAAGTATTTGAAAATTCATGTATATCTATTTCTATTAGTGCCCTTCCTAAAAGTGAGAATGCTTGTGCTACTTCTATTAGTGTACCGTTGAAAGGGTGCTCCTACACACTGGAAAATGGAGTTCAGAATACATGAACTTTGAGGCTTGAAAATTTATATTTAAAATGATCTATGGATCAGCAGGGATGATATTAGTCGATCTATGGAACTCCAATTCATCTAGTACCTACTCACAGAAATGAGCTTTCAGCTAGTTAAAACACACAGGTAAAATACGTTCATCCTAAAGGATATTCTAGTATCTTTCTCCATGAATAATTAGTACTGGATTATATATTGCTTCATTCAGACAAGAGCAATAAACGCAATGTTTTCCTCGTAAAGAAAGTGCACAAGAAACTAACTTGAGAGGATGTTTCTCACCCTGCATGTGTGTTAAACATCACTTATTTAACCAAAACAGTGCATCTAGACCTTTGTCGGAGAACATCAAACTCTGAAACCGAGAAAAATAGGATACATCATACATGGATCAAAACACAGAAACAAATAAAAAAAGTTGTGTTCTTTTGCAGGAAAAATGGTGTCTCAGCATCTAGTAGTAGTAGACATATTGTGTCTCATTTCTTTGATGCCCTCCTTCATAACCAAATGGTGTGTCACTACTCACTATCCTATTTCTTTTATTCACTCAACCAGTTAGGAAACTAATTTGTGCATCTAGACCTTTGTCGGAGAACATTAAACTCTGAAACCGAGAAAAATAGGATACATGGATTAGAACAAAGAAACAAATAAAAAAAACTGTGTTCTTTTGCAGGAAAAATGGTGTCTCAGCATCGAGTAGTAGTAGACATATTGTGCCTCATTTCTTTGATTGCCTCATCCTTCATAATCAAATGGTGCCTCACTATCCTATTTTATATTCACTCAACCAGTTAGGAAACTAATTTGCCTTATGCTAAACAAAGTAAGCTGAAATAATTTTTTTGCAAGTCTACATCTAATTTCAGATAACCAAACTAATATGCTTCAGTGAATCTACATTGGACGAAATAGAAAATAAAAGGATCACTGCTGAATATGTTGTAACACCTCCTCATTTTGCAAACAAAATCACAAATGCAAATGAAGTCAAGGGAGGCTACATGAGAGAATCCAAAAATAGCAAATTACTCCATCTACAAAGGAACCAGAGATCCAAGTCTCAAGGAGCACCTACTATGCCTACATGGCAGTATGGCACCAGAGCTGATGGAGGCATATATTAAAAGCCAGCAATAGTTGGGATCTCCTTCCTAATAGTTTTTTTTTAATCTGTAAAATGCAGAGAATTAGCAATCTGTGAATAGACGATACGCGTGAAACATATAGAAAAGATATATTAACTTCTTGTTTTTTTGCTATAAATATGTATTAAACGTTCTCAATTGTTTGTTGGCATATCTTGGCAGCAAGTGTGTACATCAGTGACGAACACAACATTCATTTCAGTTCTCGGTTGCTTTTTGGTTTTGAAACCTTGCTCATGTTTACTTGCATAATTAGGAATTGACATCATCGCAAGACATGATTAGGTTGAAAAGGGAAAATACTATTGATGCAAATAGTAGACAGGGAAGCACATGGATCAGATTTCAGCACTGGAAAAATAAATGAAGGTAAATGAAAGCTGAATTAAGTATCTGAAACAAGCAAGGAACCACGTTTCCTGCCCTGAATATTTCTTTCAATACAATGTAAACAGCAGATATCTAGACATATAAGAAATAAAATAAGAACTTGCATGGCAGAAGCAGTGCTGGCATCTGTGGTGATCATCATTAATATTTCTACGATTAACAGGTCAAGCGTGGGCTGCAGGCATCAGAACACTAAGAGTGAATGAAATAATAAAGATAAAGGTGTGTGCCTGTATTTATATTTCCATTTATCCAGTTGACAAAATGCTAAACTCTGACCAGAACAGGTGAATCGTGGGGACAACAATATTGATATATTTTACGCTTGCAATCAACAGCAAAGCAGAGGCATAGTCTGAACATTACCTAGGGTTTAGTCTAGTTGGCACCGTGCTTGCTGCACTGTTGTTGGAGAGAAGCAGAGAAGCAACTGCGTATTGAGAAGGTTCTCGGTCGGTCTCGACTCGCCAGCTCCGGCCACACACACAAATAAGCTGTGCTCGGCGGCGCGGTACTCCACCCACAGACGGCACGGCCAACCGGTGACGTTGAGGCCGGCGATCGGAACGTCTGAGAGGAACGGCCTCACAGCGCCGACCTCGATGGAGAGGAGATCTCCGGTGGCGTTTCACGGTATGGGGCCTTGGAGTGACAGGGAGTTGTCGAAAGTGCCGCTGCGGACGACGAAAAAGAGTGGAGCCGCGCCGGCGACAAGCTTGAAGCTGGTGTTGAAGGACGCCTCGACATCAGCGCGGAGCCGCCTTGCGTGCGGATTGATGGCGATCTGAGCGACGATTGGTTTCGTGCGGCGTTTGGAGATCCCCGTTCTTTCCGGTGTTGTTGCGGCTTTTCGAGAACGCACGCAGGCACGCTGCGACCTCTTCTTTTCCTTTCGGGCCGGTAACGTGGGGTTCCCACTATGGTTTCGGGTCGGGCCAACCTACGGAGTGGAGGGCGATGGAAGTTTCGGGCCAGGCGACGGATTAGCGGCGGATTAGCGGGAGGGCGACGTATTAGCGGGAGGGGGCAGACCACTTGCTGGTAAATTATGGATTGGTAAGAGCAACTCCAATAGGGACCTCTAAATGGTCCTCTACTTTAAAATTTGAAGCGCCTTACAAAAAAAAAATATCACTCCAAGCGAGCCCTCTAAAAGAGCCTCTATTTTACATATCCCTCCAAATTGTAACACCCAGCCTCTATTCCTGGAGGCCCTCCAACCCACCCTATAAACAGTGGGTCCCACCACTTTTCTTTATTTTTTCCTTTCTTTTCCTTCTCTCCTCTCTCTCCCCTCTTTCTTCTCCCTCTCTCTCTCCTGCCGGCTGCTCGCCTCCTCGCCGGCTGCTCGCCGCGGGGCCCCGCACCGCTGCTCGACTGCCCCCTCGCTGTTGCTCCCCGCCTCCCGCCGACCGCGAACCCACGCCGCGTAGCCGCCGTCGATCCGCAGCCGCGCGGTCGGCGGTGCAATCGCCGGCGAACGGGGAGCTTTGCTCGGCCGGTGCAAGCGCGACCTGCGTCGACCGGACGCACTACACGGTGGCGCAAACGGCGGCGTAGCGGGCCTCCGGGTCCGGCGCGCACGACGAGAAGGCAGGTCCGCACCGTGGACCTCCCCGTCTTCGAAGCCGGCGGACGCACCTCCGGTGAGCAATCACCGCCGCACGGAACTGCTCCGCCATGAGCACGAAACTCGCCGTCGGGATTGAGCAGCCTGCCCCATCGAATTGAGGTCTCCCGCTACCACCGCAGCGCCGGCGCATGGTCCCTCATGCGGGTCTCTGTGTGAGGACTTCGCCGGCTTCCTCTTTGTCGCCGCCATGGCTCGCGCTGCGCCATGGCCGCCGGGCGAGCTCGCCAAGGCCCGGATCCTCTCCGTGGCCAAGCTTGATTGGCTGGCAGATTGGTCCCACCGGATGCAGGCCAGCTTCGAGCGAATCCGCTGGAGTTGGAAAGAAATACGTAGGACTCTAAATTTGCAGTCGGCCTGGAAATTTGAAATACAGGGTGTGTTTTGCAGGCTCCGGCTGGAGTTGCTCTAATAGACTAGAAAGTTGCTCCGCACCATATTTAATAATGGCTAACATGGAAGAATAGTTCCAAATTAATGACTTCTTAGTATGTCAAATCATATTATAAATGACCTTAATTTTGAAACCAGAGGTATGGCCATTGACACGTCCTGCGTGGTAGATTTTATTTCCGAGTATTATCTTTCTTGTTTTGGAAAGCTGCATGGGAATTAGGTGGAATTTTGTTGAAACTTTGAAAAAACATTTTGATAGCCGATAGATGAAACATTGTAAAAAACTATTGACCTATTTTTTTGTCAGGTGAACGATTGACCCACTTTTCTAGAATTCTTTATGATACTACAACAAATTCTGTAATAAAAGGGGCATACACATTCTTTAACACTACAACGGACTTGCATGGCAATATTTCTTGTAGTGTAAACTTTTCTTATGATTCTTGGATTTAATTATCTCTTGTTTCTACAACTCTTTTTCTTTCATGGCCCTAATGACTGTTACTGAGACAAAGAATGAACGTTCAACACAGCTTTCCATAAACGGGAAAAATGAAAGCTTCGCACATTTGTGCATTAGTAGGACGTGGTGTAAAAGCCCAAGAGCCCTATATCTGGTGGTGAGTGGTGGAAAAGAGGTGGCGATCTTGACTTGACTAAAGGAATATTGCAGAAATTTGGTTGTCTTTGTCTAAAAATAACACCAGGAAGACAAACAATCGATTAAAATGAAGAAAAACATGGACATGTGTTGTAATACTGTTGAACTCGCGCATAATATGTACAGGTGCCCCTGTATTAGGTCCAGAACAAAATGAAGATATCCAAAATGTCTTTACAGACATATTAATTTAATAGAGGAACCATAGAGCCGAGGAGTGTTTTTTTATCTGGGGTGTCTTTATTAATCAGCAGCAAAGTCAGGGCATTGGTAGATACATAAGGCTAGTGTGAGTTCATTGGCATCAGGTGCCGTGAAATGAATCACGTTTGTATGAATGACTACTGATCGCCTTGTTAACTCACAGGCTGGAGTATCTGGAGACTGGATTAACTTGACTGGATCTTTGAATAGCCAGTGACAGACCAGGGCAAAACAGCTGGATTTATCTGGATGTTAGTGCCACAACACAAACGTGAAGATTACCATGCATTATATATTTTCCAAATACCTCCCAGTCCTAGTTCGTGTTCCACTTGTAGGTAATTTTCTACTGCTGTCACGGACAGTGTAAACTATCACCAGGGCAGTTTCAAGCATATCTAAATTCTCCTTCTTTTGTTTCATATATCTTGTATGAATTATTGTTGCTATTGTATCCCTACAGAGCAACAATAATAATTCATAGAAGATAGACCCGTTTCATTTGACATATGCCCACTTCCCTTTTTATAGAAAGGCGATCTTAATTGGTTTACCGACCAGAATGATCTCGGTTTTGGACTTTTGGTGCATCGCTTACATCTTTTGGGTTTTTATGGCCTACCACAGAACTTTGAGAAAAAAATAGCATTTAGTTTAACTGCACATATCCATTTGGTTTAACTGTGGACATGCCGCTTAAATTAATACTAGTACATGCTTTGGAGAGAGGCAATCACCATCTAAAACTTTGAAGTTCGTCAGAGGATTTCCCATGTTCTATTGAAAATTTTGCTAGTGACCTGTGTGCAATAAAATATTTTGAAGTTTCCGGGTCGGCTATCGATCAAATTTTTGGTGCCTCCAGATGTGACTATTTTTCTTTGACAGACATCATATTGTTATTTGAATGACAACATTGCCTCTTTATGAACGACTATTGACCAGCGGTTCGTCACGTCACTTGCCTCCGCATTCACGTGTCTCTCATCCATCCCAGCTCCTGCCGCCCTGCCTACTCTCGTGGCTTGAGAGTTGAGACACGGCATGACATCTCAGCTATCTGGAACCAAGGAGAGCCCGACTTCACTGGGTGAACAAAGGAGGCACCAGCGCTGCCGCTCCGTGGATCCTTCCTTGCGCATCCCCACGAAGTGTCAGCTACAAAGCAACCAGCGAGGCAAGAAGGGACGCCTGCCGCTAACTGTGTAATGCTCATCATTACAGAGGCTGGACATGCTGCACGGTATCGATGACATGCTCGTCATTGAGGCCAACATCCGGCCCCGTGTCAACCACAGTACTGTCGAGTGCAGAAAAGGAAACAACTTTTGAACGGAAGAAAATAGTTGAGGATGAAAAGTGAATCGTATCTATCAGTTAAGGTACCAAAGCCAGACTTCTTCCTTTTTCTAGCAGCACAGATTTCTCTTGTACCCAACTGGGCCAATTGTGCACTAACTGATGGGCTGCATAGGCATTGTCATTCCACTCTTGTGGATGTACATGGGCGAGCTTTTGTTCTTGGATGTGCACTAACTGCCTTTGACCTTCACCGTTTGCCATGTTTACCTCACAGGAAGCAGGATTCTTCAAACAAAGTGCAGAAACTGAGGAATGTACTACACAACACTCTACTCCTGTTGTATGAGGTCCCAATGCCTCCTCTTCCAACCATATCAATGAATACTCAATATACTTGTTCATATTCATCTACTTTTGGCTGTATAGCTCTGGTAACAATCCAACTGGGCCATCGTTGTTGCCTGACAGAACACGTCTTATATAAGATGCATATTCATGACAACCATTTATTAATCCACCCACCATTGGGAATTATCGCCTGAATGTAGTATGATGCACCAATAAAATTATATGTGAGATACACAATTCAAAGGTTACATTACAACTAGACTTCAGCAATTAACATTCCCAAAAGATTGGAATCTTGTTGCAGTTGAAATAATTAATCATCTAAATGTCCCATAACCTCAACATAACACATACTAAATACATCTGTATATAGATATACCACTAGGGAAAACCAATGGCGCTATGGCGGTAATGGTTTTTCAAGGACAAATATAACATAGTTGTTTTTGCAATACACGTATAACTCCCTCTGTTCTGAAATTGATGTCACTATTAATCTTTTAATTATGTTTGATCATTCATCTTATTAAAAAATTTAAAACTTTGATATTTTTCTTGTAACTATACTATTATAAATTCAAAATATAACTAATAATTCTATATATTTGAACTAATATTTTGAATAAGACAAATGGTCAATATAACTCGAACAGTCAACAACGACATCAATTTCAGAACAGAGTAGTAGAGTTTTTGCAATGAACAAGAGTTTCAGGGCCTGTGTTTGCACCAGGTCAAGGTCCGTAGGTCCCTCCAGCTTCCTCCCTCCATGGCATCAGGGAAGAAGCCAAGCGGTAAGATATAGGATAGTGGGTGGGATCTTTGTAATTAATTTTAGAACTAACGGATGAAATATCAAGCCAAAAATCAACTTACTGAAGCTACTAATTTCGTATTGACATACATGCAGTCATGACCTTTTGGGTTTTCATCAAACCAGACAACAGATATTAAATACTTAGAATGTGCTATTTTGCTTCCTGTTTTGGAAGCAAGACTCTGGCCTCGCGGGTTACCTCCTATTTTCATTGTCGTCACCTCTACCTCCAGAAACCGTCGTCAGCAGCTAAGCATTCCATCATCAAAACCTTCACTGCTGTTATGCCAAATTGCCAAAGCCCAGGCCTCTCCGACGACTTCTACATAAATGAAGATCAGGTGTTGAATTCCTGCAATTCCTTGACTGGTTGTCCATTTCACGACAGTAACAGACATCTTTCATGTTGAATTCACTGTGATTCATGAATCTTAATTAATGACCACTATATCCAAATTTTTCATCAAATCTTAACTCAAATGCTACTTATCTAAGCCACTCGTTGATGACGGAATTTTTCAAATCTAGGGGCATGCTTGGTTGATGAGAATGCCCTCACCCTGCCATGCCCGAAAAATGTGACATCCAAGATCTACATTCTTTTTGCCAGATATGTCAAGATGGTCACTTCCATGTATGCCCCAGAAGAAACATACAACTGCAATATTGTTTTACATGAGAACATAACATTAAAACTAGCCTCGGATTACAGTTTCCAGATGGATTTTGACAGCAATGGAGGTTTGGTATGTGAGCTAAAATGTGGTGTTATTTTTGCTGGATTTAAGGAGTTGAGTTCCTGAAATAGCTCAAGCCAGATACACGATGGGTACGATTAGTTAGGAGGCAATGTGGAGATAAACATTTCAGTCCCATGACCCAGTGCAGTCAAAAGGAGCACAAATGCTTTATAATGTTTTTTTTAACGGATGAGACTTTTTTCTACAGCAATGGATGAGACATTGATGCACAAGAAGGCATGCTCAGCTGCAATAAAAATCTGAAACTTTCTAACGTTTTTGCATTTGTTTGGAATGTAATGACAAAGTAAATTGTAGAATGAAGTGTAATCTTTATTACCGAGTAGGGTTACATTTATAGGGGGTCGGCGCGCCTCAGCAGAAAGCGACGTGTCCTATGGAGAAACGTGTCTCCTATTGCTAATCGTGTTCAGATCAACGGATAACTTGTATCTTATCAGTACAAGGAGGTGCGGTGTTGCTTCAATTTAGTGGAATTAATTATAGGTGACTCGCCGTTTGAACCGATAGATACTGTAGAAAATTGTGGACTTCATTTGCTAAGAGGACTCAGAACTCCTCTCATTGCTAACTCACTCCAGAATTAATTTTTGGACATCTGAGCTTGAAACAGATGCTTGAGTCAGGCAGGTCAGGACAGCAACTAAAGAAAGCAGCTCTCAGGCACGTAGCTGATCAGAAAAATTGCTCAGGGCAGCAACAAAACAAACACTAACTCTTTCATTACATGATCTAGCAATGACTCGTAACCTAAGACTTCCTTCCTGGATCGGTAGACAAGATAATCTGATTAAAATACTCAGTGTGGGCATCCACTGTGATGTAACATCACGTGCAATACAACTTGACACCTCAAGAAATAAGCCATACGACAATCTGATCTAAAATGCTCAGTACGTGGTAAACACGTGACCGTTTCTGTGCAAGTCCGTACATGAACACGCCTACACTGTTCATGTATCTAACTTCCTACTTTCCAATGAATTTCAATGCACTTTGAATGTTCAAGTCCACTTTGAATGTTAAGAATGTCCAGGTAAAATGTTCTGACAGTATAATGAATACAAACCATATCAATAACAATAAGTCAACCTATCGCAAATAAAGTAGACTGAAACCAGGTAAAAACATATTCCTTTCATTGAATGTTATGTCAAATTAAGTTAGCTATAGAAAAACTCTGTACAACCAATCATTCATAGGCACACCTATTTGTCCAATGCTACCCCAATTAAACAATTTCATCTGATAATTCTAGTTACCAACTTACCATATTATTTGCAGATACTATTGTAGTCACACCATGGAATGCATCATTCTGTTATATACCGGGTGTCAAAGTATCAATGAGTTTTAGACAGCAGCGGTCTAGTGTTTTCCCATAGCCAATCTCGAGCATCACCATTCAACAACGGAGAAACCTACAAATGATTCTAAAGACGTTAGTAGGACAATTATTCAAAAGTCCCATGATTTTTTTTAAAGCTACACAAAGTAATGTCTTCGATAAAAACCCTTTATAGCAAATACTATTATGATTGTGTGCAATTATATTGCTACAAAAGAAAGAACTAAGAATCAGGGATATAATCATAACCCAATTTAGCATAAGGGAGTTGCTCTTCCTCATGTACTACAGCCCCAAGCCCAAATCAAGCACAAGTACAAATAGACAAGCATCTTAAGGATATAGAACTTACCTTTTCCCAGACTTGCTCATGGTAATCATTGATCCAATCAATCTCTGATGATGATAGCAAGGACAGGTCAATAAGCTTACTCTGAAAATATAAGAAACAAATAAGAAAATAATAATTAGTAAACAAGTCATGTTTAGCGTAAATCATAAGATGATAACAAGACATAAGCATGGATACTGCATAAGAAAAATCATACTGTAGTTTTAAAGTTCTAAGATTATGTTCAACAAGACAATGATAGCTACCTGGATTGGAACAAAAGTTAGTTTTTCAAAGCCAAGGTACGAAACACCACCAAAAGAATTTGCCAGATTAAGCTCCTTTATCAGAAGTAGATTCTGCAGATTGGAAGGAAAAAAAAAGGCTACAACATCAGCATGTTCAGAAATCACTTTCGCACTTATGTCCGTAATAGTTTGCAAATTGACTCAAAGTACAAAAAGAGAAAATCCACCTCTATACGAATGCCGAATGAATTATCTTCATAATAACCAGGTTCATTGCTGACAATCATGCCCTTCTGTAAAGCTGTTAAATTTCCATACCGATAGCTTATGCTCTGAGGGCCCTCATGGACATTCAGTGCAGCTCCAACTCCATGACCTGTGCCTGAAAGAATAATGAATTTAAAAATCAGTTTATATTCCACACAATTTCAAGGCAGTTCCATTGTAAAGATAATTCAAAGAGGTAAGTTTCATTATTGTCCTCAAAGAAAGGATACCATGTCTATAATCCAATCCAATCTTCCATAAAGATGAGCGAGCAAGAACATCCAGAACAAAACCAGGAGTTCTCTCCGGGAATACAGCTTGATCGAGAGCTATATGGCCCTGTTACAACAAGAATTCATGATTGCATAAGTCGCGTGATGAAGGGAACTAGATGTAACTATACGGAAAAATTTGTACTCAAAATTCCTAACAGAAATATTATTACCTGCAAAACTCTTGTGAAGCACTCCTTTTGCCTCGTGGAAGGCTCACCAAAATGCACAGTCCTTGTTATGTCAGTAGTTCCATCAATATATTGAGCACCACTATCTAACAAAAAGAGATTGTCACTTCCAACAGAGCTGCAGCTCTCAGGGGTTGGTCTGTAATGTATTATAGCACCATTTGCGCCATAGCCTGCGTAACAAGACAACAAATCGGTTACGACTTACATCAAGAACTCTACTTGTGACGCTTACAACAGTATACTGATATTATCGTTTTGATGGAACAATAAAAAAAGTACATGAACAACGACATAAAAAATACATAATATAAGGAATTTGATAAACTTCTCAAGCCGCCAATTCCTGTAAACGAAACAACTTTTTTGTATGGACAAAAAATGTTGGCAAAATAAGATACTACAGCCATCTAAACAATGTGTCCTGTTATGAACTCATTCTGGATTAAAAAACAAAACAAAAGATATCACTCACTAAAGCACACCTCAAAAAAAATGATCCACACATACTGGCCCATTTAAAAAGGAACTTCATTCTGATACAAGAAACTCAAGAGAATAGCAAGCAACAAAATCATATGAGATTGAATGTTAATATAAAGGTCCGAAAGAGAAACTACCACTTATAGTGTCGAAGCTTGTCTCAATGAAGCCATCTTGCTTTTGACGAAATGCAAGAAGCTTTTCAGCAACCTGTACCTCTGTAAGGGACACATCTTTAGAGATTTCCTCCTCTAGCCAACACCAGAATTCTGCTAAAGCAGCAGCATCTCTACAAGTGTATTATGTATCAAATAGCATTCAATCTAGCAATACAAATGTAGCACGAATAGTCATGAAAAATTGAAGTTGAATACAATGGCCCGACTAGGGATATTTTCGTTAACATATACTGTCCACTGGACTGGAGGAAAAATAAAAAGAAAAAAAACAGAATCTATATGTAAGTTAGAGTGAGAACTAGTGGGCAGATTGTATTAATAGGCCAATTTAAGAACCGATGGACAAATTATTTTCATAGGGAACAGGAAAGACAATAACCGATGGACTGGTTATTATAACAGGCCACAGAAACACAACTAATGGACTGAATAAATAGAAGACCACATAGAAAAGGTTTCATTTGATAATAAGCTACCGAACATATCAAGCCATTTCTATTTCCTCCAACAATATAGCAGTTAATGCATTGTTTCATATCCATCAGCTCGAATTGTCTTCAGGTACCTTTCGACAGAGGAAGAAAATTAATTGAAAAAGTTCTTCAGATAATACCTTAGGTGTGAATTCTTCATTCCCTCAATTTCTGCCTCATTTTTTATTGCCTTGGCAAGTGTAACTGGTGAAGCTCGGAACACCGCATTTAGTTCTCCATTGAGAGAACCAGGTCCTTCCAGTGTCAGTTCTTTATCCTCAATTTTCCTTCCACCTTTTCCTTTCTTTTTCATATTTGATTCAAATGCGCTAACTATAGCAGCATTCACACTTGATGAATCCAACCATAGCTTTGCACCTTTCTCTGCCAGTCTTGATAAATAGAAACAATTCCAGAGGTCAGAGAATACAGGGAAGGAATACTGAAGGCACAAACAGAATAGGGCATACGCAATCAAATTGATTTCATTAACTTCATTTATTAGTCAAGTTATTAAAATTAAAGAGTGTATCAACAGTCAAACACAGAAAATTGTAGCCTATTAGAAATGTTAGAGTAGTTTGCAAGATTTACCTTTCTACTTCAGACAAAATAACTTCATATGGTTTAAGTGTGACTCCAGCTTTCTCGAGGTGCTCCAAAACAACTCCAGATACTTTGTTATTATCGATAAATAACGTGGCCGAGCTAGTCTCCACAATTAGATAGCTATAGAATACAGGTGAGTTTGGGACATCGCTACCTCTCTGCAAATAAATGTTGGTAAGCTTCATGAAAAAGATGGCACGAACTATCAGTCGTGGTAAGGATGTAGTAAGAAATATTTAAATACATCATCATGCCTATACAGAAAGCAAATGAATATTAAGTGACATTCAAAAACAAATGCATAACTAAAGAGAGCATAATGAATTCAAATGAAAGATGAAAATGCAAAGTTTCAGGTCCATCAAGCCCAGCATACTCTTTAGCACATCTATGATCAAACAAACTGTGGAGAGGATAAATATTACCATGTTCAACAACCACGCAACTTCATCAAGCATTGAAATAACCACAGCATCACAACTATTTTCAGCAAGTTGTGACCTAACAAAAGATAATTTTGAAGCAACATCAATGCCAGCATATTTGATGTCGTGCACCCTAGTAATTTGTTTGGGGGGCTCAGGTCTTGAATCTCCCCATATCTCATCAATTAGGTTCATGCTCCGAATCAAGACTAACTCATGATTCTTGGATAGGATTGCATTCTTTAACTCTTCAGCAGCATCAAATGAGAAAAGAAACTGCATCCTTCGAACAAATAAAGGAAAGAAGATTAGATGGAGAAAAGTATATGGAAGTAGAAAAGGACAGAACTTGCTGAATTATGTAACGAATAATTAAGAAACAAGAGTAGGCATGCCATTCTTGTCCAAAATGGAACACACACACAATTCACTTCCAAGACAATTCTGTTCTAAGCTACTATTCATTTATTTGTAAAAAGCAAAACTAACATAGAACTATGTTACATGGTACTTCATCTGTTCTTAGTTATTTGACGCTCATTAGTTCAGTTTTGAACTAATCATGCTCACTAAACCAGAAAGGAGGGAGTATTATATATGATCATGAAATAATGTGCATTGGTAAATATGTTTATTAAAACTTAAGATAAATGTACAGCCTAGTCTCCAAACAATATGAGGTCTTGCAGAATAAAGTAAGAGCTCACCGGGTCAATACCAACTCGACCGCCTGATGGTAAGACATCATTCAACCATTCACTAGTAGTTGGAACACCATGATTGCCACTCCGCATAAGAGTCCATTCATGACTCAATTCTTTCTCCGCCTATACTCCACAAACAAAATAAACGTGAATCACTGGCCCAATTAAATAAGCCACTATAATAACATATACAATTACCTGAAGAAAATATCTACCATCAGTCCATAGAGCAGCCTTATCTTTCGTGACCACAGCTGTACCAGCACTTCCAGTGAAACCAGTGAGGTAGGTACGCCTCATGAAGCATTCTGCAATAAATTCACTCTAGAGAAGGAGTGAAGAAAGTAGATAAGTAGTGGCCATATAATATAATATCATCATTTCATTATAAAATTGTATTGAGGCTTAATTAACATTTGACAGGAATACCAGTCTACCAACACCCACCAACACACCAGCACTGGAATTATGCATACTTATGACGCAATTACAATGAGTTTCTACAACTATAGATGCCACGAGGTTTTAAAAAGGGCAAAAATAAAGGGCTGATTTCACTTGAGCGGAAATAGATAATAATACTACTACCACTCCAGCTCCACATTCAGTGTCAAATTTTGTTTACATGTGCTTAATGCCTTCTACATAAATTGATTGATCTCTTCACCGATGAAAAGCAAATGCTTGTCCTTACTGAGGATGATAAAATTCGATCGCAACACCAAACTGCCTGGTATTATAGAAAATATACCAACTAATGCATGTCGTGTTTTCATTTTTTCGTGTGCCAGTGTTGTTGTCAAACATCTGAAAAGTAGCGTATCAATATTCACATTCTCATACGTATGTTATATGCTCCGATACATATTAAGGCACTTGGAAGTAGGTAATGGTGGATCGGGGTGCGTAGCATATACCTGATGCGCGTCCTGCGAGGGGACGATGTAGGCGTCGATGGCGATGTCGGGGCGCGAGAATAGACGGCGCAGCGAGCGGAGCTTCTCGTCCCCACCAGAAGCGGAGTCGGTGGAGCCGGAGGATGTGGAGAGGCCGCGGCGCTTCCGGAGCTCAGCGGAGGAGAGGGCGACGACGCGCCCATCCCCGCCTGCACCATAGGCGGAGGCAAAGAGGTGCAACAGGGGAAGTCGGCGGCGCAAGGAGATTGGTGAGACACTGGGAGGGCTGCGAGAGAGGAAGGCGGCGGCGGCGAGGGACGGGGAGAGTCGCACGGCCTCCATTGCAGAGGGAGGGGGATAAGGTAAGGTGAGTGGTGGCGGCGGCGAGGAAGGAAGGGGCGGCGACTCGGTTGAATGTTTTGTAGTGACGTGGCCCAAATGGGCCCATGCCCATATGTGCCACGTGGCTCAATTTTTTTTTTCAATCTTAATGGAAATGTCATGATAGTATTTTTTTAAAAAAAGAGACCACATCTAGGAGGAGCTAGGTGGTTTTTCATTAAGGAGAAGAAAACGACCAGAAATAGGCACCCAAATTCGAGGTTGTGAGGGCTCGAACTTGGGTCGCTAGAGTGCATAACCCACATCCTCCACCATCTAGCCAACTAGGACAAGCCCAGTTCCTTTATGATAGTATTGTGAATATTAAATTTGCTGACATGACATAAGAGAGAAGAGGGATGCCATGGGATGAGAGATGAGTGTCATTATGACCCTCAAGTAGCACGGTTCTTAATAATCTCTTCTTAGTAACTAGTAACTTTGCGACGACAACCTTCGCTGAGACTCGTCTAACAACGACAATCCCATGTTTCGAATCTTGGAATCGTTTCTAGAATAAACCCACAAAATTGAAGTTGCACAAACTATGATCTGATCTTTTTTCCTCGTACTCACCACTGTCATCCATTTTCATAACGATATTAAATAGAACTAAAAAGGTTCACATACCTTTGGTTGTTAGTTTGTATCTAATTTTATTTATTAGCCATTTCTGTGGTGAATTTGGGTAAATGTTCTTTTTTGCAAAAAAATAATATTCGACATCAATATGTCCCCAATAATATTGCTATTTATTTTAAGAATTAAAGCAAGGGAATATATAGATTAGAAAGCATGGTCATACACTTGGTTACTCCCTCGGTGATCCAAAATTGTTGTCACGCATGTGCATCGGTGGCTACCTCCAATGGAACGAAGGACCCAAAACATTGTATAGGTCTCTATAGTATAACAAAATAGGCTATCAAAAAGTTCCATCTCCAACCGTTATGACCCAAAGCCGGACCTATTCGTCGCTAGGACTCCCACGCCATCGTGACCCACTCGCGCCGCCACGAGTCCCGACTTGCACGCCGCTACGGCCCCCGATTCGTGTGCCACCGGGACTCCGCCCTCGCATCCGCCTTAGCCGCCTCCCGCGCCCCCACCGTGGCCCCCGATTCTCGCGCCGCCGGGACCCACCCTCACCTCCGTCTCGGCCGCTAGGAGAGGAGTCGCACGGCGGGTATGAGCCGCGTGCCGCCGGCGGGGCAAGTCACCGGAGGAGGAGGAGTCACCGGAGGCGGAGGAGCGGCGGCGAGGGAGGAGTCACCGGAGGAGGAGGAGTCGCGGGAGGAGGAGGAGCGGCGGCGGGGGAGGAGTCACCGGAGGAGGAGTGTCGGAGGAGGAGGAGGAGGAGGAGGAGGAGGAGGAGGAGGAGTGCTCGCGTTGCATTTGGGTAGCCTCCAATCTGCTTCAAATTTGCAAAATGGGGATGCTATTTGGATGATCTCGTTAGAGATAGATTTTGGTACACCTATTTTGGAGATGGGTAGCCAAATAGGTAAACCATTGCAGATAGACCATAAGAGAGAAATTGGCTTGCAGCGGGGTAAACGGATGTACCACCCGAGTGCCAAACCTAGAAAAGTGTCGACCCCAATTTTTTACTCCACTATCAAGGCCACAAATTTGATGACTTAACAAGAAACAATCAAAACAGAACATGTGAACGACAACTCAACTACTTTCATCTCAAGTAGTGTCGGACTTCTATTACTAGGAAAAAAATGTCATCATGATTTCAAGTAGGACTTCTTCAATGGGATCTCACGATCTAGATAGTTTCAGCCGATAGGTTGTTTGAATGAACACAATATCACTACACCACAGTTCATTATCAATGTCTTATGGTTAGTCGGTAAAGGCTGCTTTAACGACCGACTCATCACTGATCAACATGACATAATCACAACTCACATGCCATAATCATTAATATAATACTCATCCATCATTATTTGTGCACTTGAGTGTCACACTTGTGTACACAATCAATCAACATGCACAATAATGTAGACATAAATAAATTATTGTGCATGTTGATTGATATATGAATGATTAACATTCATATATGAATGATTATAAGTTGTTGTCACAAGACAGTAAAGCATTCAAAAGAACATTCTGTAACAAGGCAACAATGCCAAATGGCCATGAGACTGGAAGCACCTAGCTAGGTTTTCTATTACAAAATGCCTTGCAATCTATTACACAATGCCACAAGGGAACAATGCCAAATGCCTTGCATATCTATTGCAGAGCCGCTAGATACTTGTACAAAATCAGTAACTACAAATCATCATTCCATAACCAAAAAGTGCTTCACAAGTGCATTTGGCAGTCATCAATCACTTGAGAATTTTGAATCCAATATGAAAGCTTAGTCATAAGACTTAGGGTGTGTTTGGTTTGACTGTGGCTGTGGAAAAAACTGCTGTGGGCTATGAGCCGTGAGAAAGCTGAAAACCGTTTGGTAAAACAACCGTGGCCTTTTGGAAACTAACAAACAAACCCTACTTGTCGTGTATACATACATATATATATATATATATATACACACACATATATAGTTATATATACATAAAAATAAATATAATTTATACATATATGCATAGTTGTTTCACAATTTTTGATATTTATCTATCTATATATATATATACATATTATACACTCTGAAACAGGCAAACAAGGATTCGCGTCTCGGACAGTTCCGTCGACGCCCCCTACCCCGCGGCAAGGTCGTGCGCTCGACCTTGAAGCTCGACCGACCCGAGGTTCGACCTCGAAGGTAAGTGAGGATAAGGGGCTGAAAACTGCCTCGACGGCCCCACCTAGCCGAGGTTCATAGGTTAATAAGTGGATTATCCCTTCTTAGCATGGTCGAAATCATGAGCATAAAGTTGACAAAGTCTCTTACAATCTAACTATTGTGTAGCTTACTCTCAACTCACTTAGCTGATATGATGGGTATTTTCGGACCTTTTAACTTTTAGAATTCAACTCATAATGATTAGAAGAGGTTTTTTTGCAAATTTTAGTACAAAAAGGCAAGTGGTATTCAATTAATTTAAGCAATCAACCAATTTGATCATTGAGAAGCAAGATAAATATCATGAGATTTCACTGTTTCAATAAGACAACCGACACCGACGTTATTCCTTCCGGACAATGCAATTATTCAAATTACACAATACTTTTAAGAAACCCACACTAGTAATCTCTCACACATTGACTCTCTCACAAGCACACTTATAAGAAAATATATTTTAAGTTACTGGAAAATAATGAAAATATTGTTAAATTGAATTAAGTCGCTGGAAATAATTAAAATATTTTAGTTGCTGGAAAATAATTAAAATATTTCAATTTACTGAAAAATAATTAAAATATTGTTAAATTGATTTAAGTTGCTGGAAATTAATTAATATATTGTTAAATTTATTAAGTTGCTGTAAATTAGTTAACCTACTTAGCAAATGGTTTTTCAAGCTGATTAAAGATGATGGTATTTTGTCTAGGGCAATAATCATTTGTGGTTAACAAAATTCTTTCATTAACTATATGGGACTATGAGAAAAGTATGGATAAAAGAGTAACCTAGTCTCCCCAAACATTATGAATTAACTACTTTAAATAAAAAATGGCATCTGCCATCTTATTTTTTAAAACAATTCTTACTTATAAAAACGAAAATATGGACACAAAGGACCATGTCGTCCCAAACATTATTAATTAACTACTTTAATAAAAAAAGGCCTTTGCCTTCTTATTTTTTAAAAATTCTTAATTAAAAAAATATGGATAAATAAAGTGACCAAGTCGACCAAAACCTCTAGGCGTGGCCTCTACTACTAGCCCACAATGAAGGGTGGCCCGGATTCGCCCAGCCCACATGACCAGATCGATAGGTGTAGAGTGCCCGATCTTTCGGCGATTGTAGATAAATTCGACCGGTGGATGTTGACCCTCACGATCCAACTACGACGAGCAAGCCCGAAGCGCCAATGCAATCGCTGAACCAACTACCGATGGTTATTGACCTAGCAAGTAAACAAGATCAACCTGATCACAAGGATCAATTCTTGCAAGCAATCGAAGAACGAGCAAGAATAAGAAGCAAGAAATCTGATGTATTGCAAGAAGGTGGAGCTCTAAATTCAACGTCGAAAGATGGAATGTATAGCTAGGCTAATACTATAACAAAACTCAAGTCTAACAAGGGGCGCAACCCTTGATTAAATACACACATCGAAAGAAGTGGTGCAGCAGCAGCTAGGGCCGGCCGTGGAGTAGAGGGACATGCGGTCAAGAAGGGGGTGCGCGTGGACTTGGGCCCCGAAGTCATTAACTTGGCCGTTATTCCTTAACAGCAAAACAATCTTCATCTCACGTGCTCGGGCCCTCGTCAACGGGCCTTGATACGTCGTTGACTTGTCGCTTCTATGGCCCATGTCTTGATGAGGCACGCCGGCCAAGGGGGTCGCAGCTATAGGAGGTGGTGCGACGACTTGAGAAGGAGTCGTGTCATCGTTCGTCGTTGTATCATTGATGCCCTCATCGCGGACGGCCCATAGGCCACGTAATGGATGGAGGAAGTGCTTTAGTGATTTCGAAACAGATTGGCACGGCTGGGTTATTAAGTTGGGGCGGGCGATGGTGTGCGGGCGAGGTGGTACTAAACATCAACCCGTTGTATGCCTCCACTCGTATAGCCACGGTTGAAGAAGACCGTGGCTATTGTTAGAGGCTTAAATAGCCACGGTTCGAATGCCAACCGTGGCTATAATGAACTCTACAGACACGGGCCACGACCACGGTAGCATGCTCCTACCGTAGTCACGGTCTATTTTCCTTGTCGTTGCTACATTGCTTTGGGAGGCGTGGCTACAGTGCCGATTGTTATAGTGTCTACATTCATTGTAATATCGTGGCCTAGGTCTTAATATGATTGATAGAATACTCATGTTAACAAGTTGCAACTTCTTTTCCGGAAGCTCATCTCTAAAGAACTCCGAGGTTAAGCGTGCTTGACCTCGGAGCAATTTAGGGATGGGTGCCGACCGATAAGTCTTTTTTGGATGTGCACGATCGAGGACAAAAGTGCATAGAAAAGATTAATGTTGGTCCGTGGGGAAGGTCTTGCGGGCCTATTAAGCTGCTAGGTGTAAGCGGGCCCGGCCGAGAGTGGCGGGACTTTACGGTTGGTATTAGAGTTGACTCTCACGGTTTCACGGGCGCTCGGGTCGCACTTACGCAGGCATGGTCCGGATGGCTAGTGTGGGCATGGAGTGGTCACAGAGCATGACACATGCGCTGGCAGTGGGCACACGGATGTGGTCAAGAGTGGACGTTCTTGGCTTGGGTTTGATCGAAGAGGACGTCGGTCTTCTAAGAGTGTGAGTGTGTAACATCGTGGCTCGGACTTAATAAGATTGATAGAATACTCATGTCAACAAGTTGTAAATTCTTTTTCGAAGCTCATCTCTAAAGAACACCGAGGTTAAACGTGCTTGGCCTAGAGCAATTTAGGGAAAGGTGATCGATCGAGAAGTCTTTCCCGAGTGTGCGCGAGTGAGGACAAAAGTGCGTAGAAAAGACTAATGTTGGTTTGTAGGGAAAATCTTGAGGACCTATTATACTCGCTAAATGTAAGCGGTCCCGGCTCACAGTGGCGGAACGTTACATCCATCATGTGGCCGAACACTGCCTCATCGTCCACTACTCCACTATAGGCAGCATCTCCATCTGCCGCTTCGATGAACCTTACTGGGTTGTCCAACTGGTTGCCGGTTGTGCTACCTTCAGTGACATCCACTACGGGAAAGAGCCTCTCTGCTGTGTGTGAGAATTTTTACCGTGTGTTCTACTTTGGGCACCCGTAAAGAATCTCTTTGCCTGTCTAAAAAATATACTTGGTAAACTCTTTGTCGTGTCAATAAAAAAAATACACACAGTAAAGATGAAGGTTTGTACTTTGCTTTTTGTGACGAGTATATTTATTTCATATACTCAGCAAAGATAAAGGTTTGCTGAGTGGTTTCTTTGACACTCGGCAAAAAATATTAGTTTTTTTCTTTTTCACCTCAAAACTTTTTCTACTCTTCATATAAAACATGTGTTACTCCATGTTAAAATTTGATATATTTTTGTATTTGTTTTCTGTGTTTAGTTAATTAATTATATTCAAAGCAAGTTTTTGAATCAAGTCAAATTTGGACTGTGGTTTAAATAATAGAATATAATGAGTATAAAAATTATATTCATGTTAATTAGCCTTGTTTGAGTACCCACAAAATGAAAGAAACATTTGCATATCTTGTTGAAGAAATATTATCATAAACATGTGTTGGAATGATTTTTAAATTCTAAATAAATAAATAAATTCTAAAAATCATGATATTTGTCATAATTTGATGGTATGACACGTGGAGGCTGTGATAAAATTTTTGGAAGATTTCACACATTTAGTGGTCACAATGTTTACAAAACCGAACCATCGCATAAGAAGTATATGAAATTTTTTGAGAAAGAGTTAATGACTGTATTTTTTGAATATAAACATCTTTATATGACCTCATATGAAAGAAAATATTTATACTAAAGTTGCACATCTCGACAAAATATAAAACTTTATAGTTGATAATTTTTTCATATGAAATTGTTTAGGCATCCAATATTTTGTTATAAGTTTTAGTTAAAATAAAAGCCACGTCATCGATCCAGATCCTTCCAAATAGTTAGCCTCCCGTTTGTCTGTCCTTTCAAATACTAAGGCCCTGTTTGGATCCACCTCCTAAACATTAGTTGACTAAAGTTTAGCTACTTTTTCTCCAAACATGACCTCCTAAACTTTAGACCACTAGTCATTTCAACCTTGCTAAACTCTCCTAAACTTTGGATAAAGACAAATAAAGTCAAAAGTACCCCTCATCACATGTTAGGGATAGAAAAGTAAAGGAGGAGAAACATTTGGGTTAGATATGTCCACTTTTTGTTTAGTCATGAACTTTAGTCATGGATCCAAACATGCATCTCCTAAACTTTAGTTGGCTAAACTTTAGGTGACTAAACTTTAGTTGGCTAAACTTTAACCAACTAGAAGATCCAAACACCTCCTAAGCCTCCTGTCCAGTATGTTTCATCCAAATCCCTCCCTCACCGGCCCCTCTTTTTTTCCACCTCTCTTTCTCATCTCTCTCCCTCAATCGCAAAGGCAACGACATGGGGCGGCCCTCGCGGTGGCGGCTGGCACGGGTACGGCACGGGGCAGCGACGCACGACGACGGCAAGATGGGCAGGGCGATGCAGCTCATGGCGGCTGCAGGGCGTGCGGGGTGACTGCGGCAGGACGCGGCGGACGTGGTGAACGGTGGTGGGTAACGGTGACCCACTAGTACCGGGTGTTTTTTTTAAAAAAAATATCTTGAAAATATTTGCCGCTTGTTGCATTTTACCCTCCACAAAGTCTTTGCCGTGTAACCAACGTATGGCACACGGTAAAGTCGGTTTTGCCGGGGGCCTCTTTGCCGTGTGGGTTTGTCGTGTGTTACTCCAGGCAGACATTTTACGGTGCGAATTGCAACTTTGTGTTTTCCGTAGCGAGCACCCGCGTCTCTTCACCGTGTCACCATCAGCCATCGTGTGCTGTTAAGCACCGCCAGTGCATGGCATAAACTATTGAACATTAATTGGTTAAGTGCGGTGTCTAGATTCATGTCCTCGTCACGCTACAGTCACCGCCAGGACATGGCATTGAATTGTTGAACATTGGCTAGCGGGGTGTCTAGACGCATGTCCTCATCCTCACGCTAGTGTGGCATGGAGAGAGAAGTTCAGAAACTTTTAATCAACATCATTTGTACTTTTTGTTATTTATTTTTATAGAATTATGTAGAAGAAAAAATATGTTAGTTTATAGATTATAGAAAAAAATTGTTTTGTAAACCGTCTGATTTCCGATATAGTGGTGCTGGGAGTCAAATTGAAAGTTTCCCTTGACTGAAAATTAGCAAGTCCCAATATAAACTGGTAGGTGGTGGTGGAGAAAGAGGACGAAAAATTGAACTTGAAGAGGCCAAGAGCGGAACTTGTGGCAACGCAAACAGCTCTGGTCCAAATCATGGGTATCATAAAGTCATATATGAAAACGAAGCAACGTAAATAGCTCAGTGAAGTCAAGAATGACGGCTGAGACTTACGAATTCTCTGGCATATGCCGCTGCTACTAAATCTATAGCCAGGTGTGTCTCCCATGCGAAATACACTAGTTAGTGGCCAAGATGATGGGGGTCATGATCTTGCTACCGTCCCTAATCATCACCATCCTGACGATCGTGATGATCCCCACGGCGAGCGCCGGTGATGATGCTGCGTTGCTAGCTTTCAAAGCGCAGGTGACGGAGGAGGACTCCGGTGTGCTGGCTTCATGGAACGACAGCGCCAGACTCTGCAGCTGGGAGGGCGTGACGTGCAGCAGCCTCCAGCAGAGACAGGCGCGAGTAACGGCGTTGAACTTGTACGGCAGAGGGCTAGCCGGAGCACTCTCCCCTGCCATCGGGAACCTCAGTTTCCTGCAGGCGCTCAACCTGAGCTCCAATAGGCTGTCCGGGGAGATCCCAGCAAGCCTCGGTCGCCTCAATCTCTTGCAAACGCTCGACCTGAGCGACAACTCATTCTTCGGCAGGTTCCCGGCAAACCTGAGCTCCTGCATCAGCTTGACCATGGTGGTGCTGGACAGCAACAGGTTCAGCGGCCACATTCCACAAGAGCTCGGGGAGACATTGCTGTCCTTGGAGGCAATCTCACTGACGGACAACAGCTTCACAGGCCCCATCCCGGCATCTCTGGCAAATCTGTCTCGTCTACAGTACCTTGGCCTTGCAATCAACAGGCTCGACGGCTCAATCCCATCAGAGCTTGGCGGAATCCAGAGCTTGCGGCTCCTCGATCTCTACACAAATAACCTCTCCGGTGCGATTCCGTCCTCTATATACAACTTGTCCTCTCTAGTTACCTTTCAGGTAGGCCATAATATGTTGCATGGAAACATTATTCCAGTAGATATCGGAAACAAGTTCCCCAGCATGCGAATTCTTAGCCTGTCTAAGGCCCTGTTTGGATCTACCTTCTAAACATTAGTTGACTAAAGTTTAGCTACTTTTTCTCCAAACATGACCTCCTAAACTTTAGCCAAGTCTCCTTCTAAACTTTAGATCACTAGTCATCTCAACCTTGCTAAACTCTCCTAAACTTTAGATAAAGACAAATAAAGTTAAAAGTACTCCTCATCACATGGTAGGGATAGAAAAAGTAAAGGTGGAGAAATATTTATTGAGGGTTAGATATGTCCACTTTTTGTTTAGTCATGAACTTTAGTCATGGATCCAAACATGTATCTCCTAAACTTTAGTTGGCTAAACTTTAGGTGACTAAACTTTAGCCAACTAGAGCATCCAAACACCCCCTAACAACGACTTCACCGGGATAATCCCTGCTTCACTATCAAACCTTTCCGGGCTCACAACACTTAACCTCCAACTGAATAGATTGAGCGGTTATGTGCCAGACACTTTGGGAAGGTTACAATCTCTGGAGGAGTTGTACTTGACTGAGAACATGCTTGAGGCAAATGAAAAGAAAGGGTGGGGGTTCATCAGTTCTTTACCTCTCCACAACTCTCCAGAAGTTATACTTGAATGATAACAAGATATCTGGGGAGATCCCTGCAGAAATAGGGAATCTGGTTGGTCTTAACATACTGCTGCTAGTGAATAATTCTATATCAGGAGTGATTCCAGAGAGTATTGGTAAACTAGAAAACTTGATCGACCTTGGCATCTATAGTAACAGGTTGACAGGTCTCATACCACCATCTATTGGAAATCTCACAAGGTTAACTAGGTTCCTTGCATTTTACAACAACCTGGAAGGACCAATACCTGAAAGCTTAGGAAAATTGAAGAATCTATTTCTTCTTGATCTGTCAACGAATTACCACCTGAATGGTTCAATACCAACGCCAATTTTGAAGCTTCCTTCACTTTCATGGTACCTTGATTTGTCGTACAACTCTCTCTCAGGAGCCCTTCCACCAGAAGTGGGAGCCATGACAAACCTCAACGAGTTGATCCTGTCAGGAAACCGGTTGTCAGGTCAAATACCTAATAGCATTGGAAATTGCATAGTTCTAGAAAAGCTGCTACTGGATGGAAATTCTTTTGAAGGAAGTATACCTCAAAATCTGAGGAACCTGAAAGGACTAAGTGTGCTGAATCTCACCAAGAATAATCTGTCTGGTATGATACCTGATGCAATCGGTAGTATAGGAGCTCTGAAAGAGTTGTATCTGGCACACAACAAGTTGTCAGGGTCAATCCCAGATGTTCTACAGAATTTAACAAAACTATCTATATTGGATTTATCTTTCAATAACTTGCAAGGCGTGGTGCCAAATGGAGGTGTTTTCAAAAATCTGGCTTACATATCAGTTGCTGGGAATAGTGAGTTGTGCAGTGGAATTCCTAAATTGAACTTGACAACATGCTCTACAATGTCAGTGAGAAAGAGAAAAAGAAAGATGTCAAAATCTCTTATGATTTCTCTGCTAACAACTGGAATAGTCATGTTGTCTGTTTCTGTCATTCTTCTTATATGGATTCTCCGAAAAAAGTTCAAACAAAAGCAGAAACAAAGGCTCCCATCTCTGATAACTGAGGAGAGACATGAAAGAATTTCATACATTGCGTTATCAAAGGGAACCAATGCCTTTTCAGAAGCAAACTTGCTTGGAAGAGGTAGATATGGTGCCGTTTACAAGTGCACTTTTGACAATAATGAGAATAAAACCGTGGCAGTCAAGGTCTTTAACCTTGGTCAATCTGGCTCTTCAAAGAGTTTTGATGTAGAATGTGAGACAATGAGAAGGATACGGCACCGCCGCCTCATTAAGATTATTACTTCTTGCTCAAGCATTGACCCACAAGGTCATGAGTTCAAGGCATTAGTTTTCGAGTATATGCCTAATGGTAGCTTAGATGATTGGCTTCATCGAGAATCTCAGAATCCCACTTCAAGCAATACACTCAGAGTCTTACCCAGAGGCTAGATATTGCCGTTGATATCCTCGATGCAGTAGAATACCTTCACACTAACTGTCAACCACCGGTGATCCATTGTGATATTAAACCAAGCAACATTCTTATTGCTGAAGACATGAGCGCACGAGTTGGAGACTTTGGTATATCCAAAATCCTATCAGAAACTTCAAGAAAGAGGATGCAAAATTCATACAGCTCAATTGGAATAAGAGGCTCTATTGGCTATGTTTCTCCAGGTGACTGAAACTTTTTTTTTATTTTGAATTGCACATTATAATATGTTAACAAGTGAACTTTTCTGTAACTTTAGAGTATGGCGAAGGCTCTGCAATCTCAGCTTCTGGTGATATTTATAGTCTCGGAATATTTCTGCTTGAGATGTTTACTGGAAGGAGCCCAACAAACGACATGTTCTGTGGTTCACTAAATCTGCATAAGTTTATTGAGGATTCCCTCCCAGATAAAGCCTTGGAGATAGCAGACTCATCAATCTGGGTACATGAAGGACAGGATAAAACATCAAGAAGTGAAATCCAGGAGTGCTTAGTTTCAGTCTTCAGGCTAGGCCTATCATGTTCAAAGCAACAGCCACACGACCGGCCATTGATAAGACATGTAGCAGTAGAGATACACGCAATAAGAGATGCATATCTCATCATGTGTGCCAGTTAGCCAGCGTGGGAACATGAAACAGAGAGAATGATCCACTCACATATACAGAAAGAGGATACAAATCCCAAAAATAACGAAAGCCAAATGTGATGTTGTTTCAGTCAACAAGTTTTCTCACAGCTTTCGTCTTCCGTAACATTTATCAGACAATGTGCAGGAAAATTTATCTAAGATTATTAATTAAGGGGCTATTATGTTTTTACCCTTGATCTGATGTCTAATTGTGATTTTACCCCCGTTTTTCAACTTTGTGATTTTACCCTGCGATTTCAAAACGAAGACAAAAGTTACCCCTACCGGGGTAAAATCACAATAGCAATATTGCGATTTTACCCTCAACAGGGGTAAACTTTGTGTTCGTTTTAAAATCGCTACCATTGATGATACTACTTTTCTTCCTCTTCCTATCATTCTTCCCGCTCTTATTAGTTGTGTCTTCTACTGTATGTATTGTACTGTATGCTCTCTTCTACGTGCCTTTCGGGAAACTTGCGCTTGTGCTGGAACCTTAGTATTATCGTCGCCGTGACATCCTGGCCCGGGGTTTAATAGGATTGATATAATACTTATGTCAACAAGTTGCAACTTCTTTTCCGGAAGCTCATCTCTAAAGAACTCTAAGGTTAAGCGTGCTTGGCTTGGAGTTATTTAGGAATGGGTGACCGAACGAGAAATGTTTCCCGTGTGTGCATGAGTGAGGACAAAGTGCGCAGAAAAGACTAGTGTTGGCCTGTGGGGAAATCTTGAGGGCCTATTAAGCTGCCAGGTGTAAGCGGGCCCGGCCCGGAGTGGCGGGACGTTACGGATGGTATCGGAGCCGACTCTCGCGGTTTCACGGGCGCGTGTGTTGCACATGTGCAGGCATCGTGTGCATGCCTGGTGTGGGTCCGGAGTGGTTACACAGCATGGCACATGCGCTGGCGAGTGGACACATGGACGTGGCCAAGAGAGGAAGTTCCTGGCTCGGGGTTGATCGACGAGGACGTCGGTCTTCTAAGAGGGTGAGTGTGTGACATCCTGGCCCATGGCTTAATAGGATTGATAGAATACTTATGTCAACAAGTTGCAACTTCTTTTCCGGAAGCTCATCTCTAAAGAACTCTAAGGTTAAGCGTGCTTGGCCTGGAGCAATTTAGGAATGGGTGACCGAACCGAAAGTGTTTCCGGGTGTGCATGAGTGAGGACAAAGTGCGTAGAAAAGGCTAGTGTTGGCCTGTGGGGAAATCTTGAGGGCCTATTAAACTGTCAGTGTAAGCGGGCCCGGCCCGGAGTGGCAGGACGTTACGATCGCTACCATTGATGATACTACTTTTCTTCCTCTTCCTATCATTCTTTCAGCTCTTATTAGCTGTGTCTACATCATAGTCCTCATTTGTCTTGTAATAACTTTGTTTGCACCTTGGACATCTCACGAGGTCCTTGTAGTTATCCTCCTGGTATGATATACAACGATTAGGACTGATTTTTTTGCACACCCAACAACATTAGGGATGTTAGTCTGTTAACATAGTAGGTGCTTTTTGGTAATAAGTTGGGCCTCGGCAGTGTATGCGAAAGAAGATCCTGCAATTCGGTGAAATCTAGCATCCGACCACCCATGGATGGCCTTCAGTTTCATTAACTGGAGAACCGTACGTAACACATGATTCACTTTAGAACATCCCTTAGATTTCTTGTACAATAAATCTTTTGATGCCATCTCTATCGTTGCAAAGTTATCAAGCCCTCTCGTTGTCCCGAGCATTGAGTAAAACTTGTGGTTCAACAGGACATATCAATTCCTCAATACCAAAATCAGTAGACTCTTCGGATGTGGCATCAACATCAAAATATGCATACTCGTCAACTTAGCCAAACTTTTATGCTTCAACTTCAATCGATCTGGATCTCAAATTTAACCGGCTCGTCTTCTTCATGCTTTTTCCACCTCGTCTATTTCTCCATGAAACCCCTCCTCACTAAGTGAGATTTGATTATACGTGTATCCGTCCATAATTATTGATTCTCGCAGCATGGACAATATATTTCTTGTCTTCCTAGACACTTAGCATGTTGGGTAGCGCCCTTCGGAAGTACATCGACTTGATCATGGAAATATGCACTCAATCTTGATTCTTCATACATCCATGATGTGATCTTCTCTTCTCTCTTGCTAGCAGCTAGTATTCTATTAATTTTAATCCTCAGAAAATTTCACTTTGTCCACTTTACTTATAGAATAATTTTTTGGCTCAATTTACTCCCTAAAATAATTCAAGTTGGTGCAATATACTCCCCTCATGCAATTTGTCTTTTTTTGTTTCTCATTGTACAATTTGGATTTAGTGCTCAAATTGTGCACAATGACATATTCCATACAAATGTGCACCAAAATAAATATATCAGATTCTTTAAGAATAATTTATATTTTAAAGAATATAATATTATCTTAACTATATAGTTTTAAATTGTATAAAAATATTTATGAAATATTTTTTATATAGTGATTCATATTATCTATAAATATACAAAATTTGATCAACTTCAAATCCCACAAAAAGAAAAATATATATATAAGGAGTAGATTGCCTCAACTTGATTTCTATGAGTGAACCAATTTTTTGTTTGGGTTGTAAAATGGACAATGTATATTGTTCGGGGTAAAATTAACTTTTCCCTTTGACTTAGTCCACTATTACATGCATCATCTACTGTAGTTTAAGTTTCTTATGTAACTATATTTGTAAATTGATTAATTACAAGCTTTTGTAATTGTAAATAAACCCTAATGTATATATTGAATTATTGATATATTTAAACATATTTGTACATGAAATTGCCTAAAAATGTTTCATAAAACGATATAAATGCAGTTGATTATTTTTTAAAATTCATTTTGTATTATCTCTTCGGGATGTATAACTATTTTTTGTTCTATAGATGAATAAGAAATGTTAAAAGACATGTTTTTGGACCATTTGATAAACACCTTATTATTAAACACGAATTACCATACCGAGCCCTAGGACAAGGTTACCATACTAACCAATTTTTATATATTCTCTTAAATAAAAGAGAAGAGATGTGGGAACATTTATTTAAAAAATAATAGAATAATATTGTAATTAATGAATAGTGACATCAAAATAGGATTTATGTATAGATAAATTATAATATTATATCGGGACAAAAATGGTGAGTTGCAATATTGTAAATTTATTTTGCAAGATATTGTTCAATATAATAAATATTTAATCAACACTGATTGATTAACTAATTGTACATTTATGACCTTTTTGTAAAAAAGATATCATTTAACATGGCACAAACATTATTGTAAATGTCATATTAGTAGAATCGTCGTCCATTCATGAAGGTTATTTTGAAATTTCAAATAGCTCATTTTTATATTATTAAAAAACTAATCTTTATTTTTGTTTGTATAGTTCAATAATAGGATACAAGTATTGATTAATCTAAATTGATATGATAGCAGTACAACATATAAGATTTCCTTTTCTACAACCATATAATCTACATGTTTAAATGGACACCACATAACAAAAACAAAGTCTAATTGATTTTGAAATATTCTAGGGATCTTTAGTGCATTGCCTACGCAACTTCGCGGGCCATTCAATCTAGTTTTTTTAAAAGTTGTATCACTGAGTACTTAAAGCAATTCAAGTGTTGCTGGTCCTCTTGTTCTGCAATATGCCTTTTACAAAATCATATCATAACCTTTAATAGATCAGTCAATTGCAAGATCAAATCTGTGTTAATGAAGAATAGGTGGTAAAAGTTTATTATTCGATAACAATGTCAGTATTTTGTTCGATATAGTTCAAGTTGTTTCTATGAAGAATTATTGTCCTTTTTCTAATAAAAAATAGATGGTGATCGACTACCACATTCAGGACCTATTCATTAAAAACAACAAGATGGCCCAGCAAATGCTTTCACCAACATTGTTACTATAAAACCAGCATTCAGTTCGGAGCTCTGTACCAACTCCACAATTTCGAAACCGCATATGTGCCCGTCGCCTTGTTATAAAAGGTGTAGAGATGGGAGGCATCCGGACAAAGGAAACAAGTTCAGTTCCTCCAAGTCGTAGTGCCTTCCCCACCACTGCATGGAAAATTTTCGTGCATGGGTCCACGTCCACCTGAAGCCATACTTGGATGGTAATTGTATCGATATGAAGGCCGACCAGTGGGATTCACACCTCTTTTGTAGATAATGGAGTCAAGCACGTGGTTTGGTACCACGTCAAACAGTGAAGAGCAAAAGCTGGATAGCTAGATGAGTATAGGTGGTGTAGTCTCCTATATTATGAAAATTTAATGCATTTTCTACATTTATCATTTTAGTTAAGTAGCATCCTCATTGTCGCTTAACCAGAGATGGTTAAAAAGTGGTTGAGTTATTAGTTTGGTTGTGAACATCATTTTAGGCTCTGCCACAATGAAAATCATGCTACGAATGGGTAATATTCCTCAAAATCATAAGGATCTTCGTAACACCCAAAAATCATAACAAAAATTGTAATGATTATAACTTAGTTAACTGTAATGCCATCCATTGTCATGGGAAATTTAAAATAAAAATAAGCAAGCTCATGGTCCTAGGGCACCTGCGGTCATGGTAAGGAGCTCCTATGACGTTCTTTTCCAGTTACCGTTGGCACCACAGCCAGTTGGGCGGTTCATAATCCGTGTGCCTGCAACCGCAACTTCTATTGTACGGAAAAAAACTTGTGGCCTACAACTGCCTTCCAATCTACCCATATGGTGGGACCCACTGCAGTATAGAATTTTCAGGGAGGCCATCAACATCGACATTGACATTGCACAAAGAGTATGTCATTCCAGAAACAGAAGCATTGCGAACAAGGGAGCTCAGTGAGGAGGTGCTCGCAGGGAGGCCGTCAAGGAGCTCGGGCAGGAGGAGGCCGTCGAGGAGCAGGGGAGAAGGTCCCAGACGGCGGCGCGCGAGAGTGTGCTCGCAGGGAGGCCATCAAGGAGCTCGGGGAGGATGACGCCGCCGACGAGCTCGAGGGAGGAGGCCGTGCCTATGAGCACAGCGAGGAGGAGGCTGTCGATGAGCGTGGCGAGGAGGTCCCGGAGACGAGCGGTGAGGGTAGTTGAGGAGAGGAGATCACGAGGCCGCGGGGAAGGGCGGTGCGGTGAGGGGAGCTCACGGGGCCACGGGTGAGGTGGACGAGGGCGGCACGGTGAGGAAGAGCTCACAGGCCCACCGGTGAGCCGGTCGCAGGGCATGTGGCGCACGAGATCCGGGGAGGAGGAGGAGATCGGGGCGGGCGAGGTGGTGACCGCCGGCGAGGTCCGAAGAGAAAAACGGCAGCCTGCCGGCTTTGTTTTCCACGGTGCCTAGAGATAGGGTTGGCGTCGCGGATGCCACTCGATTTATAAAGGAGCAACAACCACGGTGGACGATGGAGGTGGGGGCTCACATGTTAGTGGGTCAACCAGAATAGCCATAGTTTATGTTGAAACGAACTGTGGCTATTGTGTACTCACTTACATGTGGGAGGAAATAGCCACGGTTCGTTTCATGGCTATTGTGTTCAGCTGGGCCCACCTATCATTGATAGAGTATATTTCATTTATATGCATTTTGTTATTACTTCTGCTATTTTTATTTACAAACGATATAGATTTTGCATATCATTGTTGGCATACCATGGTTTCAGTTATTTCCAAACACATATGTATTTTCGGTTTTTTTTTCTGCTTAACTTTTTAATATAATATTTGAACTACGAAATAGTTTTTGGTGACTTTTACATGGACCAAATAATTTTAAAATTCCAACAAAATTACAGTAAATTTTAATTTGTAGGATAGATGTGTATATTAATAATTATACAAAAAACTAAAACAAGTTCTTGAGATACAAAAAAATCAGATGAAACCTAGTTTTTGCAATTATTTTGCACATTTTTGATTTGCAAACCACAAGGTTGTTTGACCTATATTTTGGCATGGCATTGTTTCTCAAGCATTGCAATGCATTCGTATTTTTAATAACTTTTTAAATTTTTTTATAAAAAAGTAGCTATGTGTCATGATTGAACCGGGTTTTATACCCAAATTCATCTTGGTATGATCCCATGCATGTTTATATGTTTTAAATAATTGAACCAAAAAATCCACGTATGTTTTTGTAAATGTCATCTATACAAATCGAATGCTGTGGTCAAATTCGCTACGGTTTATGAAATAAAAATAATTAAATAAATGTTAAAACATATCATAAGTACATCAATAGATAATTCAAGAAAATAAGTTTGAGATTCTTACAAAACAAAGTGCGAATGGATAAATTTGGATTCTTTTGTTCCTGTGTCTCTTCTGTTTTCCTTCGTTTTTTTTATCATCACCGGCTACACCATAGCTGGAGACGCTACAAATATTGCTATCCATGTGGTAAGCAAAACCTTTGATGCTTCAGCCAAGTGGCAACACCGCAGATCCCTACAGACGGAATGCAAGAACTGCAACCACAAGTAGTGACTTCTTCAATTACCTTGCATGAAACAGGTGATATTGCTTCTTGGAACCGAGGTAAAGAACGGATTAAGGTGCAAGATTGGCCTGTGGTGCGGTCAGATTATTTCCTCATCTAATTATCAGAGGCCCTTATGGATGTTTCAACAATGAAAAGGAAAATAGCTAGTCATATCTATTTATTCCAGGTATGAGTGTTTAGCAGAAAAGACAAGGAACGGAGTAATTTTATCCGGAGCCAAGGACACATTTTCCCGGATTCAAAAAATTCTTGGCCATTATGCTGTGAGCGAACATATCTTTCTGTAGGATCAAGTTTTTGATGTTATGATGTATAAAAGTTGGATATGTTCTTTTGATTTTCTGGCGTATAATAAACAATTATTATATAATTCAAATAGTAGTATGTAATTGAGAAGAGTTTGTACGAGTAATGCATGTTACTGTTATAGCCAGTATTACGGACAGCTAAAAGGTCATTACTTCATTTAATGATCAGAACCACAGTTGTGCCTTATTCAGTTCATACGTGAATAACTTATGAACAGCACTAGTACTATTTGATTTCTATTTTGTTTGAATATTTGACACCATGATTTTAGAAATTTACTATTAAACTTCCTTAGTTCACTTTAATACCAACGAAATTTCCGTGGTTTAGAAATTTACCACTCTATTACGGTTTCCGTTGCCCTTGCCTCACCTCCGTCTGTTAGCTTCTGTTCAATCTTGCTGGAAACTTCACCATTGGCCGGAGTTCTTCGCCTTCGTGCCAGCCGTCGGGGATGATGGGATCTAGTCCAGTCCTGGCCAGCACAAGCACGTGAGTCCGGAATCGGCGAGCTCGTGGGCGGTCCGCAACCAGGCAGTCCAGAAGATTCCTTGTAAGGCAACGTCCTGTAGCTTGATGTCCGAGCGGCGGGGACGGAGTGCGTCATCATGGGGGGCGATGTTGGGGCCGGCGACCGGAGCGGCTCCCTGTTTCGATCTGTCTATTTGATTCCCATGCCCATCGAGCACCGCAAGTAGCAGCAGCGTCCAATCCTTCCCATGGCCGGGCACACGTTAGCTAGCCCATCTATGTGGCCTGGTACTGGGCTCGCGTCGGACAAGGCATCTACATCGGCGGAGCCCATATGAAGCCACTAGACCGTCTGCCTCCGCCTCCCCTGGCCCCTCGCTCATGGCCGTACCGAGAGGGGCTGCGCTGGTCTCCGTGATCGCCGCGAAGGGAAACGGGGAGGAAGAAACAGGGGTGAGGGAATCTGTAACATAGTGGTAAATTTCTAGACGACGAAAATTTCGTTGGTGTTGAAGTGAACTGAGGAAGTTTGATGGTAAATTTCTAAAATCCGGATATTTCGATGTCGAGATTCTAATTTTCCCTAAATATTTTCTTAAAACATTATCACCTATATCATACTTTTCTGAAGTAAAACCTCTTTACAAAATTGTGAAAATTTTGCTACTGCAAAAATACATTCTTTTACGACAGGTTCAGTGTTCAATGTATAACCCCTGGAGAAAATTTTACAATTGTAGGTTCAATGTTTTGTTATATTATATATCCGACAGATACCTTCGTTTAACAAAAAATATTTTTCCTTCACAAAAACATTTACATTTCAGGCTAAAAACTTATATATTATTTTTTGAACTCTCTCAGCATGCTGTTTTTAGGACTTATATACAGTCCCGACAGACAGGTAGTGTAGGATGGAGAGCACCTAGGTCTATAGAGTCAGAAAGGACCCGTTTGGTTTGCTACAGGGACCCGAGGCACTGTCGGTGAGCTGCCGGGGAGTCCTCATCCCGCCCACAAATACGCCAGCTAGTTGCTTGCTGATTCTGTTGTTTCTGGATCCGGATTTGTTGCTGCATTTTGTCCGCACCACTGGACGTGGCAAGACATAACTGCAGATGCCACAGTAAAGCTTGGAACGTTCAGTCAAGTGGCAACACTGAACATCCTCGTTCAGTCAAGTGCCAATGGGATATCTCAAATCCACATGCTCGTACCACTACTACAAAAGAAGACTGCAATAGCGTATCGTATTTTCCAGTAATGGTGGGTACAAAATTTTTTGCTAATATAGGGCGTAGTCGTTGACGTCATCGTGGGCGACGCTATTACAGGCTCCACTATAATAGCGGGCGGTGATGACGTTAGCGACGACCGATATTGAAAATGGCAAGTAATAGCGGGTACGGTGACATTATTGTTGTCCGATATTGAAAATACACTAGTAGCGGGCACAATGATGTCATCTTGGACCTGATATTGAAAATATTACAACAATGTTGGGCAAACTAACATCATATTAGGCTCGATATTATTGTACCTCCTCCAGCCCAACTCAAAGCCCATCAGCCCGTTTATATATAGACAGACACACACCTAGGGTTGGAAAAAATCTCTCTAAGTTCCATAGCCGCCACTTCCCTCCCACTCTCTCTCTCTCTCTCTCTCTCTCTCTCTCTCTCTCTCTCTCTCTCTCTCTCTCTCCCGAACCGTCCTTCCCCGATGCCCTCGCTGGCCGTACCCGCCATGGCGACCCTCGCCGGCGCCCCCTCCTCGGTGGCCCTTCCCGACCGCAGCCCCCTTTCCAGCGCCACTCGTCGGCGGCCCTCCCCGGCCGCCCTTCCCCACGGCGAGGAGGACGAGGAGCTGCCGTATCTACGGCCTCCCCACCGCCCATCCCCACGTCGCGCCTCCCCACCCTTCCCCGTGCTGCGTTGCCCCTTCCCGCCCTTCCCTGCGCCGCACTGCCCCTCCCCCGGCGCTAGATCCGGCGATGAGGCCACACCGTGCCCCTCCCTGACACAGGAACCAGCGAGGAGGCGGCCGGATGCGGCGAGGGTTGTGCTTGGCCCGGCCCGTCCCCGATCATGCAGCCCCTCCCCTGCCCCGGGCCTGCAGTGCGGCGCCGGGCCGCCCCTCCTCGGCGCCGGATCCGGCAAGGATGCGGCCGGATCTGGCTCCCCACCACGCCCCGACGCCGGATGTGGGTGGCTGGCGGGTCCCGAGTAGGGCGGGCCGGGCTGAGCCTAGCCTGTCCTATTTTTATTTTTATTTTTTCTATATCACAGCAATAAATGGCACCCTGCACGCTACCGCAATTAGTCGATTTTTAATATTGTTTACAAAATTAAAGGCTTCTATTCTACTAGTGTATCTGCCCCCACTGCTCAACAATCCATCTGCACCTGCAGCTCCACCTTTGAACACGGAGACCATACCTTCTATTGCAAGACCTGCTCCACGAGGAGCCGGAATAACTCCTCCTGTGGTGCAGAATCTAACAGATGCACAGAGCACCTGTTATCTAAAATGTGCCCAGGATGTTCTATGTAGAGTGCATGTTCCTGGTGTCTCCTAAGCCTATACTGAATTACTGATAGCTATTAATATAGTAATATCCTTGAACTTAGCTTCTCATGGCACATCACATGCCCCTCTGTATATGAAGGCGCTGGTTTCTGTGTCCATATATATATAGATATATATGTTCAGGAGTCAGTAGACCATATATAGTGGACATATATCCCTTGTGTAAACATCAGCATGTTACGATATTAATGCATGTGCACAGGACTAGTATCCTTAACCATGTTTATTTCAAGTCTCTATTTGCCTTGATCAGTCATCGTCGTTTTTACAATCACTCAACTGTACTCTTTTCATATGGATTGAATGGTTGAAGATCTGCAAGATCATTCAACTTCATAAATGGATCACACTATTTTCTAATTTTGTATTGTTTTCAAAGTAGTTTGAACACATAGCTCATTATGGTCACTTGGCATGACGGGTGCACAAACTGCCCATACCCTCGAGGGTCATGAAATACGAACGACTCTATGCAAGACAGATGATCACAAACGGGATTCTTGTTTCTAGAGCAGCAAGCGTTGTCATACGTTCTTGCTTCCTTTCAGTCTAGTCTTCTTGGTTGAGCTTCCATGTTGGGTAGTGGTTCTTCCTTATTTCAGGGTTCTCTCCCTCACAATGCGTCGAAGGGCACTGCTCCGATTGGAAACTTGAGTAGCCTGTCCCTCCTGGCTAGATGCAATGGTCTTGTCAACCGAGGTTTTGGATTGGATGGTCTTGTGTCTGATTAGTGTCGCTTCTCTTGAGATGTCTTTCTTGTCACACATGAGCTGGGTTAGTGAGGTATTGAAGAGGTCCTCTTTCTCCTCTAGCAGACTCCCTCCCTTCAAGCTTCCTCCCTTTGAAGGTTGTTGAACGACGTTAAGAAGAGTGGTGACCAGACGGCTAGGGTGTGGCTACACCCTAGCTAGATGAAGATTGGAGCGGTGGTTCAGTTGCCTCAATTCAAAATTGGCAAGAAGGTTTTTGGTTATCGTGCTAGCTGGGTGGACTATTTCTCTTGGTAGAGCTGCAGAGGCTTGGTGTGCGACGGGTTTCTTTGTACATTGACAATCAGAAATTATATAGGGTTTATCATTTCATCTTGATTGTTTATGTATCCTTACTTCCAGTTTTTGAATCATCTTGGACAATGAAGTTTTTAAACAACATTATTTCATTTACTTGAAATGAGAGAATTCAGGTGGGCAATCCCCAACGTAGTTTCCTAAAAAAAAGCTTTGGCTTATTATATTCCGGCGTCTTTATAGACTCTTCCTGTCAGGCACACAAGTATCATGTTCTTAACGTGTTAAATAGCATACAGAGGATGCTAGCCATCACATTTACTCTTTTCTTAGGTGTATTTGACTGTTTCTACCCCCTCCCTCTTATATTGCTCAATATAGAACTGTCCCCAAAGTCATATAAATACATACCAAGCAATAGTTACAGTATACTGTGTAGGTTGAGTGCTGTCTACATAATTACAAATTACACGATGAGAAATGGAATCGTGTAGGCAAATTGAGAGTAGTTAGTACTTAAGACATGCACTAGAAATAGGATGCATCGGGACAGGGAAAACTCTAGTATTGTGGACAACTTGGACAACACAAGAAGCTACTGTTAGTATTAGCTGATCAATTGGTGCATGCTTTTTTCTTTCAGACTTTCAGTCTTGTACAAGCTAGCTGAGGAGCCCATCTGCATGCACGCCGCCGGCCTCGTTGTGTGGCATGCCTCTAACGTCGCCCTGGCTCTCCACAACAGTACCATGGAGTTGTCCTTGTTTCGCATGCCACGGACAAGGCCTAACATCATCAGTCGTCACTGCCGCGAGTGAGGATGCCTGGACATGGCCTAACATCAGTAACTGCCTTGGCTGCTGGGTGATATCATGGAGATATTTGCTTCTGATCGTTACAAGGGTCCCAGGCGCCAACGGCCATTAATTGGATTCTCGTGAGTCGCATTGCTCTGCCGGATCACCTCCTCCGCACCCTTCTGCCAGACCAAAACTCTGTCTACTGGAGTTGGCCTTTCTGGCTCGTAAACTCTGACACGCCATGCACCAGGAAGGTCATCCATCGGACACTCGCAGACGGGCACTACTCTTGCAAAATCTGGGTACTGGCGAGTTCAAAACCTGGGTCAACCATGAATTTCAATTATGCATCTATTATATATATATATATATATATATATATATATATATATATATATAATTTATTCATAATAGCAGTGGGTAATTTTCTTTTTTCTCTGATTAATGTGATAATTTCGAGCTCGAAATTACCACATTAATCAGAGAAAAAGAAAATGAAAAATTACCCACTGCCATTATGAATAAATTAGACCAAAATACCCATGTATATATTTTTAATTTACCCACTACTACCACTAGAAATAGATTGAAACTCACATAGATAATTTATTTTGAAAAAAATCTATCATATGAATAAGAATCGTACCAAATACCAACTACAATATGCGTCTCGGCAAGTAGCCATCCTCCTCTCCTAATCTTCTATTAACCAGGCCCATCATCCATAAAAAAAACCATGGCAAGCTACTTGCAAAACAGCTTCACTTCTGCTCTCCTCACCTGCGTGCTTTTGGTTTCCACCTGTATGTTAATCTAGCTTAGTAACGGAGTCCTCCGCTGGCAGTAAATTTCAAGAGACATTCATATCGAGTCTAAAATAGCCCAAATCTTGCGATTAAGAGAAGAGATAGTGAAGGCAAATTGAGAGTTTTGTACATGTTGAGCTAGGGCCTAGGGGACAAGGTCATTGTTGAAGGCAGATTGGATCTCCACCATGTTGGAGCGCATGAGCGAGCTCTCGATGGAGCGATCTTGCAATGCCAATCAACTATGCTTGGGTCATGTCTTTAAACTTAGGGGCTAGAGCGAATGATTGTTACGAGAGATAATTAAGAGGAATATGAAATTAATGGTGGGTCCCACTGACATTGCGTAGGATGTGGTACTATAGTTTTCTAATTACTGTTTCATACTATATATTTTTCATCGCGTATGGTACTTTAAAATACTCATATCAGCGAGAAGATAGTAAAAGATATATATATATATTTTTACTAATGAATAATAATAATAATAATACGGTAATAAAATAATAAGACGAGATAATGCAAGATTAGTCCTTTTTGTGTTGAACTGCAAGATTAATAGCTATAATTGAGTCACTGGTATTAATCATTTGAATGCGTGAAGTAAACCACTAATTTTATAACAATGTTATGGAATTCGAATAAACTTCCATAGTTAGTTCCACCTTTCTCCTATTGAGAAAAGGGTTTTCATTCTCTTGGATTGTAGGTACGTATGTACTACAATTAGCATGCCCACCGTCAAGGAATGCAGTTTTGTACCTCCTGCATTTAGCATGTGCAGGTCCAGTTGATATAATATCATTAAATAATATAAATGTTTTTAAGAATATTGTATCCATTATTATTTCACATTAAATAATATAAAATAATAGTTTTTGTGTTTGTCATATTGCAATGTACCAGATAATATAAAAATTCAAAAGGAGTAGATCAAGAAGCACCACACAAATGCGCCGGTAGATTGACTAGTTGTTCATAAGGAAACAGCAGCAGCAGCAGCCCAGACAGGGTTACCTTTCTTTCTCCATCTGTTGCCAGTACCTTGCTGGTCTTATCTTGTCTCGACATTGCACTGTTGGAGTTGTTGCTTCCAACAGGTGGTGCTATCTATGCCAGTTAATTTCGAACTTTTTAGCTCAATTTACTAGCCATCTTAAACAAGTTTCGCTGTGTTTTGTTAATTATATATCTCTTTTACCAAGGTGACAAGTTGCAAAGAAAGAACGGTACAGGTGAGCCCCTGTTGATGCCTTCATACCATTCACTGTTGTGATTTTCTTTTAATTGGTGCATCAAGATTGCGAATTATTAGCACCATCTCAATTGTACTAAGGATGTCTAGGTTTGCTTAGTTGAGTCATGACTGCTACCACAGGATTCACAAGAACGATGTCATGTGTGCATGTGTTGGCTCAACTCTATTTGCCCTACGGGAAAACCGACGTTTGCCGAGTGCCAAATACACTCGGCAAAGCGTAAAAAACACTCGGCAAAGTGTAAAAAACACTCGGCAAACTCTTTGCCGAGTGTCGCACTCGGTGAAGGGTTCTCGGCATAGCTTTTATCAGCAAAGGGCTCTTTGGCAAGTGCCATTTCTCGGGCACTCGGCAAAGGATTTGGCGAGTGCCAAATGTAACACTCGGCAAACATTTCAATTGTGCATTGTTGGTAAGGAAACAGCAGCAGCAACCCAGGCAGAGGTCCACCTCAACCTTTCTTTCTCCATCTGTTGCTAGTACTCTGCTGCCCTTATCTTGTTTCGATATTGCACTGTTGGAGTTGTTGCTCCCAACAGGTGGTGCTATCTGTGCTTGTTAATTTCACAATCTTTAACTCGGTTTACTAGAGATCTTAACAAGTTTCGCTGTGTTTGTTAATTATATACCTCTTTTACCAAAGTGACAAGTTGGAAAGAACGAAAGGTACAGGTGAGCCTGATGATGCCATCATAGCATTCATTGTTTTCATACATGTGTTTTTCTTTTATTGGTGCATCAATATTGCGAATTAGCACCATCTCAATTGTACTAGTGGATGGATGTCTAGGTTTGTTTAATTTAGTTGACTCATGACTCCACTACCACAAGATTCTCAAGAACGACATCATGTGTTTAACTCTATTTGGAATGGTCCCGTGAGTCATATAACTATTTACCAACCAACAGTTACAATACATACACGTAAGAGTCGTGGCTACAGAATTACAAATTACATGATGGGAAATGGAATCTCGTATGCACATTGAGAGTAGTACGTACAAACATGTAGTATAGATAGGATGCATGGGTTGATCGGCCTGGGCTTGGGGTTGATCGGCCAATCGCGGCACCTATGTTTGACATTTGGGTATGCAAACCACCACCAGAGACAAACAATTAATTATAAGCTGTTTTGCGTTGCGTATGCTAATCGAAGTGACATTCGGTGCGCCTTGAGAAACATTAACTTGCACATACGTATGGTAAATATGCTTACCATTCCTTATCATCTAATTTACAATTTGAGGAAAAAGAACAGTTTCTTCTTTGTGCGAGAATTAGCCTCTGTTTGGGAAAACAGGGGAGCTTCTCCAAGCTTTTGCTTTTCCAGGCAGCTGGAGAAGCGAAATGCTTCACCAAAGGGTTCCCTTTTTTAAGCGTCCAAAGGGAAAAAAGCTAACTTTGTTCTAAAAACCGAAAAGCCAGTCTGAGGTCGATTCTCGAGCTTTTACCCCAGCCTCGATGCCCCTGGAGAAGACCTCAGACTCTCTGCAGCCGAGCAGCAAAAAGCTCAGCTTGCCATCTGTTGTGAAAGCTACGACAAACATGATCACTTCTACATATTCTAGCTTTTCGGGTCAGCAGTATTTCGCTTTTCCATATGGCTGATTTTTGGATAAGCCCAGAAGCTACCGCTACCCCAGAGAGGATCTTAATCAGCTTCAAGGAAGGTCCTTTTTTCCAGAAAGGTTCGACTGGCATGCTTATTCACCACGTTTAGTCTCCATTCTACTTGGAGTTATCACTATGCATTAATAATGTTGTCCTTTATAGAGCGGGAGTGGAGCGGCATAGTTAGGAGGGGTAATGGGAGAGCACGGTGACCATTGTGATAGTGATATAGCAAGTATGTTGTTCAGCCAAAATACCGATAGAAGACTAGCAGATATTCTTTGTCTTATTTCATTATTTTGTTGTTATTTAGACATTTCCAGCAGATCTCATTTCCGTCGCCCCTCCACCTGGCCGCCCTCTGGCCATCCCAAGGCGGCGTGCACGGGCCTCCCGTGTTGGATCTTGTTGGGCTAGGCACGGAGAGGAGTGGCACCATGGGTGGCCTCGGGCGTGGATCCTCCGGTGCAGGTAGGGCCTGATGTCGCCGGGCACAACATCGGCAGCGGCTAGGGAGTGGGGATCTGGCGGCTACCCATCCGCCCGGGCACGGCCAGGAGCGGGGATCCTTCCTCTGCGATGTGCACGTACCCGGATCTGCTGGCAGGCCCCACTCTCCGGCGCGAGCGTGTCCACATCCGGCACCGGGCACTCCTCTCCTGCAGGAATGCGGCCGGATCCGGCGGCGGGCCCTTTAGGTATGCTGGGAGCAGGCGGCGTCAAAGGGCACAGCAGGTGGCATGAAGAGGAGCGGTGGCTGGTTCCGGTCACCGTCACCTCTCTGGCAGCTTTGTTTTTTTTTCCCTTTTTTTACTTTTCAGTTATTTGTTAGCAGCGGGTGACATTACCACCAGCTGCTATAGTGAATCTTTCTGTGGTGGGTACTCTGACCCGCCATTAAAGACACCCATTTTTAACGATGTAAGTATAGCTACGGTTTTCGTAGGTGTTTTGCCCACCGCTACAATGACACTTTCGTGTAGTGTAAGGACGTGTTTGGGATGGCTCCTCTCCTCAAGAGAGCAGCTCTGCTCCGAAACTCAGCGGTGGAGCAGCTCTCTTGTGGAGTTGGAGCTCTTTGTTAGGATGTTTGGCAAGGAGCCGGCTCCAGCTCCAAAAAGAGAGTTTTCATGATGAATTGCTATTGTTACCCCTAACTCATGACCCCACATGTCATCTTCTTTATATTTTTCCTTCTTTTGTTTTCAAAATTATCTTCTGGGCTGGGGTCAAGGTATCCAACCTCCATCTCAAGCGGCGAGGTTGGAGCAAGGGACGGGATGGCGGTGCTCTAGTGGCTGGGGCCGGTGGCTGGGGGAGGCAGGCTCGGGGCGGCAGCGCCCTGCAGGAGGCGGTTGGTGGAGGCGGACCGGGGAAGTCAGCATCGACCCGGCGAGGCGGCGGTGCCCTGCGGGAGGTGGTCGGGGCGGCATCACATGAGGGAGGTGGTCGGGGCGGCGCCTTGCGCGAGGTGGGGCAGCAACACATGCGGGAAGCGGAAGCTGCCTGGGCGGGGGCGTGTGGCAGGCATTGGGGTTACGCCGTCGGGTCGATGCACAAGTGGCCAGACCGGGTCTGGGCGAGGCCAGGCCGTCGGTGTGGGCAGGGCCGGTGCGAGGAGGCTCCGTCGGTGCGGCCGGACCGGGGCAGGGTGACGCCGTTGGTGCGGGTGGGCGTAGGAAGCGAGCGGGCAGTCGGGGTCGTCCGAGAGATGGGAAGAATAGAAAATGAACTGGTACCTTTCTAAACGATGGTAGTGGTGGGTAATTATTCCCAACTCCACGTTTTGAAGGGTACTAGAGTTGCAAAAATAGGTGCTCCACGAAAATGAACTAGAGCTCCTCCAACTCTTGGGAGCTGACCTGCTCCGCGGAGTTTAGGAGCTTGGATGTTTGGCTGGTTCAGGCTAGCTCCAGACTGGAGTTTTGCTCCGAAGCCATGCCAAACATGTCTTAAGGTCTATAGATCGCCAAGCTATGGGATTTCATCACCTTCACCACGCACTCATTGTCTCACTGCGCCCAAGGTAACGACAGTTCACATTCGGGCTCCTGCTCGAGGATCATGTACTCGCTGCCAATTTCTCCTTCGTCATAGAATTCAGTTTAGCCGTAGCTCACACGCAAATTCTAAACCCACATTCCATCTTAACACGCTCATTATCTCATATGAAGATTCCATTATGGTGCTTGAAATTCTTGCTTGTTGACTACTAGACAATCCTACACATGCATGCTCTTGTGGGTGCAGAACTAGGCTGAGACAAGACAAGCTTCTATAGCATTGATGTGGGCAGTCTCCATCCGAGTGGCACCGTCGCTAGAAGATTAGGGCTACTATAGCATGATTACACGCATCATGGTCCTCCCATTCCGATTTGTTCAACTATGATCAACGTTGTCGTGGTCGACCATAATATATGGCTTACAGAGCAAGATATATTACGTGTTCCTAATATTTTTGTCTGATTATTATATTCATAGGGTTAAATAGTATACAGAGAGTGCTAGCAATGACATTTACTCTTATAGGCGTGTTTGAATATTTCTTCCCCCTACCTCTTATATTACCCTTGTGTAAAAGGTCCCCTAAGTCATATAAATATGTACCAATGCAAGCAACTGTTACAATATATATAGGTCGAGTGGTGGCTACAGATTTACGAATTACATCATGAGAAATGAAATCACTCATGCAAATTGAGAGTAGTATGTAGAGACATGCACTAGAGATGGGATGCATCGGGATAGAGGAAACTCTAGTATGGAGGACAACGTGAACCTCCGAAGTACCTTCTAGTAGTTTCGATTGATGAATTGGTGCTTCTTTGGCTCCGTTTGTGCAAACTACTGGGTCTTGAGGTATCCACATAGTGATTCCGTTTTCTGGCAGACGCATTTCCTGCCATCCACACCGTTCAGCATGGTGTGTATGTCTGGGGATGTGTGCCAAGGGTGGGGGCAGACCCTTGTATTTCTATGGTATATGAATTATTTTGCGTTGTATGTCAGGTGTATGCTTGTGGCTCGGTACCGCTTTTTACCTATTGGTGCAGCAGATGCACTAGGCATTCATGGTGTGCACGAAGTGCAGTATGGGTTAGGTGGCCCCATGGAGTAATTGGGATTGTGTGGGTATAGTAGCATGTACAGTAAATATTTTGAATTTTAAATCTTTTAGCGCCTACCTAAGAAAATGTTTGGTCCATAATCAATGGTACTTGATCTGGTCACAAACTGTACCAGCAGTAAAAGCGTACAGAATCGTAGGTACACTTCAATAATGAAAATGTTCTGCCCATTCGTGTCCAAAATAATTTTGCTCTAGTTTTGTTTTCATTCCTTTGCATGTTCTTGGTTCCAGAAATATATGCACACTAATAAATTCGAAAATAGCTTCAGTGTACATTTGTTGTACGCTTCAACTAGCAAATGTTTACCAAAAAGTTCAAAACATCAAAACTAAAACAATATTCTTGGTGATAGAAATATATGAACAAATAATTACAAAATCTCAACTATACATCTAGTGTAGTTCTCATGAACTGTACAAAAACATACCAATGTACCAGCTACACTTGTTGTAATCACTCTCATCATGTTAATTATAGAAATGATAATGCTTTGTTAATACGACCTTCAAGTATATTAACTGTACACTTCACTCACAGCTAATTACAATCAGTATATAAAGTACGAATCCTATACAATTCAGCGCACCAACTAATCACTAAATCGAACTGAAAATCTCACAATTATGGTAGCAAACAAACTGATCAGTGGTACATCATTGGACCACTATTGTACCAGCCTCCAATTTCAAAATGAAATCAGCCAATTAAATCCACTGAAACATGAAATCCACTTGAACCTTTCATGTACCATTATTTTGTTATTTATTTCTTTTTATATATTCATTTCCTAGTGGAATTGATATATGAAATCCAATAAATTCCATGAATATGTACTCATAAAATGGACACCAGAAATAAAAGCATAATATACTAAGAAGATGGTCATCCCAAGAACATATTATCTGCTCAAGCAAACATGAACTAATAAGATCCAATATATGCTCCGAAGGTACTAAATCTCATCCAAACTTACAGCAACAGCATGTTTGATTGAAAAAAAAATCAAGCAATGTAACCTGGACCAAAAGAGAAAAGAAAAAACCAGGCAGCCACGAGAGAAAATGATGTGGAATCTGCACTGTGGAGATTTTTTAATAGTGCAGATTTCAAATTTTCTCTGCAAAGAAAATGATGTCGAAGAAGGCCTCTTTGTTGGACACAAACGGCAAACCGAATGTCTTGCAAAGACTGCACGCATTGAGCAGGGACGTCGATAAGGTCCACATGCCTGATCGAGAGGGGAACTAGGGTTAGAGTCGGCTCCCTGTCAGCTGTGCTTTTTGTCCAGGGAAGATACTGGAGGCATTGTGCACGCCTTGAGTAGGAACGTCCATGGAACCACCATGGTGTTCGCCATTATTAGTACACACTAAAGTTCTTCCACCGCTCGCTTGTGTCATTGTACGTACAGCCCGCTGGCCTATTGCCATGTGCATGACTTTGTGCCTCGGTGGGTCAGCTGCGGCCACACCAGCGTCGTCGTTCATGTTGCACTGGGCCGCTCTATTTATTTTCCTTCCAAGTTCTCGGGAATGCAGGAGCTGCTGGTAGAATGGTTCGGTAGAGTGGCTTGGGAAGCATCATGGGAGAAGCTACACGACTTCACCAAGTTATCACTACTGGAATTACGCTCTATAGTGGCAGGCCAAAATGGACCTCAGTGGCGGCTATCTAAAATGCCGCCGAGGCCCTGTCACTATTTACAAACAAAAGCAGTCGCGGTCCGAGAGACCAGGGGCGAAGCCACAAGAGATAGGCTCGGATGTCAGCTCGATTGGACGACGGTGTCAGCCATAACATCCACAATAATTTTCTTCATGATTTAGAGGAATTCGTTGGTATCAGCTGACACTGTTGGTAACATGTAGCTTCGCCCCTGCCAGAGCCCGCGACTGCCATGCCAGGGCGCTTAGCCTAAAAGGCGCTAGTGGCGGTCTAGTGACCGCCGCTGGTGCCCTTAATATTTGAACAAAAGTAGGGCAGGCCTAGCAGTGGCTGGAACCCACCCTAGATGACGATGATGTCCGCCACCGCCATCCCGTCATGCCGCCGCATGATGATGGAGCCGCCGTGGGAGGAGGAGGAGGAGCCGCCGCTATGACCAGCGCCTTTGAGCCACCGTCGGATCTAGGCGGCGACCGAGGAGGAGGAGCCGGAGCCACCGGCGAAAGAGTGGGCTGACTCCGTAGGGCGTTCGCAAGGAGCAAGCTCCTCACGCTGCACGAGCACCGGTGGCTCCGAGCTCAGCCCCAACGGCGGCAACCCATGGTTGGTGGAGGAGGAGGAGAGGAGGATGGCGGCGCCGCCCCGATCCCTAACCCTAACCTAGCAGATAAGGTGGAGGCTGTGCGGCGTGCGGATAAGGTGGTGGTGCCCCCCCCCCACCCCCTAACCACACACACACACACTTACACACACTTTTACAAAAACAGAAGTATTTGCCAATAGACAATCTTCCCGGTAATCTTCAGTTGTTAATTAATGGATGCAAATATGCAGCTATTGTGGAAATGGATTCATGATGGAGATGAACAAGATCGACACCTAGCTTATCATAGAGAGGAACAATCGAGCAGGTCTTGGCAGACGTTTGAGGAATATTTGACCTACGTGATCTAATAACTGATAAAGGCCAGTGAGATTGGACATTCAAGATATTAATTAAAAACTTGAAAACCTATAAGCCTAAACCTAAGCATGTGCAGGGACAAACCTTATAGGTTTATAGGTTTTCATTCAAGATATTTGTAGTGTGTAACTGTCGTAAATTTGTGCGAGTAATGGTACTGACAGCAACATGCATGACAAAAAGTGATACCGTGTATTTTTTGGACCGCTAGAAACTTGAATTTTATTGATAACAAGTAATGGTGGTTTTACCTTAGTTCTTCCATAAGTTTGGGAGGCTTATCTACCACTATTACTTAAAGGAATATATAACTTGATGGCCAGGTGAAAACATATATATACACAAGCCTCTCCACTGCATACATACAGGAAGCAGGTGGTAGCTAAGCTCCTGAAGTAGGAAAACTCTGACCTGGTGTCTAATTCCTCTCTCGATATAGGTCTTTTATAACAATCTAATTAAGCAATGGTAGCAAGATTGGAGTGACGGACCCATGAAAAGTAGCATCTGAAATGGAGATGATGCACTCTAGAATCGTATCATATGAATGGGTTGCATATGTGAAGGTATACTACTGGAAACCGGAATACTACGTAACCAAGCACAGGCTAACCAAAACTTGTGGTGTAAGTTAAGGTCTATAGATTGCCAAGCTATAGGATTTCATCACCTTCACCACACACTCATTGCCTTGCCTCGCTGCGCCTAAGGTAACGAAATCTTACATTTAGGCACCTTCTTGAGGAACACATATTTGCTATCAATTTCTCCTTTGTCCGAGAATTTAGTTTAGTCGTAGCACGCATGCAATTCTGAACCGACATTCCATCTTGACACGCTCATTATCCCGGATGAAGATGCCATCATGGCTGTAACGCCCCACATCCAAAGTTCGCTTACCGCCGAGCCCATCCGTACCGGCGGGCATGCGCATTCATGCATAGCACCACTCTTACACTTTTGACCTCGCTTCATGTAAAAGGGTTAACTTGGTGGTGCTATGGTTGGAACGAGGGTTATCTGCTGATCCTCACCCGACTAAACGTCCAATGTGGAACTAATCCCGCCTCCACATCACTTCATGGTCCACTTGGGCCCAATCCACAACTACTACAGGCTTCTAACGGACTGGGGTGTTACATTCACCCCCTTAAGGGCTGACGCCCTCGGCAACATATCATATATATAACCGGCAAACGGATACCCAAGATCTCCTCTCGGTGCAAGGCCATGACATGTCCCCTCTACGGGCACAACATGCATGCACTCATGTGGCGAGAGGTTATGCTCTGATACCACTATAACACCCCGCATCCAAAGTCTGCTTACCGTCGAGCCTTCCGTGAGGGCGGGCATGCGCATTCATGCATAGAACCACTCCTACACTTTCGACCTCGCTTCATGTAAAATGGTTAACCCGGTGGTGCTATGGTTGGAACGAGGGTTATATGATGACCCTCACCCACCTAAACTTCCAATGTGCAACTTATCACACCTCCACTTCACTTCGAGGCCACTTGGACCCAATCCACAGCTACTATAGGCTTCTAACGGGCTGGGTAGTCCAATGGCACTTGAAATGCTTTCTCCTGGACTATTAGAGAAGCCTACACAAGCCGGCTCTTGCGCTTGGTGCAGAACTAGGGCGAGACAAGACGAGCTTCTACAACATTGATGTGGGCAATCTCTGTCGGTGTTTCGAACTAACACCAGCTAGTAAATTTGTTCGTACGGGGTTTGTGCGCTTAGAGTTGGATGGTTCGTGAGAGGCTGACACAAAGAGAGGGACTCGGTGATGTATACTGGTTCGAGATGAATCCCTACGTCCGGTTTGGGGGCCCTGTTCGTGTTACTCACGGGTGTACAACGGTGGTGAGAGAGGAGGAAGCACCAAGTCTCAATGGCATGTGTATGTGTGGAACCTTGTCCGAGAAAGAAGAAGGCCTCCCTTTCATATTTCAAGAGTTGGGCCCTATTACATGCAAGAGAGAGAGAGAGAGAGAGAGAGAGAGAGAGAGAGAGAGAGAGAGAGAGAGAGGGAGGAGTAGAGGTCATGCGCTCCACATTGCCGTCGTGAGGGCACTAGGTGGGCCTCGCTCTCTTGTAGCTTGAACAGTACCGCCACTCGTTCAGCCACTCCATGTCGTTGCTTCGCCCAACACGACAGCCAAAGCACACGACGCCTAGCAGCGCCCTGTTTAGACGGGGCTTGATGGTGTATCCGTTGGGCGGCTTCGAGATTGGACATCTAATCACCGTAGCCGCACATGTTCCCGAAGCCTTTACGGTGGCGTGGGGCTGTCGGTGGGTTTTACGCCTCGCTGGACCAGTTTTGTCATGTTGTGGTTGGCGGGATGCCTTTGGATCAGATGTGTGCTCATAAATGAAACCGATTATGGATGTCCTTTCCTTATGTCCTCCGGTTGAATCGCCACTATACTACGTCCTCGACATGGGGACTGGAAGGAACAGGCTCCGTTGGGCGGCACCACATGCGGCCCGAGTAATGAAGTGAGGTGATGTTACTATTGCCTCGGTCTAGATGTGATCTTTTGATCACTTTTAGGGTTTTGGACCAAGACCTAAATCGCTCGATCCTTGCACAAGGATCGAGCGAATGTAGCATCTTCGACCCCTTTGCGGGGGTCAAGCAAGGTGGAAGCCGCCGACCCCTTCGCGGGGGTCGAGCGGGACGTCGTTCTTTCATTCCTTCCACCGAGTTGACCTGTACAGGTCGTGCTCCAGTTTATCAGTCCTTACTCCACAGTGTGCTTTGCAACCTAAACACATGCTTAGCTGGCCTTAATCCTTGCCACGTGGCATCGCTAAATCTACACCCGACAGTCTCCATCCGAGTGCCACCGTCGCTAGAATGTCGGAGCTACTATAGCGTGACTACATGTATCACGGTCCTCGCATTCCGATTTGTTCAGCTATGACCGCCCTTTCATGTTCAGACCATAATATATGTTACAGAGCAAGATATCTTATTATTACATTCAAAGGGTTAAATAGTATACAGAGGGTGCCAACCGTAAAATTTACTCTTTTAGGGTGTCTTTGAATGTCTCTACCCCCTCCGTCATACATTACTCTTGTCTAAATGGTCCCCTAAGTCGTATAATAAATATGTACCAAGCAACAGTTACAATATATACAGGTCGAGTGGTGGCTACATATTTAGAAGTTACATGATGAGAAATTGAATCACTTATGCAAATTGAGAGTAGTACGTAGAAAAACATGCAGTACAGATAGGATGCATCGGGACAGAGGAAACTATAGTATGGAGTTCAACTTGAACATTGAAGCGTTCTAGTAGTTTCGGTTGATCAATTGGTGCTTGTTTGACCTGTATCTTGTGCAAGCTACGAACTGGGGCCTGGGGGAGCTAGCCCATATGAGTCAACGCTGCCGGCCTCATTGGGTGGCTTGCCTCTGACGTCGCTGTTGCTCTCCACACCTATGGTCTTGCTAGGGTGATCGAGTCAACTAGCAACAGTGGCGGAGTAGCTCTGTCGATCTGGAGCTTCTGGAGCTGGCGCGTGCAGGTCACATGGCATACGTGGAGGAAACTACATGGCACCCAGAATGTCAATAATTCTTCTCCACATGTACAAGTTTAAAATCACCAAATATACTATCACGCATGCCCAAATAATGGCAAAACTATGCTTGAAGAAGTGCCTCGCCTTGTTGTCCAACCAATGCGCTGAGAAGCAAGGATAAACACCGTGTTTACGTAACTAGATTGTTTTGCCCGCGCAGTTGCATGGGCTAGTATGTAAACAATGTAAAAGTAACCACTTGATTTATTGTGAACAACTCTTTCAGCATTACATAGGATTAATTCATTAATATATCCAATGGTAATTAATACTAAAACTAAATAATGAAAACCAAAGTACAGTGGTTTGTTGCTTATTACAAAATGCATAAATTTTGCCTAATACCTTGTTAATTTGTCTTGGCACCTCAGCTTGGTTCATAGCAATGACCCTCATGATCTCGTGGCAGTTTAGGAAAAAGTGATAAACATCTTTTTTGGAAGTGTCAAGATACATATGCTGTAGGACATCGGAAGTGATCAGCATGTACTATAGGCATATGCGGGTCACGACCTGATGCATTGCTAGAGCCGGGACGTCCATCCCTGTATCCAATGGCTTGACCAGCTGTCCATGAATCTAAACATGACATTGTTTGGGATTCATAAGCTTCGCCATATACGTCCACCGTAGATTATTGCCGCGACAGTCGAAAAAATCAGCCTGCAGTGGTTGAGGACCTTACTGCATAGCTCCCAGCGAATAAGCAACTTGGCAATGGAAAGCTCCAGCCTCTGCTCTCATTCAAGTCTGGAATCGGAGCGGAATCGATTGAATCTTGCTAATCACGGCTCCCCCTCCACCGCATGCGCTTCCACTTGCTGTCCGCTTATTCAGTCTGGTTCGTACCGGCCTATGACGGCAAGCCCGGCTCCTGCGCGCTGGCGCAAATAATGCCTAGAAAAATCTGCCTCGCGTTCACGGTTCACCTTTCGCATATTACAGGCTGCCTGCTCCTAATGGAAACAACCAGATCTTAAAATCAGTGACAAGGTAAATTGATTCAACTCTAATGCTTTGCAGATAGATCGAGATCCCATCCTTGTCCAACTCCCTAACAGATGCCGGAATCATAAGCATGCGACGGATCCATGCAGGTTATGCGAAATTTCTTGTTGAGGTGGCACATGTTCTAGCGGATCTTGACTCATCATGGAGCTTAGTTAAAACAGAAAGCCAGATTGGACCTGAAATAATCTGTGAAAGGGCGAAGAGATCAAGATGGAAGCACAGGATTTGCGAGAGATTCGAACATGACGACGGCATAACCATTTTCGCGAGGCAGATATGGTTTGGTGCAAGGTGGAGAGGGACGTACGGTGGGTCATAGGATAGGTTTGGCAAAAATCGTTTCAGGGGAGAAAGGCGTGAGATCACGTTGAGGGGCAGTGACACTTTAGGATCGTGTTAGAGGAAATCAACGGGTAGATGGTAATCTGCAATCTACTTAGAAAGAGAATCAAAGGTCTAATGTTTTGCTTTTTTGTATGAATTTCTAGCCTATTTCTCCTTTTTTTCTAGCCATCCATTTGTTTTTCTGCTTGTGACTTGAACCTGCGTGTTCTTGTTCGACCTTTTGTCTTCGACGTGTCTGGGTCTACAATTACTTGACTCCTGTTGGCATCATTATGTACTCGGGTGTTTGGCTGTTTTGTATTGCCGCTAGCTTGCTGCACTCCCTGGCTACCATGAACATGCACTGTTCTGCCACCATTCTGCACTAAATTTCCCACGGACACTACATTTGCACTTAGTGAGTTGCCTCCTTGTGGCACTGCATTGCTAGGGTGCATCATTTCTTGAGGGATTGCTGCACCTTGTGGCACGATTGGAGTAGCTGTAGCAGTAGACTTTTGTGCACTTGTTTTCCTCCTCTTTGTCTTATTTAGGGCTGCCAATTCTGCCTCCATAGTCTTTATGTGGCCCCTTACAATATCTCTTGCTTCATCTGACTTGCTAGCGGTCATAGCAATCTTTGTCAAAGAACATGACAGGTCCGCAAAGCGCAACTGTTTTTTTGAACTCTCAGGCATAGGTGGCTGTTGAATTTCGGGAAAATTAGTTATGCTAACTGGATTTTCCAAGGGAGTCCACCTCTTTAGTATGTAGTTCTACGGTACTTTAAGCCATGTTCAGTAGCAACCTTCAGGATATGGCAACATAGAACACCATCCCTGCTGAACTCGCAGCACTGACACCAAAAATAGCTACTGTCTTCAACAAACGTAACCTCATATGCCCTTGTGCCATAGCCACAAACAAACTCACCAATAGGGGATACTCTGAACAAGTTATAACCCACTGGCCGCGCAACATATTTTGCTGTTTTTTCAAGCTCAGCATGGAAAACCCAGTAGATTTTCCTAGTATACACCTTAAGCGCGTGCTTCTCAATAGGATACTTTGACCACAATTCAGGGACTCTTTGGTCTATTCTGAAATCCTGACCACTCTCAGCTACGTCTTTTTTTTTTTCTGGATTTTCTTTACTGATATGTGAACTCGAGAATAGAATTCTTTGGATTTACATATCTCTTTAGCACTGCATTAAACCCCTCACTACGCTGGGTAGACTGGAGGAAAGGGAAGAAGCAATCCATGAAATATGCAGGAACCCATAATTTCCTTATTTTGTAAAGATTCCTGAGTATTTCATTGTCACCAGCTGAATATGACTCAATCATAGCATTCCACTTGAACACAAACTCAGACGGAATCAAGCTGTGATCAATAATGTCATAAAACAGACTTTGCATTCCTTCTTTCTTACTGAAGTAGTGGTGCAGCCTTGCTTTAACCTTTGATAAGATATGCTAGCGGCAGCAACGGTGATTGCTTGTCTTGAATACATTCCGCACCGCTGCTGCCATTGACAGGTCTTGATCCGTTATGATATTTGCAGGCTCCCTCCCTCCCATGCACTCCAAAAACATCTCAAAGAGCCACTCATAGCTACTGGCTGATTCATTCCTTAGGAACCCACATCCGACCCGTGTCTATTGATAGCAATGAATGGAGCATATGGCATCTTATATTTGTTTGTTAGATAAGTGCTGTCAAAAGAGATGCAATCATTGTAAGTCTTGTATGCTTCCCTTGCAGCACTGTCCGCCCAGAACATATATTCTAACTTGCCATCTTCTTCAAACTTCAATCGAAAGAAAAAGTTAGGATCCTCCCTTTCCTGTTCGTAAAAGTAATCCACTGTTTGTGCAATATCAACTCCTGCTGATTCTGATCTGATGCTTGACCTTAGATTGCTAACATGTTTTACGGTGTACGGAACGTGTCGTGCTGAACCATAAAGCTCAGAAACAAGTTGCATCATCCTGCTTGTCTCAATGTTGCTAGTGTGTAGCAATCTTAAGAAGTTCACCTCTTGTTCTGGTATTGCTGCGTGGGATTTCAAAAACTTGGACAGGGAGGGTTTGACAACCAAATCATGGTTATGCTCAGCAACAAATTGCATGACTTCCCAATTGGTGCCATTGTGCTTGATTAGTAATTTTGCCTTGCAGTTTGTGTATATCATCTTCTCTCTTTTCCTTTTTTTGCCAATATGCATGCTCTTGGACATACTTGTCTCATCGCTCTCCGAATTACTACCACCAGAATTGTATGAGATCTGAACTACCTCAATCTCATCACTAGTTGCCTCAGGTTTCTTGCCTTTTCCTTCTTTATTGCACACAAACAGAATTTTCTTAACTTCACCTGCAAAGCGGGAACTGCGAGATGTTCCTCTCCAGACAGAGAAACCTTTTCTTTTGGCATATGCATTGTACAACTTCCTTGCTTCTTCTATTCTGTCAAAAGTCATGCCTACATATGGTTCTTGCGGTGACGAGAAAACCTCAAAAGCTTTATGTTCTTCAACTAGGCTATCACTCACTAATGCAACTGGTTCTTCAAACTCTGGAAGATCTGCATTATTTTCATGTAATTGTGTCTCTTCCAAGGAAAGCATTATTTCTAAAATAGCAGGCCATTCATCATGTCCATTTCTCGTGGAATGATCTGTTTGAGTGCAAAATTGTGTGGAATTGCCACCCATAAAACTAAAATGTTCATCATCATCAGGAGGTGGAAAGTTAAGATCCATTATATTGTGTAACATCCAACTGCCTGCATTTTTCAAAGACATAATTCCCTTATAAGTAACAGCAATTTTTAGTTAGCCAAATATAGAAAAACAGCATAATTATTTTTACATTGTAAGCAATTCCATATCTTATATTGCCTATTCTTTTTGCAGGTTTCAACAGTTTGGTTTTAACACAATCTATGGGACAGGTTTCAACAGTTTCTAGAGTTGGACATGGTTCTTTTAGTAGTGGCTAGGCAACCTGGAATCAATCAAAAAATGGCTTGTGAATCTGTATTTGATATGCTTCTTTTTTAGAGTAGCTTGGGAACTTAAAATCACACCATGGCTGCATTTTAATTCTGTACACCTTTGTTTCAACAAGTTTATGCTCTTATAAACCAGGGGCCATTTTTTATCATCATGAAGTGCCTCCATGCTCTCATGTGACATGATTTAGAAAAAAAAATTCAAAGACAATTTGCTTGTACATACAAACTAGTGTTCAATTGTTGCATATATGGCAACTATGACATCACGGATGAGCAATTTTATATGTCAGGTCAAGCAATTACTTGGGATCTGAGGCCATGGCCCATGATGAACCCTATAATACACTTCAACAACTTTTCACAAACAAATCTCCAAGCAATTGTCCAATTAGATCCAAAGCAAAATAAATGACAAAGATGCGGTAGATCCACCTCCCATAGGAGCTAAATTGCAAAGACTAGGGGAATCAGGGGTTAAGGACACCTAACCTCCGTAATTCCATAAGGGTAGCTGCGATTTTGTTCCTTCTTTGTCCTTCCAACTAGCGATGGAAAGATTGATAGGTTTCGCCGGGGCTGAACACTAGGCAACTCGATGGGAAAGCTTGCTTGCGGCAGACGATCTGTTTCCGCCAGGCCCCACGCGCTAGCAGCGTTCTTATCCCGCGCTCCTGTCCCACGCTCCTGTCCCGCGTTCCGCGCGCGACGCCGGGCGCGCCCGCGCCAAAAAGGAAACACCAGTCCTGTTGGGTCGCTGTCGCGAAAAACTTTCCCAGAAAAGGCCGTCCAGGCCGGAAGACTAACGCGTGGCCGGCCAGGCGTTAGCAAAGTCCTAATTTCTTTTATGTGCTTATATGACGACAAGTTCATCACTCTCAGAAAATTCCATAAGTAAGGTTATCGTATCATTTCTTTATCTGGACTAAAAATGTAAATAGAATGGGGACTCAGCCAATGCACCGATCCAGTGAGGGATCGTGTTCTATTTATACTCAAGGATTACATCATGATTACATGGATTCGTGATCGGTCATACAAGGAACATAGAAATGTTCTCCCTAATCTTTCTCTAACTGATTAATAGCATCAGACTAGGTCCATGACGCGAGCTGGCCGTGGACTCTACGCGTACTAGGCGTTCACTTCAAATTCTAACAGCCTCCCTCAGTCAGAACTTCTGAGGTTTGCAGATGTTGAGATTGTTGCAATTGCTAGTGAACGGCTTCCTTAACAGTTGTTTCGTTAGTAAGTCTGCTAGTTGCTCTCTTGAATAGATGAACCTCACCTGCATAGCCTTCCTTGCCACTTGTTCTCTGACAAAGTGAAAATCTACCTCGATGTGCTTGTTTCTTGCATGGAACATTCGATTAGCCGTGAGATAGACTGCTCCCGGGTTGGCAGACCAAAGTATTGGCGGTCTATCTTTAAAAACTCCGAGCTCCTTCAGCAAAGACTGAACCCATATCACTTCAGCTGTCACATTGGCAATTGCTTTGCCTTAACCCTAAGTTATTTTTTTATGGATAAGTTGTCATTTATTAACAGCTAAAACAGGGCTTCAGAATCACAATCCGAGCAATGGGTAAGCATCAGAAAAGTTAAATATCAAGGATATACATACTCACGTTTTATACTTTGTCACATCCAACTGCAGCTTGTGATTTGATTAGCAGTCGCGTAGATCTAAGTAGAGATTTCTACATCCACTCGTCATTAAACACCTGGAGCAAGGAATACAGAGGGAACTGGTGACCTGTTGAGTTGGCGACGGTGGCCGGTGGCTTCCCTGCAGGCAGCGCTGCCGCAGGCAAATCGCATGCTACGACTAAACAAGAACACAAATCAAATGAATCGCGGGAAGGAACACTAAATCGATTTTGTTAGTTAGTACATCATTATTCCGGTAATTAAGTTCAATTTTTGACGGAAATTCAGGTAATTTCATAGAACTGGTAAAATTGATGGATCCAGGTTATCTAGTTTTTGCAATATAAAAGATGAGCATATGCCATCTCGACTTCTCAATCATTGCAGCTAACATTACTACAATTCAAGCCTGCAATATCATGGGGCCATTTTCCAGTAATAGCGGTCACCTAAAATAACGCTATTGCTAGGTGACATTGCTAATGTTATCAGGTACAACGCTATTACAAGGGTTACTGCAATTGTGGGCAATGATGACGTCAGCGACGACAACGCTATTGAAAATGCGGGTGACCCGAGTAATAGACGGCAATGGTGACATCACCTATCGGCCGTTGTTTCAGGCTCATCCTGTAATATCGACCACCAGGTGACGTCACGGTGTCCGATTTTACAAGGTCCCTGTAATATTGACACCCCTATGACGTTATCTTGCTCGATATTGCTCCTAACAGTATATATAAATCCATCCCCTTCATGCCGACATGGGCTCTATTTTGTGAGATTTTGGACGAGTGTGTCCGTATGGAGGGTGGAAAAATTCAAAAAAGAAAGGGGGAAGGTTTTGATCTGTTTCTTTTTCAAGGAATTTGTTCTAGGAGGTAAAAATCCAAGTCGTGCCATGTATTTTTTAGTGTTTAACCATACTTTTAGCGTCTTATTTGTGGTTACTTTCCAAGGGTTTGGATCCACTTTTTTACCTCAAAATGGCATGGTTTGCGCTCCCCATGCCTCTCATAGGTTGTTTATTACTTAAACGTATCCTCTCCATGCCTCTTATAGGTATATTTAGACTTTTATATATAGGGATCTAGTTTTGGATCTAGGTTCTATTCATAAATCTTGTTTTTTTTTAAAAAAATTATGTCATCACATATAACTATAGTATGTGATACAGAATTTGACTTTTAATTAATATTCTTCTGTCTAGGTTTTATGATTAAATTGTAATTTAGCTTTGATTTTCACTTTTTTGCATATAATTATTTTTTCTATATTTTAATTATTATTCACTTCTTTATTTATGATATATATATAGAAGATGGAAGATCGATCTTGGATGTACACAGGTGGGGGATGAGATGTTATTGTATATTTTCAAAAGGTTACGGGATTCGTTGAAGCAGCGAAGCAACATGCTTGAAGTTGGGGTACACAATATATCTATTGTCCTTGTACCCGATGCAAAAACCAATTTATGTTTGAGAGGCCTAAGACTATCCATGAGCATTTGTTGGAGAAAGGATTTGTTAAGGACTACTATATCTACACAAAACACGATGAAATAGGAACGAAAGCACAAGATGGCTGCGTCGAAGAGGTAACTAGAGCAAGAGTTGACCCGACGAGCGGGTGAGGGCAGAAAGTAACGAGAGAATATGCAACGGCAGGAGGTCACACTATGGTCCAAAACTTGTTAATGAAAGCGAGGACTTTGACGGTGGTCTCGATGTGGAGGAATTGTTGGTCCACATACACCATGAGAACTCATTCCAAAAGAAAAATCAAGGTTTGGATAACTTGGATGTTTCGGAGAAGGTATCAAAGGAGTTTACGTACGAGGAGTCCAAATGGTGTCATAAGGATTGCACGGTCTTGCAGACGGTGCTTGACCTTGTCACGCTTAAGGCTAAGAATGCGTGGTTGGACACAAGCTTCAACCAACTTTTAGAGCTCTTCCCAAAAAATTTTACCAAAATCAAACTCTTTGCCCACCAACACATACCATCCAAAGAAAGTATTGTCACCGTTGGCCGTAGGCGTACGGAAAATACACGCTTGTCCAAATCATTGCATATTGTAACGTAAAGAGCATGCCAACAAGACCATTTGTCCAACATGCAACATCCGTCGATACAAAACTAATGATAGAAGTGATGACAGAGAAATCATGGATAAGAACACAAGTACAAAGATAGGGCGAGAAGAGGAAGAAAAACAGTACGGATCGCATTCCTCATGGTGTGCAAGAAGAATTGGTTGATGAAAGGAAAGTGTGAGACCTTGTGATGTAGTATCTTCTGGTAATCGATCGCTTGAAGCGCCTTTTTGCCAATAGTAGAGATGCTAAACTCATGACATGGCACAATGGTGTTGACATACACAAGAAGGAAGGGATGAATCATGACCCTTCTAACGCTCGACATTGGAAGAACTTCGACATTGACCATCGTGATTTTGCACAGAAATGAAGAATCTAAGAATGGCCTTAAGTACATATGGAATGAATCCATTTGGTGGGATGACAAACCTGCATAGTACTTGGCCGGTGGTTTGTTTCTTGTACAATATTCCTTCATGTTTGTGCCACAACAGGAAGTACCTTCTATCAACTACGTCGATTTCTGGTCCGAAACAAATTGGAATTGATATTGATGTCTTTCTTGAACCATTGATGGAAGACACAAAAAAATTATGGGAACAAGGGGTGGAGGTATATAATGCGCGCAAATAGGAAGCACCCTACATGCCATCATTCGTGGAACCATCAATGATAACCAAGCACGCTGAGATCTCAATTGGGAGATCAAATAGAAGAGAGCATGTTCAACATGTGTTGACTAGACTGCATCGTTGCACCTTCCTTTCTCACATAAGTTGGTGTATGTAAAATGTCAAATATGGTTATCAAACAGCCACCAATATCATCAAAAGATGAATGAATTTGATGGCACAAATGAGACAGAGCTGACTCCTAAACTTTAAGATGGTCAATTTATGTTTGAAATTGTGAGAAATATCAAATACACCTATGGAAGAAGAAGGGGAAGAAAGGGAAGACTACCGATATGGGCATATCATTTAAAAAACAGTTAATTTTTCATTGGTATCTAAATTATTTGAAAGAGTTGGAGATTTCCCATGCCACGGACCCTATGCGTGTTGGAAAGGGTGTCTTTCACAATTGCAATGACATTTTTTTGGACATTCGAGGTAAGACAAAGGATGGATGGTGGGCACGAAGAGACCTAGAAAAGTTAAACATAAAGCACGGGCTTTAACCTAAGCCAAGAGGGAATGTGAAAGAACCTTGATGTCTCCTAGCTAGAGAGGTGGGGGGGGGGGAATACGCAAACCCTAAATTTAACAAAACTTATTTCGCACAGATTAGTTCTACCCGATCCGACCTCCTTGTCAACCCGGTCGGACCTCCTTACACAAGAAGAGTTGGGTGCACACTAGTTCAACCCGACCCGACCTCCTTGTCGGGGTAGTCGACCGCCTTGCACAGCGTAGAAACTGGTCGACTCTTCAAAATGAATTCTAGCTCAAGCCAAAACTTGATGTGATGCTCCAAAGATCTTCCTTAGCACATATACGGAGTATCCGCACACAAATGAGCACACCAAAATAGATCGAAGCGGAAGCATAAATAGAATCTAGAAAAGAAGTAAAGCAAGAGAGACGAAGAGACATGAGTTTGTTTACCGAAGTTCATAATCACCTCAACGTGATCCCTATGTCTCTGTTTGGGGAAGCTTCGAGTAGCTCACCGAGCACGCTCCAAGTCGGTTCTCTTTCAACCACTTCCCTCAATCCACTATTTTGATCTTTTCCACAACCGAGGCAAGATCACAGCCTTCACAAACTTTCCCAAGGTTCACCACAAACTTGGGAGCTCTAGGGTGATGCCTAGCCATCTAAGAGGCTTCACCTCCAATAGTAACAAATGAATCACGACTTGCTTGACGTAGCCCAAAGTGCTCAAGGTTTAGGATTTGCTCACTAGTGCTCACACACTCAAATCTCTCAACCCAACTAAAAATCTCATAAAGAGAGCTTGGGGAGATTTCAAATGGTCGTTGGAATGCTATAGAGTCGGGCAAGAACTAGCGGCAACCAAAGAAAATGGTGTAGGGCTATTTAAAGGCTATTTGGAAAACTAGCCTTGCAGTCTGTCGAGCTCAGGGTCACCTAACCGCCTTGTACTAACGAGCAACCAACAAACAGATGCAAAATCCCCTGCAACCCACAAACTTGGTCACTCATCAAACTCATACTAACTATACTTCACTTCTAAGGCCAACCACTCACTAACTCGGAACCGACCCTGGAAAACTTAGTTCGAGGCCGGTACGACCTCCTTGGCGAGGCGGCCCGACCGCCTTGACCTACTCACCCCAAAAACTTAGTTCAAGGCGGTCGACCTCTTTGTCAAGGCAGCCTCGACCGCCTTGACCTGGCAGAAGACAAGGTTTAGGGTTTATGCCACTCGCATTTGTTTCTCTCTCGGATTTTGAGCACTCGACATTGTCATTCAACACAAGTTGCATCCCTCCTGGATAGTATGGCATACCTATACTCAAAAATTAGATAAAAGCTAATTTTCTTCCACTTGAGCTTGAGATAAAACCATATGCCAAAAACTTCATATTTTTCTTATTGAGGGCTGACAACAATTCTTCACTTGAGCATATCCACCTTGAGCTGATGATCATGGATTTTATCATCAAATAGACAAAACTCTATATTTTATCCATGTCACCTTTTCTTTCTTGATTCACAAATAATTGACACTAGGAAATATGCAATCCTCCATGGCTTCTTTGATTCATTGGATTAAAGCATCCACTTGCTCTTCTCCACCACTAGGTCCTTTTGCGCCAAGCCTCTTGCTTGCTCTTCTCCAATGTATGGTCCATCGTAGCCAAGTCCTTGCTAATCCTTCATCAATCTTACCATCAAGATCCACACATTTCTTTGCATCATCTATTAGGGCACGTTTGATATTCATCTTCATGTTGTACTGATTTTTGTTGTGATATATGTTTCTTGCCCGATATGACACTAAGAGTTAAGTCATCAATATGAATATGGTGATACTTTCAATGGCTAATATGAGACATATAAACAAGCTTCATTTTTGTTCGTGTGACACATGGTATAATATTTTCATGGTTGATCATCCATGTGCTTCACTTTCATCACATTCTTAGTCATATGACATACACGTATATACATGTGAAATATCCATGTACATCCACGTCTTGATACAACAATGTTCTTAACAGATTTAGAAGACATTTTCCTGCTACAACTCAAAAAATTACATTAGATCTTTAATCGTGTTGTCATCAAAACACCAAAATCCACTAGGGGGCCTAGATGCACTTTTAGAATGGAAAGTACTACCTTCCACCAGCTTGTTGGAACCGTCGAGGAGAAAACGAAATTCTGCAAGATTCTGCGAGGGATAAAAGTCTCCACATGTTTTTGTTCAAACATAAAGAAGCTCGTATCAATGAGTCGCCATAAAATAAGTGGCTATAACACACATGATTATCATATGATGCTTTCTTTATTTCTCATAGTCGCATAACGGTTGTTAAGCAACCTCATATCAAGTTGGCTATCATTTGGATGTGTCATGTTTGGAATTTCATATCTAAGAATGTGATAAGCCTTCCCGAGCTTGAAACGATACGTAAATAGATGATAGAGACCTTGAGCCAACTGGAGATGTATATGCCACTTGTCTTTTTTGATTTGATGGAGCACTATATGACTCACTTAGTTTATCGGATTGTTGTTCTTGGGCATGTTTACTTTCATCATATGTTTCCGTTTGAGTGCTTTATGTTCATTATGGAAGGACATGTCCGAAACCGAACTCACCCCGAGGGTTCTATGATTACAAATGAAGAGGTTACAATGATTACAATGAAGAAGGAAAAACAGTTGGTCTACCGAAGTCACGCCATGAAGGGAGAATTTTCGGTCAAGGAACAATAGGAAATAAAACATATAACAACAAGAACTATCAATTGGTGAGCCAATCACATTTTAGCCTCCTGTAGTAGTTATGACTTGTTGAGCCATACAACCAGCAACACTTGGAGCAACTTCGTGCATAAAATGAAAATTTCCTTAAGAATTGGATCATGACAGAGCACAAGAAAAAATTTATACGCTGGTTGAACAATCAAAACATCCCAATTGGTGGAATAAGGGATGAACAAACAATGCATCTATTTGTAAAAGGTCTACAACAATTAGTTACAACATTGCAAGACAATGATATTAATGGGTTTATATTTTACACTAGAAAAAAAGATAGGAAAAGCCAAAATCAAAATAGTGGTGTTAGTGTAATAGCACAAGACAACACGTCAAGCATTGCGGCCCATACGGATAAACGAAGTTCGGAGGGAGTGGTATGCCCCGTTTTATAAACCGGGCAAAGCCACCATGGGTGGGCGAGGTGATACTAAACCCGTCCCACGTAGGACGGCAGGCCGCGCGCGCGAGCTCAATGACAAGTGGGCCCAAGCCTCGTATTATCGGGCGACGGACATGAGTCGTCCGATATTAGAGGCCTCTCACCAATTTATTCATATAAATTCAAAAAAATCAAAATAATTTAGAAAAATAAAAAAAACAATCAAAATAATTCAGAAAAGTAAAATAATTCAGAAACAATAACAAAGCAATCAAAATAATTCAGAAACAATAAAAAAGCAATAAAAAATTCCAAAAAATACTAATAATTCAAAATAATTTGAAAATGAAAATAATTTGTAAAAAATCAAATAATTTGAAAAAAATCAAATAATTTGAAAAATTCAAAATAGTTTTAAAAATTGAAATTAATTAGAAAAAATCCAAATAGATTAAAAAATTTAAAATAATTAGAAAAAATTAAAAAATTAGAAAAATTCAAAATTGTTTGAAATAAAAAATTCAAAATTATTCGAATTAAATCTTAATGGACAGGAACATTTTTTTAGGGGTTATTGGGCTGGAACTTAAAATTTGGCCCATCTAGACCCAAAGACGACCAGCCAAGTTGTGTCAATGACATGTGGGCCCCACATGCCAGCTCTAGTTCTTGCACTAGTTCATGAGGATTAGTTTGTTTTGTTCTTTGATTCATATTTAAATTTTCAAACTAGTTTATATTAGTCAAATATTGTCCAAATTCAGCGATTGTTTTCCTATTTTCCCCTAAAATTCGGACCTATGACATAGGAGAGTTATTTGTCTGAAGTTCATGTTTTTTCTTTACCTACCGTATGAGATTGTGGTCCAGTTTTAACATTAATTTAAGCATTTTATTTCAAAAACCGTTGTGAATTTTACAACAATTTTTTGTCTGTCTGCATAACATGTTTCAATACACATGTGTAATTTTTCTGCTTTTTTTTAAAGTAGAAAATGTCTGTGTTCAAACCAACAAGAATTTAGGTCTGAAACCCATTTCACTTAGGACTACATGTCCTATTTGAACGTGTTCATTCATAAAAAAATTTAGAAAATATATTTAGGTTGGAATGATGTTGAAACAGTGTCATGCCAAAAATAAGGTCAAAAGACCTTGTATTTTGGTAAATAAAAATGTCCAAATTAATTGCAAAAATGAGGTTTCATTTATTTTTTTCTATCTTCAATTTTATTATTAGTTTTGAACTAATATTTGGCATACACAACTATAATGACCATTACAAACTACTGTAATTTTGCTTGAATTACTTGAAATATTTTATCCATGTGAAACTCATAAAAGTTCATCTCCTAGTTCAAATATTTTTAATAAAATAATAAGATAAAAAAACAAAAAAAGATTTGGCTTCAAAAACATTTTAAACAATGTCATGCCAAAATTCAGATGAAAAATCAATATAGTTTTCAAAATAAAGATAGAAGAAATAAAAGAAAAGTAACATGGAGCCATGCTGAAATCATCTGAGCAATATTACAGGCTTCGATGACGTTAGCGCCGATATTACTCGGGGCCTGTAATATCGGGCGTTGATGACGTCGGTGGTCCATGAAATTACAGGCTTACCCTATAAATATCGTGACTTCCCCATCCTCCGGACATAGATGTTTTCGTGCTGAATTAAGATATGGTTATGTCTAGTTGAGTTGAATGCCATTTTGACTAAAAACGGTTTAAGACAAATCGGCAAGCAGATTCCATGTGTGTTTTCTGTAGTGCAATGAATTTGGCCTGTATTAACCATCAGTTTCGTGAGTGGGGAGTTTACTGCTCATGTGCCTTGTGCAACTCGTGGCCCAATTTTTATTTGTGTGCAATCTTACAGATCTCAAATATTACTTAGTTTGATACGATCATGATAATTAACGACTACATTGACAATTAACAAGTGTTAATTAATCATATCCATAATTGAGATCAAAATCATGAAGCCAAATATTACATTTTTGGATAAAGGAAGCTTTATTCAAATTGAGATTGTTACATGAAGTTTAAACACAAATATTACATGGAAATGACAAAGCGACAGCAGGTGGTTCTATAGCTTTGATGGATCATACCACTCTAAAGACCACGTATACATGAGAATGGGAAAAGATGCCAGTTTACACAATAGCATGACTTAAAAGAGAACAGATGTAGTATAGGTTATTAGACAATGTCATGTCTTCCAAGCATACCGCCAGCTTCGATGCACACACGATATTTTATTCGTATATCCTTTTATTGATTTCTCCAAAGATTTTTTTGATACGTACGGCGTTCAATCTCACCAGTTGCCCAACCATCATTTATGCCTGCACATATGACAAATTACGTGAGATAAAGGAAAACAATTAAGGTGGATACTACTTCCTCCATTCCACAATGTAAGCATTTGAAGCATTCAAAAGTTTGTCCATAATGTAAGCATTCCTAGGGATAAGACAAAATCTGGTGGTTGATGGGGTGGGTGAGGTATTGATGAGGTAGTATAAAATCAGGGGCATATATGACCTTTCTCACCTTGACTATTTTTATCTCGGGATTCTAGGAATGCTTATATTGTGGAATGGAGGTAGTATAAAACTATTCGATTTTATCCTTTAATAGTGAATATGATGAATTTTTTAAATGTGTGTGCAAATGTGTTGGCACTTGAATATTGACGTACTGTATTGCAAATGTAATGGCGTATAGCATGCTGACTCAAGCATTCTTATATGTGACGATTAATTTATATATATAAATATGAAAATCTTATATGAGTACTATCTGTAACCACGTTATCATCACGTGAGGTATGCTTACCATTTAAGGATTAATTTTCCGGAGTATAGAACACATGAATGTCAAGTTCATAAATGATTTCGGCGCTACCGATGGAAGTGGAGGGTTTGACAGTGCCATGGGCATTAGTAAATGCTCCAGTCCCGCCAGTAATGAACCACTGGCCATTGAGGTTAGAGTGGAGCCCCACCACCTGAATACTGGATCCAGCGAACCTATTTCATTCAAACGGGTATCAAGTATATATATAAAGTATCCGAATTGATATAAAATATTTCTTGTTAAAATAAATAAAATAAACGCTTAAAGATAATATAATAAAATCCTTAATGCCATGGATCTATATACCACTAGTTCATCCAAATGTTAGTGTCATACAAATTAAAGGAAAAAACTGTGTAGTTAAGATTTTTTTTGAATAAAATATTCAAAATAAAGTCCCATTAGTTTGGTTCCAAATCCTTTCAAGAACAATAATGCCTTTACAAAAATCCAGTAGAGGTAGGTGTCAATAAATTGGAAATCAACTATATGCTATAATGCATGGCTTGCTTAGAGAATTTCTTACCAGTCATCCTGAAACTCAAAGATGTGTGAAAGAAGCCATCTTTGAACGGCTTGACCTGCTTGGATATGGAATCCGTGTGCACGACCAACAATCTTTCCATTTGGGTCAGTTCCCGCAGTTAGGAACCAATCATCAACGTACATCTGGCCAAACCCTATAGAAGGTGTCATTATCACGTTTACTTCATTTGTATTTGGGACATTTGGCCAGGCAGGTAATTGGTGCAAGTACAAGTGCAAGCGTGTCTCATTTTCCTTGGGACAATTGCATTGGCCTAGTGAGGGCAATTGCCCAACCAACGATGGAGAAGAATTATAATCGGTGAGGCCTGTGATGGCTAGGACTGCTGGTAGAAAGAGGAACGCAAAGAGAAAGGTGCAGGAGCTTGGGTTTGCAGCCATGAAAAAGGATTGTGGATGCCACTGCAAGGGATCAATGGAAGGGCTCGAGTGGTGTGAGAGATTGTATTTCTTTGTGTACACTCCAAGCTGTGAGATTTTTGAACCGTAGAGGGGGTGGTATTTATAGAATGAATGGAATCGGGGAATAAGTGTGGCTACATAAAGGACGAGCAGAAATAAAAAATTTTCTCGATCAACCGTCCATACTATTAGTTGGAATTAAACGAAAGACTTGCTTAGCTAGATCGTTCATAGTCCCTTATTATAATTGCTCGGAATCTATTCTGAAATACCCCCTCACACTCAATGTATTATCTTGTAGTTGAATCGTACATGTATATGTCTCCTCGCTATATATACTATTGTCTGCCAGAGGTGAGCATAGAGAAATCAAGCATCCTCACAATGTTTGTTTCCTTACTTTCTTCTTGTAAATTCATTTTACCAAGTGGATTAAGGTTAGTCTCCATTTCTATCAATTGGTGTTGTTAGCTTTGAAGCCTTCACATATGACCATATGAACTCGGTGAATAATTAATGAAACTTTAATCCCATCACTGAAGTTAACTCTTAAGCGAGTCTCAATAAGCAGATTCACTATGCGGCTACTAACACTGTCCTATCAGCATTTAAATGAATAAAAAAAGTAACCTCTTCAAGTGCATAGTTTCTCATACATTGGTAACTTGGGTGAGTAGTGTTATGATCATGAAACTCTCTTATTCTACCCCCTCAGAAAAATCTATCCAAGTTATGAAATATGCTGAAGTGTCCAGCAATTTATTGCCGTGAATACCTGGAGTACATCTCTACTCCTTTTAGAGTAGCCTTAGTTTCATACCATAAGATATTTTTTTAGATAATGTATGAACATCCGGCCTCTACCAACCCTTCAAATAGATTATATTTTTATATTTTAATTTATTGTTGGATATATTTTAAATATAATGTATTTGTTTTTATATTTTTACCAATTTTTTGAATAAAACAAGTGGTCAAACACAATTCTGAAAGGTCAACAAATGCTTACATTTTGGAATAGAGGAAGTACAAACATGTTAGACATTGACTTTAAGCCATGTGGTACTTTGCAGAAACCAAGGCAAAAGTACCTGTTGCATGTATCGGCCATGGTGGTTCCGCATGTGTTGGGACATCACCAAGTGGATCTCCAAGCTAATTATTACGATCCTCCCACTAAGCCTTCCACATTTCTAGGATCGACATAGTGGGTCGTATGGTAGTACACAAATACAGGCATAGACAGGTTGGAACACACATAATTAATATATAGACGAAGTCTCAGAGGATTAGGGGGATGTGGCAACAGGTAGACATCACTTCACTATGGGTACTTTGATAGGGCCTGAGGACTGAGGTCCATTAATATACGAGTAAGGATAAAAAGTGAGAATAATAGTAATACAACATTCTCACTTTGCCTGTTTGCATAATTACTTCTTCTATTATAAGTGAGAAGTTACCCTGTCTATCAATTGATCCCCTCAGCTATGCGTTCACAGATTACCATAAATACTTAGATGAAAATATTACAATATGGCATAATATAATAATCACTATATTTTCCATAATAATAAATGCTTAAATATTACATACCATATACTGTACTCCTAAGTAGTAGTATTGTGTACGGTTGCGGAGGGAGCAGTTGATTCCACATAACTGAAGTCCCTTGGAGTTCGTTCCACATAATGTGAGGGACACTACAAACAAATAGGACTTTGGTGAATGATTAATGATCTAGTCATATAAAAAAGGTGAAGTTGACTTTGAGTCACATGGTATGCGCATGGATTCCGTTCCACCACACGTTCTCGTAGAAACTGGGATAGCTAATTTATTGCAGATCCAAAGGCCGTACTAGTACAGTAGTACTGCTTGAGGCATCATCCGGTTTCTTTAAAAGTTGTTGAGTTTTTGAGCCACCCCCTCCTCAGCACAAAAAAAATACATCTCATGTGCACACTTGAAAGGTTACTACACTAACACTCCGTATTAACACGGGATAGATGCATTTCATTTCCCCCTGCATATTCCATTCGTCATGTCTTTTAGTGAGGCTGATCTCATGTGTAGTTGCTTGGGCACAAGTAGGTTATTATGAGGCCCAGTAATCCTTTTACATTATTGTGCTAACATATCAAAAGAAAAAAGTGCTTGTGAAAAGGATAGCCACAGTGGAGTGGTGGTAAGTTGAGAGTTGCCATGTACCCGGCTGAAATCCGGCGGCTGAACCCTATGAAAACGTCCAACCGGAACATGGATTTCTCAAGAAAAGTGGTAATCGTGCGAGTGGCGACAAGTTGAGAGTTGCTAGGTACCAGGTTGAAAACCGACAGCTAAAACCAATGATATAATCCAATCGGAACGTGGATTTCTCAAGAAAAGTGGCAATCGTGCGAGTGGTGGCAAGTTGAGACTTGCCATGTACCTGGTTGACACCCGGCAGCTGAAACCTATGAAATCGTCCAACCGAAGCGTGGATTTCTCAAGAAAAGTTGCAATCGTGCGAGTGGCGGTAAGTTGAGAGTTGTCGGGTACTAGGTTGAAAACCGGCAGCTGAAACCAATGAAAACGTCCAACCGGAACGAGGATTTCTCAAGAAAAGTGACAATCGTGCGAGTGGTGGCAAGTTGAGAGTTGCCATGTACCGGATTGAGCTCTACAGCCGCAGCAACCGTGGCTAAGTTTGTCCGTAGCCTCGCAAACAAGGCCAACGAGTGTCTATAATGTGGTACTATAGTCATGGTTGACAATGTCAATTGTGGCAATAGTGGAACACAGTTAGCATCTTCAATTGTGGCTATAGTAAAATTCAAAAAACAAAAAAATCCTGGACGGGCCGAGCGAGCCTACGCTGACCTACCAGCCCGACCACGGTGCCCGCTCCGAACACGCGCCGCCCGCCCACCTCCAAGCTGCCCACTCCGGCCGCCCACCTCCAAGCCGCATACTCCGGATGCTCGCCTCCGCCTCGCGCGCTCCATTTGCCAGCCTCCGTGCCGCTAGATCCGTCTGCTCCTAGGCCGCCGCTCACCATCGGAGAAGGGGGAGGGGGTGGGGGCCAGATCCGTCCACCCCCGGGCCGTTGGCGAAGGATGGCGATCACCCCTAGGCTGATGACCACCGCCTACTCGGACTGGGAGGAGGAAGCAGCGCGTCGGCCTCCGGGTAGGAGTAAGGGGTGGTGCCCATGGCGCGCCGGCCGCCTCCGGGGCAGAGAGGGAGCTGCCAAATCCGTCCGCCCTCGGGCAACACCCTGCCACCGGAGAACGGAGGCAGCCAGATCCGGAGCCACCACCCGTCATGCCCGCGAAGGAGGTCCCGAGCCATCGGTCGCCACCCGTCGCGCCGCTCTCCCGTAGTCCCGCAGTCGCTAGAGTTGGGCGATCCCGCGGTTAGAGAAACGCCGCGTCGCCGGTGGGGGTGGAGAGAGAGAGAGAGAGAGAGAGAGAGAGAGAGAGAGAGAGAGAGAGAGAGAGAGAGAGAGAGACGATAGACCAGCTGCCACCGCCGTCCTCAAGGTGTGAGGGTCAGCCGGGTAGGGTTAGGTCATGAGGTGTATTTTATAGCCAGCGGGTGGTAGTGGGCCGAATAAAATAGATGGGCCTCATCTCGCGACGGTCCAATTAATCAATTGTGGCTATTGTTGACACTGTAGCCATGGTTGAAATCATCAACCGTGGCTATAGTGGCCGTAATAGCCACGGCTGACATGTAAGCCGTGGCTATTGGTGGCTGGCACAATAGCCACGGTTGACAACGTCAACCATGGCTATAGTGGCCATTATAGCCACGGCTCATGCCCGCCTCCACTGTAGCCATGGTCCATTTTGCTTGTTGTGGCTACTGGGTTTTGGGAAGCGTGGCTATAGTGTATTATTGTTATTGTGAATGTACACAAATTTTCCAATGCTTTTAACCATTATTGCAATTTTTCAAATAGAAAATTAAGAATGCTACCAGAACTTTCTTTGGGTGGTATTCTTGTAAAGAATAAAAAGATCAGTATAAATAGATACCATGGAGTGAGGTGAAAATATGCAAGCCCAAGAAGAAAGTAGGAGTGAGAGATAAACACCGTAGAAAAATGAAAATCAGACTCTAGCTTGTGGAAATGTTGGTGGAAAGTAGGATATAAAAATGGTTTATGGAAGGATATAGGGAGGAAACAATATTTAAGAATGTACATGAGAGCTCAAAACAAGGCAATTAAACTCCCCTGCCTTGAATAATTTGTTGAAAGATGATTTATACGTCAAAAGGTCGATCATGTCATAGCTGTTGGCAATGGATAGAGGGAGGAACCCTGGTCTGAGATGGTGCCACTTAAAGAAAAAAATCTGAATTATTCGTTATTTGGAATGAACCAATTAGCTCTGTGCAGCTTACTAACACATTTGTAACTTGTCTTCAAGTCAATAGCGATGACATCAGCTTGGAAGGCGGCTTTATTAGATAACTGCTGTGATATTCCAATCTAAATCTGGGAAAAGATAATAAATCTCATAGCTGAAGGGATAGTACAAACAATTCTTGAATGATTCTAGTATGTAAAAAAATAGTTGAAGTTGACTTTGCGTCACATGACATGAGCATGGATTCCATATCACAACCATGACCGATGAAAACCGGGTGCTTTTTGCAATAACCGGTGAAACCACTCTGGTCTGGTTTCCTCAGACGGTAGGCCTTAGCTAAAAATTGAGCCTATGTACTATAGCTATGATGGTTTTTTAGCAAAAACCGCTCGATTTTTAGCCCGGTAAAAACCAAATGGTTTACTGTTTTTTAAACCACGATCACAACTTCAACAGTACTAGAAAAAGAAGAGGAAAAGAGCCGATGTGAAATGCAGTTACCTGCTGTTTATAGTTGTCATAATAGTATAATTTTGTCTTGAAATGATGAACAGAACGTTGTGCTGTAATCAAGATTATTCAATTCAACAACTTTGTAGCTGGTTATCAATAAATTATCGTTGGATGATGTATTGTAAGTTAATTCAATAACTTACGGATCAGACGCATGAGGAGTCGAGACGTCGATCCTCCACACATGGTCGGTGACATTGTCGACTGCCTTGCTCCGCTGCTGGAGGTCCTTGGAATTCACCGTAGCCTCGCCCTCGGGGGCGCCATTCCTGGGTGCAGTTACTGTTCAACCTATGCCAATGTCAAGCCACCCTCCGCCCACACTCCCCGCCCCCTTCCTCGGGCCATCTGCACGGCCCACAACTGCCCACTCCCGCCCTCCTGAACCACGCCCCCACGGCACCGTCGCCACCCTCCACACAACCACAACACGTGGCACAACGCCGCCGTGCTGCCCGGCCTACACTCGCGGCTGCCTTCGTTCACACTATCACGCGCCACGAACTTGTTGACCATGAGATGCCCCATCGCCAACCCTGCCCACCATCCTCCTTCCGCCTGCGGCCACTGTGGTGCCATCGCCGCTGCACCGCCACACTGGACAATGGCCTACCGCCGTGGCCACCCTCCACACAACCCCAACATGTGGCACAATGCCGCCTTGCTGCTCCGCCTGCACTCGCCGCTGCCTTCGTTCACACTATCGTGCGCCACGAACTCGTTGACCATGAGATGCCCTGCCGCCAACCCTGCCCATCGCCCTCCTTCTGCCTGCCGCCACACTGGACAACGGCCTACCGCTGGTCTGCCGTCACCTCCATGTCCAGAGGTCACATACCAACCCCGGGCACCCGCAAACCTGAACCATTAACTCAATTTACATGGCATCGCCGTAGGGTCACGTGAGCTCAGGAGGACGAAGAAGGTGAGGAGCGTAGGCGCGGGTTCACAAAGAAGAAAAAGACCGACGATGGGCGGAGAGTGGTGGGGTCTCACCCTAGGTGGTGGCAACGATTTTTGGACATACCGTCCCGCAGCAGCTGCCTTCTCAACACCTGCCGCACCTGTCGCCTATGCTCACCTCTCTCTCTTGTGGCGTAAATCACAGGGCATGCGCCTTTTTTTTTTAAAAACAATGTGGGCCCCACCTGTCGGCATGGGGTCTTTTTTTTATGAAGCTAGAGGGATGCGATGCCCGGGGACTCGGAAGACAAATAATGAGTAGAGATAAATTTATTTATTAATTATACAATTACAAAACTATCCTCAAACTAATGGCTAGTAGTTTTGAGAAACTAATGACCATTATTTTGGACAGTAACACTCCTCGAGAAAAAACGTTGTGCCATCTGATAGACATAGAGTACTTGATGCTACTGAGCATGCAACAACGTATATCAGCAAACAACTGTCCAATAGTTCCGGAATATGCGCCTCTTGCTCAATCGCTCGAGGGGTGGCCTGTGGCACCTATAGCTTGACTTCATGTTCCTCTTCCTGCTGAACCAGAAATCTGCTGATTCGCTCAAGCAGTTGCACAGCCTTCCTCTTCCCTCTTCGTGAGCCGTTCAGCGCCAGCTTCCTCAGTGGGACTATGATCCTGAACTCTGGCAGACAAGCTAACTGCTTAAGCTTCTGCTGATCACTGCAAAGATGCAGCATCATTTCTGCAGCACACTCGCTATTTCTTTGTGACTCACTACTTATCATCTCCACAAGAATATGGACAGGCTCTCCAGCCCCAATTGCTGCCTTCCCCTCAGGGTGACTTGACAGTACTCGCAGTAACACAATAGCCTCATCCACGAGAGCTCCTGTTTTCAACAGCCCCATGATGAGCGACACAAGGCCAGCTCGTACAGCATGAGCCTTGTTCCCTTCGACACAAGTGCACAAGTTGAACAGAGCATGTGCTGCATCCTTCTTTCCCCGCTGGCTGCCCTCACTCAGCAGAACTACAAGGGCAGGGATAGCTCCTGTTTCCCCAATTGTTACTTTGTATTCATCCATCTGTGAGAGGCTAACAAGTGTAGCTGCAGCATTCTCTCGTGCCTCCATATTGCCATTCATCAGAACATGAACTATGCTTGGCACAGCACCAGAGGATATTATTCTTTCCTTATTATCCACTAGTATGGAAAGGTTCAAAAGTGCAGTAATGGCTTGTGCTTGGGTCTGTAGGTCAGACGATGACAGTAGATTTAGAAGTAAGGGAATGGCACCAGCCTCAGCAATGCATAACCTGTTGCTTGCATTCTGCTTTGCTAGGAGACGAAGTTCTGCAGCAGCTGACTTCTGCTCCATAGCATCTGGAGAGCATAACTTGGTCAGAAGAGCATCGATGTTAAAACAGTCAGTCATGGAGTATGAGGACGGATAGTCAGGACCCGACGTTGTGTTTGGTGTCCTCTCTAGTGTAGATTCCTCAATGCACGCCGACACATATGTCTGCAAAGAGATTAATAGAAGACATTCATAACATGTATGCAATTTGCATAGAACTTAGTATGGAAGAATTCAATTGGATAGATAGTGACCTGGCTAGCATGTTTACTCTGCCCAAGAGGTTTTGGATTACAGAACTCATCAGGAGCTGTTTCAGATCCATCCCTACTGGAATCCATTAGCTTTGAAGCTGTTGGTGGGCCCATATCAGAATTCGTAGGTAGCACCAAGTCCTCAGTCTTATTCATCACTGACATTTTCTCACTGTATTTTTGTGAGTCCTGGCCACCATAAGATGGCATCATCTTGTGCAAAGCAGTATAGTCCAGCATGAGATTGGTAAGGGTGATGGTTGTTAAGCGTAACTTTTCTGACAATCTTTCATGAATAGCTAGTTCAGCATAATACAAAACACTTGAGTACTACGAAAATGTTCCAAAATTGGGCAATAAATTCCCAAAAATAAATCAGTCCATTATTAAACTCATAAAGGCAGAGGAGGTCCAATGTTTCTTAAGTTTCTTTCCCCCTAGTCTATCAACAGCATCCACACACACCAAGTAATATGTGCTTAAGGTACGTATAGTAATTGAAATTTATAAGACATTGGTCTGGTTTAAGCAGTCAGAATTCAGGACGAAGAGAACTTTGAAGAATTAATGAGTTTTTTCATTTCTGTACCAAAGTGACATGCCAATAATTGAGCTTGGAAGGAAATTTTGGGCTTCGTTCACCATGCTCAGGTAGTAGCAGTCAGAAAACATCAAGATACTTGCAGTGAAGCACCACCACTTCCAAAGAGAAGAAATAAGACTATCGACATTTGGACTGTTGGTTGTCGAAAATAAGAAATTTCAGTAACACGCATCACACCTAAGACAATGCTCAATGGGTTTGTTTGTAATTGTACTCAGTACAGAAAAAACAATGTTGTCAATGGAGTGGCCTAGAAAATAAAAATTACGCTGCCAAACAGCTAAGCTTTTTTTCCATATGTTCCAAATAATTATGCATTTAATATGCAATGTTTTAATATTTCCTATCTTTATATTTTATTCCCTTAAAAGTATAAACACTCAAGGCCTCCTAGGGGCAGTTCCCAACGGCCTGATTAGTTCTTCAGCTTTTTTAAACATTGAAAGAACTTGTATCCAAGTGTTTGCAGAGAGAATAATTAAGTGAGATTATCAAACAATGAAAGACCAGAAGAACACAAGTTTGATAAAGAAAAAAGAACGCTTCAAAAGTCAGACCACTATCCACTAGAATCTTATGCTCCTTAACAAGGTTAAGATAGCGGCAAAACTGCTCAGCAACTGCTACAAATTCAGTAGGACCCCAAGTTTTCGACATGGAAACAGGGACAAGTTGCTAGCAGGTGAAACAGCCTAATGATGACATTGATGCAATGAAAAGGATTAATACACGTATAGTCAAAACTTGAGCAAGAAAACTAACAAATTTTGACCAGAAACAAGGGAGCAGTCAATCCCTCGCAGAATGAGAAAGCAGCGCGTTTTAGGATTTGTGAAAAGTTCACCAAATTCTATCATAGATTGATACATCTGAAGGCCACACTAGTTTAACACTTGATCCCAAACTCTTAAACGAACTGTCCAAGGAGAGAAATGTAGATAGCTTAAATGCTACTCTCATCCGTTCTCAAATAATTGTCATTCTAGCATTCAAATTTTGTGCCCAAATAATTGTCATTCTCACTTCTCGAGGCACTTTTCTCTACTCCCAAGACATCTCTATCTCTTTCTCTATCCTCGTTTTCTGCACATCCCACCTTTTTCAGTTCTCCTTAACTCCCGTGCCTAGAGCTAGAATTACAATTATTTCCATGCGGAGGGAGTAACAAACAAAAGAACATCACAACTGACGAGAACAGTAAGTTATAATAATAAAAACATTATCTCCTAAGCGAAGCAAATTAGGCAAAAAAACAAAGTGAATTAACAAGCTGCTAAACAAAGTCATTCTCATTTAACAATAACAACAAAAGACTCATAAACAGTAAATAAAATGTGACAAACACATTACATTTGGACCGCGTGGATCACTTTTTCTTTGGTATAGCTTATTATAAATTTTGTAAAATATCAGCACAAGAGCATATACAATTTTAATACTTACTGGTACAAAAATGGTAGCTAAAACTGCCATTTCGATTTCAATCAACTTTGATATTAAAACAGGCAAAACCAAATTACCATTTCGATCCAAATATCTGAATTTACAAGTTTAATATGAAGTCAGTAATGCTAAAGAGTTGCACTTTTTATCGAAATAAAAAATGTGCGTGACTTCTAATCAGTAGACTGAAACAAAACATAAACTTCAGCCACCAATATGAGCCGTTAGACCTAGATATGGCTTATCTGATTTCTTTGTCTACATTGATCCCCTTCTGCATCGATCTAAGTTCTAACTGATCTAGCCCCAACACCCTGCCACCGTAGCCAGCCAGCCACCAATGTCAACCTGTCCCTCCTATCGTTTGTGTTAAGCAGCCTCGGTCCATGGCGGGGCTGACAAGTGGCCCTAAAACTCTTGCTCATTCACCGGCGCGCGGCTCACCTCTCGTGTGTCCTCAGCTAATAAGGGCCCGGGAGCCGCATCTGGCGGGGCAGCGCCAGCAGCTCGTGTGGGTAGGCGTTCCTGAACCCCGAGCCGCCTGATTCGACCTTCTCCACCGGCGCCGCCAACCTCCCCTTCACCGGCGCTGCCAACCTCCCGCCCACCGACGCCAGGAACTCTCTCCAGTCGCCGTCAAGGCTGGCCATGAGGGAGCCGAACAGCTTCGTCGGCTGGAATCGGTAGCGGTTGTAGATTCCGGCTTCGGCAGCGACTAGGCAAGGGGTCGCTGCGTTATTTTCTTTTCCTATTCTGATTTGATCAGGGTGGCCGCGTTCCTTTTTTAGCGGAGTTCTTCTCCGTGGCCTCCTTTTATCAAGTAGCTACAAGAATCCTAGTCGGTGAATTATAATTTTTTAAGGCAAGTCGGTCAAATATAATTGGGAAATTATGATTATACCATTAATTTTTAAGCTAATTAAATTTTTACCGACCAATCTTTCATTTTGTGTTTTTACCAGGAGTCTGTTCACTTGAGGGAACCGGTTACCATCCGTTAGATGGTAGTAGTAAAGTAAACGAATAAAAAAAAGGAAAGACGAAGAAACACCAAAGTGCCACTAAGCTTGCGAAAACATCACGGTTCTCACAAAAACCCAATCGTGCTCCCCCTTCTACGAGCTCCCGCACCGGAGGGCTAACTCTAACCCTAGGGTGGCTGCACGGCTAGCACGAGTAGGTCCCACAGCACGACCAAGGCACACGGCGTGGCAAGGAGCGCGGGCATGTGGCAAGGGTGTGCGGGGAGAGTGCTTGCGCGCGGCGCGGTCAAAGTGCGGTGAATGGGTGCGCGACGGGTGAAGAGGACGAGCGACAAGCGTTCGGGTGGGCACGGGACGCGACCAGGAGACGGGACGCGAACGCGGCCAAGGCACTCGACGCAAGCGACCAGAGATGGCATCATGGCCATGGCGTGCAACTAGGACACGCGTCGCGGCACGAGCACGATCAGAGCGTGGCGACGACACGGAAGGACACACGGCGTGGGCACGGCTAGGACTGGTTATGGGTAGTCTAGAAGCAGGCGCCGTGCCACTAAAGGCTGGGGAACTTGTGTTGATTGTCCAGTTTATTTACATGTGTTGAATTCCCTTAGATTGTGGACTTAAATCTGGTCATACTCTTGGTTGATCTGTATGGTAATTGACATATTTTGATACACTTTTGAACGTCTCTGTTAGAGTAGGGTCATATTTCAGTTTTGCCGAATAGGGCTCCAAAGAATTTGTTGCAGGGTAAGAAGTTGTCACCACAAAATGTAGCCATACATAGCTGTGAGATACTGCACATAGTTAATTTTGTTGCTCAGCACTACATGTGGGGTTCAGAATGGGCCAGCCTGCACAAACGTGATCAAGTTGGTCTTGATCTCAAAGTTCACATCCCCAATGCCAACCTTGGCCCTAGTGGACACGTTGCACTTATATACCGCAAGGGAACGGTGTATAATTGTAGCTCTTTTTCCTTAGAGTATTCCAATGTATAATCGAATCAACAGAGAACAAGAGGAACTTTTATAATGCTTAAATACTAACAAGATTTGCAATGGTGGTGTGTTGTATGAATGACAAAGACTAGAAATATTAATTGCTAACAAAGGTGTAACAAGATAATAAAGGATTCTCTCATTTGGATAGGTTCCCTAGCATGTAGATTCAACTTATTAGCTCAGTTGATATACTTAGTATTCTACAAGACATGGTGGTATCGTTCATCCCGGCTTGTCACATGCAAGGGCTGTTAGATCCCCACTGGTTTTGCACTATGTGATGATAGATAGCATAACATGACATCTAGTTACACTAAGAGGTATGAATAGATGCAACCATCTTCATAGTAAATTAAGCATATCACATTGATCGAGTACATCGAAAGAGTTTTACAAGCATGAGAGTTTACATAGCTAGATCCCCGCACTAAAGGAGAGAATATAAGACTATTCACTCATACTCCTACTGAACATGGCGAAGGGATGAGAAATAACGCGAGGTGGCACAAGTGTCTATCGGCGCAACGAGTGTGTCGATCCGCACGGTCTCCCGTATGGTGGTTCCGGCAGGTGTTCACCGCTTTTCGCCGCCACAATCCTGAAACCCTAGCTTTTTAGTAGTTTTTCTCATCGGATCGTCGTCCTTGACTTTGTTGTTTTTATTTTATTTTATCTCCGATGATTATAATCTAGGTGTCCACCGACTCGATTCATATTTGGCTGGACTCTCTTCCTTCCCGGATTAGGCTCCTTAGAGGTGTGCTCATCGGCACATGGTCGTGCCGATCGACACGACCTAGCTTTTCTTCCGTTTATGTTCTCTCCGACAGCTTCTATCCATAATTCCTCTATTTTCTATCTAATTCCTGCAAAACACACGAAACAGAACAACTATGAATATATGCAGTTATGGGGTTAACTATTAGGTTAAATAATCAAATCAAGATGTCAAACACCCCAAATTCATATCTAAAATGGTACCTAGCAACCACCAACAGTTGCTGGCACAGGGAGCGGAGTATTCCTTAAGGGTCTTTCCAGCCATGGACTCGGATCTTGGTGGTGCGTTGTTGATTGGTTGAGTTGCTGGTCTAGAGGCCTTGGAAGAAGAGACACTTGATCTTCTCCTCTTTACTCTTCCGGATCCTCGATGAAGTTCTTTTGACACCCTAAATTTTGAAACTAAATTAAACAATGTAAAAATCTCTACTAATTTAAATTTCATAATATTGCGAGTAATTTTATGATTTCATGAATATGCTCCTCGCTAAAGGAGTTAAATAAAACTATAGAAATTTAATTAGAATAAAACAAAATAAGCTTGAGACATGATTTTTATTATTATTCTTTTTCTCCCAATATTTGGTGTGCCATTGTTTCCTTTCAAAAAAGAGATTCAATTTCAATTAATTAGCAGAATTAATGACTATAGAAAATTGAATAAAAGACACCTCGCTTAATTGTATTATTATTTATTTAATTTATTCCTTGGTATTTCTCGAATTTGATGTTAACTCTTTTTCTGTGGGTTTGGTTTGAATTACGAATGTGATTTGAATTTGAATTTCCTAAATTCCCAAACCTAAGAATTGGCAAAACTCTTATCCAAGCGTGCCTCGCTTGCTTCCTTCTCCTTGAAGATGCAACTAAGCCTCCCTAGTGGGTTTTAGTGATAAATGACAAACAATTAAAATGACTAATGTGATATTGAGCTAATGTGTTGGATGTCAAATCGTAAACATCCACACTATGAGAAATGTTAACCCCTCATATAAAAAGATGAAGTGTGGACTCGAAAGCAAGAGCAAAAGATTGATTTATAGCTATTTGAGTCTAGGTATGCCAAGCTATCAAGATGGGTGAAACAATCTTACATGCAGGGAATATGTGCTCAACAAACCATACGACAAGCTTGGAAATGAAAATTGCCAAAAAAAAGAGCCAAGTCCAAAAGCCTAAAACCCTAGGTCCCTTAGAAGGGACGGAAGTTCTGTCGATTCTAGGGGATTTCCCATTCCAAACGGAACTTCCGAGTTGACGTTGCTTATGCTTATTTTGAGGGGTGACGAAAGTTGCATCATTTCCCACCTAACCCTAGCAACGGCACTTTATGGACCCTCTCCTATAGATGCGCTATCATATCTCGTGAGAGCGGGTGGTGGTGCTTTTGAACTCGCCCATTTTCCTCAAGATCTAGGTCTCACCTCTCCCTACTCATCTTGAGACCAAAGATCATTTGTGAGAGCTCCAATCTCAAATCCAAGCTTGAGAGCATCAACCCAACCTTGAACACATCCTCCCGTTACAAGCAATCTCTACTTCACTTATTACTCTTGGAGATTCATGGTCCTAGATTGGCTAGGTGTCAATACTAGAGCTCCTAAGTTTGTGGTGAGCCTTGGGAAGTTTGTGAAGATTGCGTGATTCACCTCCGGAAGGAAGGGAATCAAGAATAAAAAGAAAACCAAGTTTGATCTTTGTGATCACTTGGAGAGGATTAGGGTTGAGAGAGATTTGACTCTTTGTGAGTTCCTCTATGGAGACGTAAAAACCTATTTGTGAGGGGTCCGAACTTCGGTGAAAAATTTTCGTGCCTTTCTTTGTTTTGATGTTTGTTCTTGGTCCTTTGCATATAGTACCCGATCTACTTGTGTGTTGTGTGTCTATCGAATTCCTGCAGATATAGCACTCGTAGGAGGTCAAGGTAAACTTCTATTCAAGAGGTTCGAAAGAATTGCTCTCGATCTAGTTCCCCTTGAATTTCCCTCTCTCATCCCGACGGAAGTTCCATCCCTACGCATTTGATTTGTGTGCTCATGTTGTGATTTTTTATGAATTGTTTGTATTGCCTATTCACCCCCTCCCTCCCCCCCCCCACCCTCTAGGCAACTTTCGATTGGTATCGGAGCTGGTCTTCTCCTCAAGAGCCTAAGAGCTTGAGAAGAAAAGATGTCGGGACAATTCTCACAAGGGGCGGAGAATGATCCGGACAAGGTGTTGACGGACACGCACAACAAAGATGAGAATCCTTTTGTTGCAGGTGGATCGAAGTTGAATACCAAATAAAACTTCAACTACAATGACATGACCAACATCAATGGGAGTGGCAGTGGAACGTTGATGTGGTTGGAAGGAAAGGATTTTAGTTGGTACAAACATAGGATGAAGATGTATTTGATGTCCATTGGTCCACCTATTTGGGATGTTTGCTTCACCAAGCAAGGCTTTGGCAAGGCCAAAGGTAGAAGGTCTTAAGAAAAAAATGTTAATTAATATTTGAATTATAATAAAAAACAATCTTAATTAAGTCATGTCCCACAAATTATATAAATATCAATAAAAGTGGATAATAAAATAGAAATTAATTAAAAATTTTGAATTAGGAAAAAAACAATCGTAATTTTGCCATTGCCCACAAATTGTATGAATATCAATGGAAATGGAGAATAAAATAGAAATTAATTAAAAATTTTGAATTAGAAAAAAAATATCAATTTAGTCATGGCCCATAGATTATATGAATATCAATAAAAGTGGATAATAGAATAGAAATTGATTAAAAATTCTGAATTAGAAAAAGCAATAATCTTAATTTAGTCATGGACCACACATTAAATAAATATCAACAAAAGTTGATAATAAAATACAAATTAATTAAAAAATTTAAATTAGAAACATAAACAATCTCAATTTAGTCATGGCCCACAAATTATTTGAATATCAATAAAAGTGGATAATAAAATACAGATTAATCAAAACTTTTGAATTAGAAAAAGAATCTTAATTAGTGATGGCCTACAGATTATATGAATATCAATAAAATAGGATAATAAAATACAAATTAATTAAAAATTTAAACTAGAAAAAAATCTTAATTTAGTCAGGCCCACGAATTAGTTGAATTTCAATAAAAGTGGATAATAAAATACAAATTACATTGAATGAAATTCCATGATCTCTCGTAAATACTAATTAGGTATTACACAACCAAATATGAAACTATATATTAGCCATTAACCAACTTTCCATTGCGTCCATCATCGTCAAGACACATGTATGGTGAAAGTGATGTATAACTAAGCTGTGTTTGAATGAGTTTTAACTTCTTCATGTCCGCAAAGAGGGAGACCTCGTCAAATTGGTTGTGCTCTTCTTTGTTTTTCGGAGAGAACAATATGCTTCTTTTCCTGTTCGGGCTCGAGTACATAAAATACTTGTACAACACGTTCGGGAGTACCCAAGGATCATCTTTATGGCCTATATTATTGAGGGAAATGAGAGTGAAGCCATATTCATCCACCTCTACACCTTGCGGTGCTTGACCCATTGACACTTAAATATGGGTATCCGTACGATAGTCCCATATGTGAGTTCCCAAATTTTTTCAATATACCCATAATAGGTGTTCTCTTCTAACGTCTTGTCGTGTGTTCTTACACGGACAACACTATTTTGATCCCGACTCTTCTTGTCCTTTTCCCTATTGTAAAATGTAAACCCATTAATATCATAGCCTTGCCATGTTGTAACGAATCATGCGGACCTTGAGTCAATAGATCCATTGTCAGTTCATCCCGTGTTTCACCAATTGGTATGTTTTTTCTTCAACCACCCTATAAAATTTATCTTGTGCTCTTTCATGATCCAATCCTCGAGCAATTTTTATTTTCTGCACGAAGTTGCTCCAAGAGTTGCTAGTTATACGGCTCAACAAGTCGCAATCGCTGCAGGTGGCTGAAATTTGCTTGACTCACCAATTGATAGTTCTCGTTGTTGTATGTTTCTTTCCTATTATTTCCTGACCGAAAATTGTTCCTTCCGACATGATTTGGGTAGACCAATTGTTTTTCCATCTTTATTGTAATTATTGTAAAACTCAAGAATCTCTTCAATTGTATATGCCTCTATCATGGAACCCTTAGGGTCAGCCCGGTTGCGAACATGTTCCATCATCATGGACATAAAGCGCTGAAACGGAAACATATGATGCAAGTAAGCAGGCCCAAGAACAGCAATTTGATCAGCTAAGTGAATCATATAGTGTTCCAACAAATCAAAGAAAGACAAGCGGCATACACATCTCCAGTTGACACATTGTCTCTATCATCTCTTTACGTATCCTCGTCAAGTCGAAGAAGGCTTATCACCTTCTTAGATATTGAATTCCAAAAATGACACATCCGAATGATAGCCAACTTGATATGAGATTGCTTAACAACCCTAATTGTGATCGTGAGAACTAGCGAAAGTATCATATGACATTCATGTGTGTTGTAGCCACTTATCATCAAGTCACTCATTGATACAAGCTTCTTTATGTTTGAACAAAAATCTGTGGGGACTTTTATCCCTCGTAGACACTTGCGGAATGTCGTTTTCTCCTCGACTGTTAGGTTCCAACAAGCTGGTGGAAGGTAGTACTTCTCATTCTCTCTTGGCTTAAGGTGAAGCCCTGTAACAACCCTAATAACAAAAATGCATTTCATGTCATTCCCGATCATGTCATCATGTTGCATTTGTGAACATATTTAATTTTTTTGTTAAGAAATGCACATAAAATATCAATTTAACCTAAGTTAAATTAATATCTTAAAAAGGAATTTAAATAAAAGCAAATTATGGTGTTTAACATTTTCTGTTGATTAAACATATAAATAAAAGATTTATGAAGTTTCTTTGAAATTATTTTCTTTTGGCAAAATGTCTACAAGAAATTATTAAAGCTTCTCTTTTTAATTTAAACATGAATTTTTAATCTGCAAAAAATATTTAGAATTTAAACTTTGACCAATAACAAAAAAGATTCAAAATTCTTTTATGTCCCACCCTGATTTTTCGTGGAATTGTTAGAGGTCCGGAAAGATGTTTTCGGAATAGTTCTTTTGTCGGGGGCCTTTTTGCAAAATGGCCGAAGCCCCACCCGTCACTCTCTTTCTTCTTCCTCTCTCTCTCAGAGCCGCCGCCGTTCGGAGTCTCCGACCAGCGCGTCCCGCTGCCCCAGTGCCACGCAGCTGCTCCAGCGCCACCTCACCCTTGGTCCGACCGGGATAAAACCCAACCCCAATTCATCTTCTCCCTCCCCAACTTTCTTTCTCTACTCGGCTCCCCGAACCACCGCATCACCGCCACCTCCCTGCTCCCACACCGGCAAGCCATCTCTCGGCCCCTCCCCAGCAAACCGCCACCACCAACCTGTCCGCAAGAACACCTTAAAGCTTCCCATGGCTCTCAATCGCGCTCCCCCGCCCTAGGACGAGAAGATCGAAGCGTTTTTCTCCTCGGAGGTCTTTCTCCTCGGAGGTCGCCATCGGCGATCATGGCCATTTCTTCAAAAGTCTTCATCTCTCGGTGAGCCACTTCGCCTAATTCCTGGTTCCCTCCGTGCGCAAGAAAACGCACTTCATCATTTCGGAGCTCACGTTGAGAATCTCTCACAGGACCACCGGCAATTTCGCCATCTTCTCCAATTCCGGTCGCCGCCATCCGCACCTCACCGTCGAACGCACCCGTCCGGCCATTTCCAAGGTGATTCCTCCCCATGTCATCGTTGTTCATGTGCCGGTGATGCTTTTAGTAGCCTTCTTCCAAATTTTTGGACACAACGAGTAGGCGCCACGTCTTGCCGGAGCTCCGCCCGAGTCGCACCTCGCCGCCGGTCCATGTCCGGTGAGCTCCCGGCGGAGCTAGCCTCCCCAACGGATGCGCCGTGTCGTAGTAGGGGTAGGAGTGATCACGGCGAGCTCGGCTGTTCTCCGGCCAAAACCGGCGGCCGCACCGCCGTGCGTAGGCAGCAGCCGGCGGCGCCACACCGCGGGCCACACAGCCTGGATCCCGTGTGGCCACGGCGGATCGGGTGTGGCCAACCCCGTGCCCCCGGTGTGGCACGGAACCTTTACTAATTTTTCTAAATATCGTAGAAAATTCAAGAAAATCGGAAAAATGCCAAACAAAGTTCATTAGACTCATAAAAATATTTCCTATTTAGTTATGTATTAAAATGCCTATTTTGAGAAATTTTAATCTTATGATTTTATTTAATTACATTCTTTTGATTAAGATAATCTATTATTTTACGCTATTTATTATTTAATTTTGAGTAATGAATTTCTTTAAATAATAGAGAAAGTTGTTGTTAACTTTGTTTTCCAAAATTAAACATAAACACCGTCATTTCATGTGATCCCAATTTAGTACTTTATGTGTTATTGCATATCATTAATTAATTATTAATTGTTAATTAATGAACATGTTCAATAAAATCTTTGCACATCATGTCATTTACATTCATGCACGTATGATCATTGATTCGTGACGTATTGTTGGTCGACCTAGGTCCTAGCGTCATCGAAGTCCCGTCCGATGTCGAGACAGGAGACGAGAACATTGAAGTCGACCCAACCACCGAGGGAGCTAACACCGACGTGAATCAAGGCAAGCCCCAGTGCATCCCACCTATGATTTTAAAGTCTTTTCTTTTATCACCGTTAATGAGTCATGATTGTGCACTAAGTTATAGGAGTTGCTTGACACCCTAGATGCATGAGTAGGACTCCTATGAGTTGTTACCCTTATGCTCGGTATGAAGAGTTCGATAACCGCTAAGCTTATGTCATAGGGAATCGGTAGAAGTCGAGTGGTGTCATGTGTAACGACCCGATTTTCACCGGATAGTGAAAGTCGTGCCTTGTACCTCAATGCCACTCCCAGGAGTGTGACACGTACATCCAATACGGTTAACATCATAAAAACCATAAGATAGAGTAAATGCGAGACAAGATAATAGAATTTCCAAAGTACATCATCATAACTCAATGCTCAAATCTCATGGATACAAAACACGTGGCACGCAGGCCGACGAGAGAACATAAAGAAAACTAGTGGAGGCGTCTCACATGAAGATCGGCGGTGAAAACCCAAAGCCCACAAGCACTCGTGTGTATGCGAGAACGTCACTCCTCTCCGGCGGCTCCGTCGGTAGGCTCGACGGGATCCTCCGGATCAGCGTTTGAAAAACAAAGTGGGAAAGCCGTGAGTACATAAAGTACTCAACAAGCCGCAACTACCTAGCAACAATGTATGCATGTTGGGATATTTCAAGGAAAGGCAAGGGCTAGCACCTAAAGCTATTAATCCCGAAGTCTATGTGATTCATATTTTATTATTAGTCAAATTTTATAAGTGGCCTTGCAGGAAACAACACAATCCCGCAAGGGTCAAGTTTTATGTCCAAGCACACCTCCACCGGACCACAGCTCAAAGCCGGAAGTAAAACACCTATCGAGGGGAGAAGTAGTAAATGCTAATCAAGCGTGTCGCTCAATGGTGTTGCCCCCTTACCCGAGGGCTAGGCTATACATATAGATTATATATCTCTGCAGAGAGTAAGCAACTCGTATCCACGTGAAGAGGTACTATAACTACAGCCACCGTCATGGCTAAAGCACAAGCAACACTCACAAGATCATTAAACAAAGCATCGACTAGCAGGCGCCGTCCCTCGTGGTCGGGATCCCCAACCACAACGCGGAAAAGGGTCCTCGAAGGTGTGAAAGGCCTACCACGGGCCAGGTGGGGTATCCTCTACTCATGGGTCGAGACACAACTCCAAAAACCCACTAACACTAACTCTACACCACGGCGGGCCCACCAGTCCTCCGCTAAGCGTCTCAATCCAGCTCGCCCATACGGGTCACGTGGTAAGCTAGTATACCAAAGAGCGAGCAACCAGGAACCGGTCCTCAAGCTACCGGGCGAGTCACCATCCCTCTCCTCAAAACAACAGTCTCAACAACAAGTGTCACCACAACAAGGGCCCCATAACCCAAGGCCCCTACACAATCGCGCTCGCAACAGGCACTCTCCAAACAGAGACCCCCAAAAGTCTCCCAAGCACCTAACCACCTACACTCGCCCCGCAAAAGTCCTACAGGGTATCTAGTACGAAACTCGACACCTATGAAACACCTATAATTTATTTTACACAAAAACATGTATAATCATCATGGGGTTCAATTAAGCATCTAAGCAAATACTAAGCATGCGAGTAATAGAACAACCTATGACAAGCGATGGCAAGGATGGCACGAGTATGTCATAGGTAAACTACAAGTGCAAGTAACCATTAATCATGCATGGATCAATTTAATGCAAATTGCTAAATAGGAGCAAGAGTGGTCAAGGATTGCGGCTTGCCCGCAAAACGCTGGTCCCAAGCCGGGTCGCGGTGCTCGTACGGGCTGCTCGGCGGAAACTCCTCAAACCGCGGCTCGGGCGGAAACTCCTCGTAGCTCTCGCGCGACGTGAACCTACAAAACGGGTTAGGCACGCAAAACGAGATAAGTACGAGAGCAACGAAACGGACGACGAAATTTACGACACTAGAACATAGCTAATAACTATACTAACGCGTAGATCTCGTCGCTACGAATCCAACGCAACCAACCGCGTATTTTCTCGACGCTCCGGAAAAAGGTATGAATTTCCAACGGAAAAAGGAATTATAAAAAATTCGGAAATTGGGAAAAAGAAAACCAGGGAATATTCCTTTGGAATATTCCACCGGTCCATAGTATGTCGTGGACCGGGCCGATGTTCTTCTCTCTCGTCGGCTCTCTCACCGGTCCACGCGGACCGAGTCCACTGAAGTGACCAAGATTGACCCCATGGACCGAGGCCCGATCGGCGGGACCCACGGTGATGCCATGCCGACGCAAGCGTGACGCCACCCTACCGGAGACGGGCGGCGCCGCCACGCGCCACCGTGCGCTTTGCCGGAAACGCGACGCCCGGCCGCGAGTGGCTCGTCGGCGGCCAAACGGCGGCTAGCCACGAACACACCCGCCTCACGCGCACCTGCTAGCACCAACCGTGGCAACCAGCTCACGGAGGAGCGCCGGCATGGGCTCGCCGGAGTTCCGCCGGTGGAGGCGCAAGGGGAAAAGTTCCCACGCCTAGACCAAATCGCGAAGCGAGGCCACCAAACGGCAGCTCAACAACGTGCGAAGCTAACGGATCCCACGGCCGGCCAAGAAGACGACGGGAGTGCCGCCGGCGGCGAGGATCGCAGCAGCGACCATGGGAGCCGCGACGGCATCTACAAAACCTAGCGCTTTTCCACTAGCGGACGCGCGCACGAGTGACTACCGACCGAGGCGAAGCTAACCCACCTAACAATTGACCATGAGCTCGTCCCCCGCCTAGGGCTCGACGACGACCATGGCGGAGCGGAGGCGGGGCATGGCGGGGAGGCTCAAATCGCGGTCAATCCAAGGGGGAAAAGAGGGGGACGGGTGTGACACTTCGTGTCCTAATTTTTCGAGTTAGCATTTTTAAAACTAATCTCAAGGCTGGATTAACCTACCCAAGAAGTATCATTGACATGCAAAGTGTTTTGGGCACCGAATAAATTCAAAAACACTTTGGTTTGAACTACAACTCAAATTCCTACCATACAAGTATGGTCAACCAAAAATATATGTTGTAGGGCATGTCAAATGAAAAATCTAGGACAAAACCCCACTGGATTTCATCAAGGTTTGATACCCCAAATAAATCAGACAAGCTTAGCTTTTAAGCCTTTTCTCTGAATTTTCAGAATTAATCCAGAAAGAATTTTTGAGTATACTCTTCGTGCATGTCACTTTCTAGAGATATACTATCCAACAAAATTATCTCCTTTAATTTTTGAGCTTGGGAAGGCCCTGTCTTCAATTTTTCAAATTCGAATTGGGCCACGTTTGGAAATTGGGGAAAAAGGAAAAGATGCCAAAGCATATACCTGCGGGCCCCACCGGTCGGCGACCCCGGGCGAGGCCAGGGCCGCGCCCCGCGCCCGACCGGCGCCGTACGCCGGCGCCGCGTGGCGGCAGCCCCCGGCCCGACCCCACCTGGTCGGGGGACAAAGGGAGGCTCCCCTCCCGGTCGGAACCCCCTCTCTCTCCCCATTCCTTCCTCTCCCGAGCTCCCCACACCCACCCGCCATCCCCGCCGCCCCGCAAGCTCCCCGCGCCGCCAACTCCGGTCGCCGCAGCTCGGACCAAGCACGCCGCGGGAGCCGCCTCACCCCTACCTTGCTCCACGACCAAAAATCCCCAAAAATGGCGAGCTAAATCAAATCAATTTCGAAGAAGTCCGCGACGAGCTCTCCCCGGCCGCCATTGCCGTCGCAACCAAAATTTCTCCCCTCCGGTGAGCTTTTCTTCCCCGTTCTTGCGCCGGTGCGTGCGCACGTTGACGGAGCATCCTCTCAAACCCTAACCTCCCTCCCTTGCCTCCCTAGGCCGCCGGAATCTCCATCTTCCTCGGCCGCGGAACTCCGGCCGCCGCCACCCTCACGTCGACGGCCGTCCACAATCGAGCTCATCCCCAACCAAGGACGTGCCGGGAAGCCCGTGTTCCGGGAAGCTCCACGGCCAAGCCGTCCCTCCTTCCGTGCCCCCTCCGCGACGAGCACCCCCGCCGGACCACTTCCCTCCGCCACCCGCCGTCGCGCCGCCCCTCCGGTGAGCCTCCGGCCACGTGGGGCACTCCGTTGAGCTCGCCTCGTCGCGCGGTACTCCCGAGCCCTTGCCGGGCCGCGCGCGACGCGCCGGCGTCATTCCGGCCACCGCGCCGCCGCCTCCCGGCCGTGCGCCGGCGGGGCCACAGGGCGGGCCACACGGCCCGGATCCCGTGTGGCCACAGCCACACGCGGATCCAGAACCCTGTGGTCCTCGGTGTGGCACAGAGCGCGGAGATTTAAAATTAAATCTCGAATGGCATTTTCGTAATTAGTTCCGAAATTCAATTAAACTTAGAAAATTCATATCTAGAGTTCTAGAGCTCCAAAAATTGCAAACTAAATTTTGTTGGACTCCTGGGGACATGTACTATTTTATGGTGCATTCAATTGGCATTTTCAGGAGCAACTTATTTAGGTCAAATTTCTTTTTAAGAGATCTTAATTAAATGCTTAGTTAATTAAGTAATTGCCCCAAATTATGAAGCTTAAGTTAATTATTATCTATATCATGTGCCTAAGTATCAGGAGCAATTTAATTGCTATTTTACCTAGTTTTGCTAGGATTAATGGATTAATCTCTTGCACATGTGATAATGATTTAAATGCTTCATGGGAGTTGATGAAGGAGATAAAATAGATAATCACCTTAAATTATTTTCACCCTGCTGGACACCACGTTAATTTATACTCATGAATTAAATGTATTTGATGAAATCCGCACGTATTCCGTAAAATATTCAATGTCATGTTTTCATCAAAATTTACACATCACCTTTGCATCATGTAGCTACGGTGGTGAACGTGGTAACCGGCGAGGAGACGCCGTAAGCTGCTGCTGTTGTTGACCCAGCTGCTCGGGGTCAAGCTCAAGGCAACCCCGGTGTACAACCTTTTAATTTAACAGTTGTGATGAAAACCCTAGCATGCAGTAGGATCCTATTTATCCTGGTTCGCTTGCCCTATGCTAGATGCTTGCATAAATAGGGCGATGATTCGTCGAGTGGTACGGAGACCACTCGTAGATAGGACAATCACTTTTGGACACGATGCTAAGTATTGAGAAGAGAATGGAAATTGGAGGCCGGACGGGCAACTAGGTGGAAAGTGAAGGACTGAAAGAGTCTTCAAGGTTGTAGCCCCGTCTCGTGCACACAAGGACCGCGTCGTGTCCGGCCCATGTGGATAAGTTTGAACGTACTCGCTTGCATGCTGGAGTTAATGGGCCCGAGTAAACCGACGTACCGATGGTGGCTGTATGTTAGAGAGATACCCTACTCCCTTGGTTACTTGGCAGGAATTTGGGAGGAGAGAAGGGAGCACTCTACTCGGGGATGACGTCCGGGACGGCATCGCGTGGGGACCCTTCTCGAGGGAGCTAGGCCCGACTAACACTACAGATACCGGCTGGGAAAGGTTGTCTCATGCGGCTTCCGGGAAGCGCGTATGTGACGTGCGATCAGGTTTCTCCTGCAGGATGTAAATCGATTCGAATCGCTGCCCCTCACGATGAACGAGTACCACTTGTCCCGTCGACCGGAACGTAGTAAGAAGAGAAACATTGATGATGATAAATATGATCAACTTGTTGTATTGCTTAATTACTTGTTTGGAAACATGTAATGCAATAGCTTAGTGCAAATTAAAGTTATTCTTTTGAGCAACTTAATTAAACTGCTAAAAGTTGAAAGTAAGGATTCACTTGTAGGCCAGCTTAGTGCTTAATTTTTATCCTACCCCTGGCCTTTGCATGTCTAGGAGTCGGCTGTAAATGGCCACTTTGACGGGTCGATCTTGCTGAGCTCTAGTTGCTCGGGGCTTTGCTCTATGTGGTTTTCGGAGGAAACCGCCGGACAGGACTTCGACGTCGGAGATGACGTCCGGCAGATCGGGCTCGGGTGACAGCCACTACACTTGGGAGTGGTGCGGCCCGGATGAATAGAGGAGTTGATGTGCCGGTAAGATGTTCTAGGGTAGGAACATCTGTCTCTGCCGGATGCCCGTGATGTATCGCCGAGAGAGCGATTGTATCTTTATGCTTCCGCTGTTTAGTTATTTTCCAAACTTATTAGCTTCCGATGCTCATGAGACTACGATGTACATTTGTACTTGGGATGAATGTAAGACTTGTACTTATATTCATTGTATTATGCTTATGTTTATATGCTGTAATATCGGGGTATCACGGCGCGTGATGCCACCCATGATGATCCCGGAGATGGAAACGCCTCTTCGTGAGGTGGGTCCGTCACAACGGGAGCGCCGACTCACCAGGATGCTCGAGGGGGTCTCGGAAGGGGCGGAGGGGGCGGACGACGCCGCGCGACCGAGAGGGGCGGCAACGGACGACGACGGCGACCTTGGCTCGAGCGGTCGCCGCGCTTGGTGGCGTTCCGCCGCTGCAAGGGGTGGACGGGGACGCGCTCAACACCAAACGAGAGAGCATGCGAAGGGGAGTCAAGGACGGAGGTTGAGCTCGCGGGACACTCACCGTCGACAACGAGCGGCGGCAGGGAAAGAAGCGGCCGCGGACTTCTCTCGACCCGTTCGTGCTCCACCTACGACGAAACGCGAAGCCGTTAGCACCACGAGGAGGAGCGGCGGAAGGAGAACCGGATTGTGGCGACGAGACTCACCCGCGTGGCGGGTTGCACGGACGGCGATGCAAGCGGGGAGGCGGCGAGGTCTAGGGTTTGGGCGCCGGCGGGTTTTAAACGGGGGGAGGAGCTCACAAGGGCGGCAAGGAGCCCGCTAGATGCTCGGAGGAGTTGGCGGTCACGGGCCTAGGTGTCGCAGGGGCGGCGCTAGACAACGAGCGAACGACGTGGCGGTGCTCACGGGCGCGCGCGCGTACGGGCAAGAGGTGGGAGATAGACAGGGAGCGCCGGGTTGGGCTGGGCTGCTAGGCCGCGTGGGGGAAGGAGAGGAAGGAGAAAGAAACGGGCCGCCGCTGAGAAAAGGAAAAGAATGGCCCACGCGCGAATAAATTCGTTTTCAAATTTTTCTCTCCTTTCAAACTTGAACAAACCTCATCCAAATTTAAATTTAAAATTGCAGAAATTTGAAGGGAACATTCTTCTTTTATTTCCTTAGTACACGAGCTGTTACATCATGCACTACTCGCGAGATATAGGATAATGACGGGTTCAATTTTATGCTAAGAGGAATGCTAAGAGAAGTTGAAAATGGAAATGAAGATGTTGCTAAAGCTGAGACCGGACGGGCCCATAGGAGAAATGGCAAAGACGAGGTCTTGCAAGGTGGTAGCCCCGTCTCGTATCGGTCAAGGACCGTATCGTTGTCGGCTTAGTTGAACAAGTTTGAACATACCGTACTACATGCTCGGTGTAATGGGCCTAGCAAGCTGATGTACCCTACTACCCCGAGAGATGTAGCATAGCCAACTCTCTTTTCTCGGCTGTTAGTGAGAGGTGAGTCTCACGGGAGGAAAATGGGTCGGCCACGAAGGAAGTCGTGGAGTCGCCATATTCCCCGGGGAGTTTGGAAACGGCTAGTCTTACGTCGGTGCTAGCGGGAAAAGTTGTCGTATACGACCGAGTGTGGTGCGTATATGTCGTGTAGTCGGGTTTTGGCAGCTGGTATAAATCGATTCGAATCGCTGTCCCTCTCAGTAATGAGTACCGCTTGTTGAGCTCGCCGCATCGTAGTTAATCAAGCTGGAAGATGAGGATGAGAGATGAAAGAAGTGTTGATCTAATCTGATCTTTTCTTGGAAACATGATTACAATAGTTGTAGACTGCAAACATAGATGTTAATAAATTTAACGTTGAGCTAAACATTGAAAGTAAGGATCAACCATTAGTGTTGTTTTTGCAAGAGACTCAACCCCACGACCGAAAGCCTTTGCATACTAGGCGTCGGCCTTAGCGTGCCTGTTGACGGGTCGGTCTTGTTGAGTATTAGAATACTCGGGGTTTGCTCGTTATGTTTTCGGGACCCGAGTCATACTTCCACGACTCATACGGTAGCTCCCCGGAAGAGGAGCAGGTGCCGAGGGTGGTTCCCTCCAATGGGAACGGATCCCGACACCCTGAGCGAGGAGGATCGTGATGTACGACGGGCTCGGTACATCACGCTAGTGGTCTTTTGTTGTAAAGAGAATAAGTTCCGCTGCAAAAATTGTAGTATTCTAAACTTTAGTAACGTTTTATGCTTCCACTTGTCGGATGTTTGTATTTCGAAAACCTGGTTGTATTATACCATGATGTATATATTCTGGCTTGTATGAGATGATGAACTCTTGTAACTCGCTTCGTCGAGTGTCCCCCTGTACCGACTCCTGGGTGTCCTGGAGGGGATGTCACAAGCCCATGGTTTATATTTAACTTCTCTAGATCTCTTTGTGCCCGCAATGCGCAATCCATCCTTTGTCTTACCTAAAATGTCAATAAAACTACCATTGCAATTGTCAAAGACACCCTTTCTAACATGTGTACTGTCTCGTGGCATGGGCAATCTCCAATTCTTTCCAATAATTTAAATACCGATGAAAGATCGATTGTTTTTTAAACGGCGCGCCCGTATCGGCATTATTCCCTTTCTTTCCCTTCTCCTTCCCATAGGTGTATTTGATATTTCCCACCATTTCAAACACAAATTGACCATCTCGAAGTTTAGGAGTCAGCTCTGTCTCAATTGTTCCATCAAATTCATCCGTCTTTTGATGGTATTGGTGCCTTTTTGCTAACCATCTTTGATGTTTTATATACACCAACATACGTGAGAAAGGAAGGTACAATGATGCAGTCTGCTCCACACATGTTGAACATGTTCTCTTTTCTTTGATCTACCCATTGAGATCCGAGCGTGTCGGGTTATCATGGACGGTACAAAGAATGATGGCGTGTAGGGTGAACTCTTCCTACTTGTGCGCATCATATACCTTCACCCGTTATTCTTATAATAGTTTCATGTGTTCCATCAATGGTTCCGAAACACATCAATATCAATTCCAGTTTGTTTCGGACCGAGAAATCATTGTAGTTAGTAGAAGGTACTTCCTCTTGTGGCACAACCATAAAGGAATATTGTAGAAGCAACTAATCACCGGCCAAGTACTATGTGGGTTTTTCATCTCACCAAATGGATTCATTCCATCTGTACCCAAGGCCATTCTTGAATTCCTCTTTTCTGAAGCAAAATTAGGATGGTTAATGTTGAAGTTCTTCCATCTGTCGAGCGCCAGCAGTGGTGACGAATCATCACATCCTTCTTGCGTGTCTCAACATCATCTTGCCCTGTCATGAGTTTAGCGTGTCTACTATTGGCAAAAAGGCACTTCAAGAGATCGATTATGAGAAGGTACCACATCACAAGGGTTAACACTTTTCTTTCAACAACCACTTCCTCTTGCACATCATGAGGAATACGATCTATATTGTTTATAGGGATGGGGAAGTAAAGGACATCCCAATAACCTTGTAGGGAAGGCGGGCTACAAAACGTCCACAAAACCAATATAGGGACGACATTCTATAGGACGTCCCTATAACTTATAGGGACAATTTTTTGACAGCCCATCCCTACAACTTTGAGGGTCGTTGTCCTATGAGACGTCCATGTAGGGTATACGAGACGGAGTTTGGGCACCCGTCCCTACATCTTATAGGGAGGGAGTATGGGCACCCGTCCCAAGAACTTATAGGGATGGTGTTCTATGCGACGTTTGTATAGGTTATAGGGACTGGTTGCCCGTGTTCCGTCCGTATATGTTATAGGAACGGTTGTGCCAAACCGTCCATGAAGGCCCTCTATGGACAGGGCTAGTAGACATCGTTACAAGTTCCATGTGTAGCGACGGATGACCCATCGCTAAAGGCTGAGATTTAGCAACGTGAAAATTGAGACAATTACGATTTATGTCCGTATACCTCTCGTAGACCCCTGTCCCTAAAGACCCGATGTGTAGTAGTGCCAAGAACGATCAATCGTCGGGTATGGAAAGTAATATTCCAAGAAACCCGGTGATTAGGGAACGAGATTTCCGGCAGGGAGAGCTGAGCGTGGGTGCATATATACCACATGCAAAACAAATATGAAAATTGTCGTAGACTTACCTTACGGGTATATATTGATCGGAAGAATGATTTATCAAGGACATGGTGGTGTATTGAAAACATATGACTGGTCGGGAGGGCCTAGAGGGTGATGTCCGACCGGTATGGAATAATAGAAGGTTCCATACACCGGTATGAAAACAAAGGTGGGCAACAAGACCGATTTAATGTCCAAGGAAAATACAAGACCGACCGAGTAGGACTCTAAATTGATACGGAAGCTTAGAGATAGAGTTTCTAAGTATGTATATCTTGTAACCGACTAGGATTCTGCATGTAACCTTGCCTCCCCGGACATATATGACGGGGCGGGGACCCCTAGAAGGACAAGTTCTCACAGGTTAGTACAAGTTTCTATAATCTAGATTACTCACAATTAGCAATCTGCTAAGAGCAATACATAACACACAGGACATAGGGTATTACTCTCCATTGAGAGGCCTGAACCTGTCTAAAATCGCGTGTTCTTGTGTGTTTCGTGTGTTGCATCATCGAATCCGCGCTCATGAGGGACCGAGTAGTTCTAGTGCTGAGTTTAAGACTCGACAACAATCTACCACCGTAACCGGAGAAAGAAAGAAATGGGTCACCCAGAATAGGGACAATATTACTTTACTATCCATGGAAAGAATAGCAACAAGTTGTTGGAAGAAGAAGAAGAAGAAGATAGATAATTGGCTAAAGGTCTCTAACGAGATCAAGGCTGGACGAGTTTGCTCTACTATCTGAAAAAGAAACTGCATGCAGTCAATTTGGTCAGTTAAGGATCAGAAAAAATCCTCTCAGATCTGCACGCAACAAAAGATGGGATTAGTAAAACATAAATAACTGGAAAGATCAAAGAGACACCGTAGGGATGGTTTGTATCATATATCTGAACTTTGTCGGACGGACGTCCGTCGGTGCCGAAAGAATGGAGCCGTATAACGGGGTACAATACAACACTAATGACGTACCGACCTCAATCCATCCGGACATCCGGTTGATCCAGCAGCCGGGTTGGATAACCTTTCTGCAAGAAGGCGGCGGTGGCTATCGGTATAGTGGCTGTGCAACACACCAGCAATGAAGCCGCGATGGTCAAGACCCACGCGACGTCTTCGTTCCATGCTTGGAAAGGGTTCGCTGTGATTTAACCCGTATCGCCCCTACACAGCGCTGTAACGAGATTCTTAAACAGTACAAGGAAATGGTAGCGCAATAACAGGGACGAAATGGCGGGATCATCAGCGCCAGCACCACCGGCTCCCGAAGCGCCCGCTGCTCGAGCCCACGTGGGCCTGGGCCTGCCAACGCTTCCTCGAATGCACAGTACTCCGGCCCACGCACCGCTCATCCTCAACCAGGCCCCGACTGTGGGCCTCGGCATCGCGCTAGGGCTTGGGGGCCTGCTTCTGCAGCGCCGCCTCCATATCCCACTCCACCGGCGGTGGGCTTAGCCGTTGCTGCTGCACCCCGTCCACCAGCCCGTCTACATGCCTTCCAGATCCCAGGCATCCTCGCAGAACTCGCCAATCGGCGGCGCATCAAAAAAAAACTCGATCTGCGGGGGTATGACGGCCCCGGGCATTTTGTTAAGAAGAAGACCTTCTCACGCAGGTCGAGAAAATTCCCGAACCCCTCCCCAACCATACACAGGGACTCAGCTGGCCGTGTGAGCTGTGGCGTGAGTCTTTACCTAATGCTTTGACTGGGAAAGGCGAGAGAATTTTTTACAACCGGTGCGGGATTGGGGGATCGAACCCCCAACCGGTGGGCAGCCACCCAGCGCCTTCACCACCGAGCCACAGGCTCGTCCGCGGCGGCGCATCCAGGAAGAACGTGTGAATCGGCTAAGAACCCAGATGCGAAACTTTGGCATAACAATCCTTCCTTCGACATCAACAACTTCAGCAGATGATGACGATGACCCATTCTGGTTCTGCACGTGCTGCAAAGATATACTAGTAATGGGCTTCGGTGGTGCGCGACTTCGGAAGCTGGGTTGCCACCACGTCTTTCACGAAACATGCATCGAGCAATGGTGGATGACCCTGATCAGTGCAGATCCACAAGTGGACTGGAAGACCAAGTGTCCAGAATGCGACTACTGGGCTCGGTAGTTAGGACTGGAAACTATATGAAATGAGAGGTTGGTGTTGACTCAAGACAAATTAGTTCTCAATGGTGCGCCAATTTAATAATGACAGTATTGGATAATATACTCGTGACAATTGTCTGTGTCTCTCTCAGTGTGTTTGTGTGACTGTTGTTTCTGAATGTAGCGTTGTTATCTGTCATCGATAATAAATAGAAAAAAAAAACTTTTTTTAATAGATTAGCTAATAAATTCCTACTCCCTCTTCTTTACGTTAGGACAACAATATTAGTTCATTTTAAAACTAAATTTCTTGTCCTAACGTCATCCAAAAGAGAATGGAGGGAGTATCGTTGTAATCTGTATGCATACTCTTTGTACATCAGTTGTTTCCTTGTTTCAGAATTAAGTGACTAGAAAACTCATATGCTATTTTGTAGTTTGACCACATATTGTCAGAAGTTAAGTTGCACGTGGAGACCGTATTTCAGAAGTTTGTGCAACAATATCAGTCTTGTTTTGATCCCACCATTTGTTTTTCAAAGACAAGTTTCCAGGTATAGTTTCTAGAAACTGGTTTTTAAGAAAAAAGAGCTGGATGCACTACGACGAAAACCCCCTTTTTACCGAGTGTATTTAGTCGCGCACACGACAATTAACCTCTTTGCCGAGTGCGATATAAAAAATACCCGTCAAATATATTATTTGCTGAGTGACAAAAAAAGATACATTCGGCAAAGACCTTCTTTGTGGAATGTATTTTTTGGCACTTGGGAAAGAAGGTCTTTGCCGAGTGTATTCTTTTTACACTCGGTAAAGATCATGTTTTGCCAAGTCTTTTCTTTGACACTAGGCAAAAATTCTTTTTCTTTACTTTTATAGTCTCAAGACTTTTTCTACTTTCCAAATACAACATGTGTTACTCCATGTTAAAATTTTGTATATTTTACAACTTGTTAGCTATATTTAGTTATTTAATTACATTTCAAGCAAAATTTTGAATAAAGTTAAATTTGAACTACAAATGATTCAAATAACAAAATGTGAAAGGAAAACCTGAATTAACAAAACTTTTTTCACACATATTAGTTCAACATGATCTGACCACCTTGTCAACCCGGTCGGACATCTTTACACAAGCGAGCTAGGTGCACATTAGTTCAACCCGGTCTGACATCCTTGTCGGAGCGATCGATCGCCTTGCACAACGCAGAAACTGGTCAGCTCTTCAAAATGAATTCTAGCTCAAACCAAAACTTGAGGTGATGCTCCAAAGGTTTTCCTTAGGACAAACACGGAGTATCTGCACACAAATGAGAACACCAAAGTAGATCGAAGTGGAAGCACAAATAAAAGATAGAAATCAAGTAAAGTAAGAGAGACGGAGACACATGAGTTTGTTTACCGAAGTTCGTAATCACCTCAACGTGATCCCTACATCTCCGTTTGACGAAGCTTGAGCTGCTCACCGACACGCTCCAAGTCGGGTCTCTTTCAACCACTTCTCTCAATCCACTATCTTGATCTTTTCCACACTGGAGGCAAGATCACAACCTTTACAAAGTTTCCCAAGGTTCACCTCAAGCTTGGGAGCTCTAGGGCGATGCCTAGTGTTCTAGGAGTTGCTTGACATAGCCCAAAGTGCTCAAGGTTTATGATTTACTCACTAGTGCTCACACACTCAAATCTCTCAACCCAACTAAGAGATTTAGCTCAAATCACTTGGATCTCATAAAGAGAGGTTGGGGAGAGCTCAAATGGTCGTTGAAATGCTATAGAGTCGGGCAAGAACCGGAGGCAACCAAAGGGAGTGTGGTAGAGCTATTTAAAGGCTATTTCGAAAACTAACCGTTGGAGCTGTCGGACTTAGGGCGACCTAACCAACAACAGATGTAAAAGCCCCTACAACCCACAAACTTGGTCACTCATCAAACTCATGCTAACTATACTTCACTTCTAAGGCCAACCACTTACTAACTCGGAACCGACCCTAGAAAATTTAGTTCAAGGCGGTATGACCTCCTTGGCGGTGCGGCCCGACCGCCTTGACCTACTCACCCCAAAAACTTAATTCAAGGGAGTCCGACCGCTTTGTCCGGGCAGCCGACCGCCTTGAACTGGCCGAACACAAGGTCTAGGGTTTATGTCACTCGGATTTGTTTCACTCGGGATTTTGAACACATGTTGCATACCTCTTGATAGTACGACATACCTATACTCAAAAATTAGATAAAAGCTAATTTTCTTCCAGTTGAGCTTGAGATAAAACCATATGCCGAAAACTTCATATTTTTCTTATTGAGGGCTGACAACAATTCTTCACTTGAGCATATCCACCTTGAGTCGATGATTATGGATTTTATCATCAAATAGACAAAACTCCATATTTTATCCATGTCACCTTTTCTTTTTTGATTAACAAATAATTAACACTAGGAAATATGCAATCCCCATGGCTTCTTTGATTCATCGGATTAAAGCATCTAGTTGCTCTTCTCCACCACTAGGTCCTTCGGCGCTAAGCCTCTTGCTTGCTCTTCTCCAGTGTATGGTCCATCGTAGCCAAGTCCTTGCTAATCCTCCATTTCATCAATCTTACCATCAAGATCCACACATTTCTTTGCATCATCCATTAGCACACGCTTGACATTCATCTTCATGTTGTACTAATTTTTATTGTGATATATGTTTCTTGCTTGATATGACACTAAGAGTTAAGTCACCAATATGAATATGGTGATGCTTTCGATGGCTAATATGAGATATATCAACAAGCTTCATTTTCCTTCATGTGACACATGGTATAATATTTCACGGTTGATCATCCATGTGCTTCACTTTCATCGGATCCTTTGTCATATGGCTTACAAGTATATACATGTTAAATATCCATATACATCCATGTTTTGATACAACAATGTTCATAACAAATTTAGAAGACATTATCCTGTTACAACTCAACAAATTACATTAACTCTTTAATCGAGTTGTCATCAAAACATCAAAACCCACTAGGGGGCCTAGATGCATTTTCAAAATGGAAAGTACTACCTTCCACTAGCTTATTGGAACCTAACCGTCGAGGAGAAAATAACATTCTCGCAAGTGTCTGCGAGCGATAAAAGTCCCCACATGTTTTCTTTCAAACATAGAAGCTCGTATCAATGAGTCACTTGAAAAGAAGTGGCTATAACACATATGAATATCATATGATGCTTTCACTATTTCTCGCAATCGCAATTAGGATTGTTAAGCAACCTCATACCAAGTTGGCTATCATTCGGATGTGTCATTTTTGGAATTCCATATCTAAGAAAGTGATAAGTCTTGCTGAGCTTGAAATGATACGTAAAGAGATGATAGAGACCATGCCAACTGGAGATGTGTATGCCACTGTCTTTTTATTATTTGAGGGAACACTATATGATACACTTAGCTGATCGGATTGGTGTTCTTGGGCATGTTTACTTGCATCATATGTTTCCGTTTGAGCACTTTATATATGTTCATTATGAAAGGACATGTCCGGAACCGGGCTCAACCTAAGGGTTCTATGATTACAAATGAAGATGTTACAATGATTACAATGAAGAAGGAAAAACAAATGGTCTATCGAAATCACACCATGAAGGGAGAATTTGCGGTCAAGGAACAACACGAAATAAAACATATAACGACAAGAACTATCAATTAGTTGATAGTGAGCCAAGCACATTTTAGCCTCCTACAAGCGAGTTACGACTTTTTGAGCCGTACAACCAGCAACACTTCGTGCATAAAATGAAAATTGCCTTGATAATTGGATCATGAAAGAGCGAGAAGAAAAAATTTACGCGGTAGTTGAAGAATCAAAACATCCCAATTAGCGAAACAAGGGATGCACAAACAATGCATCTATTGGTAAAAGGTCTCCAATAGTTAGCTACAACATGGCAAGACAATGATATTAATGGGTTTACATTTTACACTAAAAAAAAGGAAAAGCCGGAACCAAAATAGTGGTGTCGGTGTAACAACACAGGACAACACGCCAAGCATTGCGGCCCCAACAGGATAAACGAAGTTCGGAGGGAGTAGTGTGCCCGATTTATAAACCGAGCAAAGCCACCATGGGTGGGCGAGGTGGTACTAAACCCATGCCACCCCGAACAAGCAGGTCGGCACGGGCGAGCTCAACGACAGGTGGGCCTAAGCTTGTAATATCGGGCGGCTAACATCGACAGTATGATATTAGAGGCCTATCACCGATTTATTCATATAAATTCAGAAAAATCAAAATAATACAGAAAAATAAAAAAACAATCAAAATAATTTAGAAAAAATAAAATAATTAATAAAAAATAAAAAACAATCATATAATTCTAAATTTTTTTAAAAAATTCAAAATAATTTGAAAAAAATCGAATAATTTAAAAAATTCAAATAATTTGAAAAAATGACAATAGTTTTAAAAATTCAAATTAATTTGAAAAACAAAAATAGTTTGAAAAATTTAAAATAATTTGATAAATTTAAAATAAATAGAAAAATTCAAAATAGTTTGAAATAAATTATTTTGATTTAATTCAAAATTATTCAAAATAAATTTTAATGGGCAGGAATATTTTTGTGGGGTCATTGTGTTGGAACTTAATATTTGGCCCATCTAGGCCCAAAGACCCGACCACTGGGTCAATGACATGTGGGCCCGACATGTCAGCACCGGTTCTTGCACTCGGTTCATGAGGATTAATCCGTTTTCTTCTTTTGATTCATATTTAAATTTTGAAACCAGATTATATTAGTCAAATATTGTCTAGATTCAGCGATTTTTTGTTAAAATATTTCTAAAATTCGAACCTATAACTTAGGAGAGTAATTTGTGTGAAGTTCATGTTATTTTCTTTACCTACCTATGTACATATGAGATTGTGGTCCAGCTTTAACATTAATTTAGGCATTTGTATTTCGTAAACCGTAGTGAATTTTACAACATTTGTTTGCCTGTCTGCATAACTTGTTTCAATACACACGTGTAATTTTTTGCCTATTTTTTTAAAGCAGAAACATGTATGTGTTCAAACCAACAAGAATTTAGGTCTAAATCCCATTTCACTTAGGACTACATGTCCTATTTGACGTGTTTATTCATAACAAAAATTTAAAATATATTTGGGTTGGAATGATGTTGAAACAGTGTCATGCCAAAAATAAGGCAAAATACCTTGTATTTTGGAAAATAACAATGGCCAAATTAATTGCAAAAATGAGGTTTCATTTGTTTTTTTTCTATCTTCAATTTTATTATTAGTTTTGAACTAATATTTGGTATACACAACAATAATGACGATTACAAACTACTATAGTTTTACTTGAATTATTTGAAATATTTTATCCAAGTAAAAAAAGTCATAAAAATTCATCTCCTAGTTCAAATATTTTTAGTAAATTAATAAGATAAAACATAAAACAAATAGATTTGGGTTTCGAAGCATTTTAAACAGTGTCATTCACAATTCAGATAAAAAAATCAATATAGTTTTAAAAATAAAAATAGAAGAAATAAAAGAAAAGTAACATGAAGGCATGTTGACATCATCTAAGCGATATTACAGGCTTCGATGACGTCAACGCTCATATTACAGGAGGTCTGTAATATTAGGCGCTGATGACGCCAGTGGTGCACGAAATTACAGGCTTCCCCTATAAATATCGGGCCATCCCCCTCCTCCGGACTTAGATGTCTTCGCGCCGAATTAAGATATGGTTATGTCTAGTTGTGTTGAATGCCATTTTGACTAAAAATGGTTTAAGACAAATCCATCATGTGCCTTGTGCAACTCATGGCCCAATTTTTATTTGTGTGCAATCTTACATATCTGAAAGGTAACTTAGTTTGATACGATCATGATAACTAACCACTACATTGACCATTAACAAGTGTTAATTAATCATGTCCATAATGTGAGATCAAAATCAGGAAGCCAAATATTGCATTTTTGAATAAAGGAAGCTTTATTCAAATCGAGATTGTTACCTGAAGTTTAAACACAAATATTACATGGAAATGACAAAGCGACAACACGTGGTTCTATAGCTTTGATGGATGATACCACTCTAAAGACCACGTATACTTGAGAATGGGAAAAGATGCCAGTTTACACAATAGCATGACTTAAAAGAGAACAGATGTCGTATAGGTTATTAGACAATGTCATGTCTTCCAAGCATACTGCCAGCTTCGATACACACATGATATTTTATTCGTATATCCTTTTATTGATTTCTCCAAAGAATTTTTTAGACACGTACGGCGTTCAATATCACCAATTGCCCAACCATCATTTGTGCCTGCACAGATGACAAATTACGTGAAATAAAGGAAAACAATTAAGGTGGATACTACGAAACTATTCAATTTTATCCTTTAATAGTGAATATGATGAATTTTTTAAATGTTTGTGCAAATGTGTTGGCGCTTGAAGCTACCATTGACGTACGTACTGTATTGCAAATGTACTGGCGTATAGCATGCTTACTCAAGCATTCTTATATGTGACGATTAATTTATATATATAAATATGAAAATCTTGTATGAGTACACTATCTGTAACCACGTTATCATCACGGGAGGTATGCTTACCATTTAAGGATTAATTTTCCGGAGTATAGAACACATGAATGTCCAGTTCATAAATGATTTCGGCGCTACCGATGGAAGTGGAGAACTTGACAGTGCCATGGGCATTAGTAAATGCTCCAGTCCCACCAGTAATGAACCACTGGCCATTGAGGTTAGAGTGCAGCCCCACCACCTGAATACTGGATCCAGCGAACCTATTTCACATTCATTCAAACGGGTATCAAGTATATATGAAGTATCCGAATTGATATAAAATATTTCTTGTTAAAATAAAATAAAATAAAAGCTTGAAGATAATATACATAAAATCCTTAATGCCATGGATCTATACCACTAGTTCATCCAAATGTTAGATTAAAGGAAAAAAATTTGTAGTTAAGATTTTTTTGAATAAAATATTCAAAATAAAGTCCCATTAGTTTGGTGCCAAATTCTTTCTAGAACAATAACGCCTTTACAAAATCCCAGTAGAGGTAGGTGTCAATAAATTGGAAATCAACTATATGGTATAATGCATGGCTTGCTTAGAGAATTTCTTACCAGTCATCCTGAAACTCAAAGATGTGTGAAAGAAGCCATCTTTGAACGGCTTGACCTGCTTGGATATGGAATCCGTGTGCACGACCAACAATCTTTCCATTTGGGTCAGTTCCCACAGTTAGGAACCAATCATCAACGTACATCTGGCCAAACCCTATAGAAGGTGTCATTATCACGTTTACTTCATTTGTATTTGGGACATTTGGCCAGGCAGGTAATTGGTGCAAGTACAAGTGCAAGCGTGTCTCATTTTCCTTGGGACAATTGCAGTGGCCTAGTGAGGGCAATTGCCCAACCAAGGATGGAGAAGAATTATAATCGGTGAGGCCTGTGTTGGCTAGGACTGCTGGTAGAAAGAGGAACGCAAAGAGAAAGGTGCAGGAGCTTGGGTTTGCAGCCATGAAAAAGGATTGTGGGTGCCACTGCAAGGGATCAATGGAAGGGCTCGAGTGGTGTGAGAGATTGTATTTCTTTGTGTACACTCCAAGCTGTGAGATTTTTGCACCGTAGAGGGGTGGTATTTATAGAATGAATGGAATCGGGGAATAAGTGTGGCTACATAAAGGACGAGCAGAAATAATTTTTTTTCTCGATCAACCGTCCATACTATTAGTTGGAATTAAACGAAAGACTTGCTTAGCTAGATCGTTCATAGTCCCTTATTATAATTGCTCGGAATATATTCTGAAATGCTCCCTCACGCTCAATGTATTATCTAGTAGTTGAATCGTACATGTATATGTCTCCTCGCTATATATACTATTGTCTGCCAGAGGTGAGCATAGAGCAATCAAGCATCCTCACAATGTTTGTTTCCTTACTTTCTTCTTGTAAATTCATTTTACCAAGTGGATTAAGGTTAGTCTCCATTTCTATCAATTGGTGTTGTTAGCTCTGAAGCCTTCACATATGACCATATGAACTCGGTGAATAATTAATGAAACTTTAATCCCATCACTGAGGTTAACTCTTAGCAAGCCTCAATAAGCAGATTCACTATGCGGGTACTAACACTGTCCTATCAGCATTTAAATGAATAAAAAAAAGTAACCTCTTCATGTGCATAGTTTCTCATACATTGGTAACTTGGGTGAGTAGTGTTATGATCATGAAACTCACTTATTCCCCCCCCCAGAAAAATCTATCCAAGTTAGGAAATATGCTGAAGTGTCCAGCAATTTATTGCCGTGAATAAATACCTGGAGTACATCTCTACCCCATTTTTTTTAGATAATGTATGAACATCGGCCTCTACCAAACCTTTTTTTTGACCGAAGTCAGTAGGGAAGCCCCCTACCTATTTTTTTTTATATATATAATTTGAAAGTTTAAAGTTACAAATTTACAGGGTGAGCCCCAGGCCACAAATAAAAACCTAAACTAGACTCATTTCATAATCTTAAATTACATAAGAATCTGTCTAACAAAATCTTGACACTAGCTTTAGCTCTCAAAGCTGCCAGGTTGATCTCCTCTTTGAAATGTAATTTAGCTCTCTCCATGTTGATACTTGAATTATCAAAAATGATGCTATTTCTGTGACACCAAATTGCCCAACATCCAATGATTAGGACCTCTCTGAATATTATGGATCGAAATCTTCTTTTCGCTTGAGAAAGCATCCTGTCTGGTTGAAGGCTTGTATTCCAAGAAATGCCCAGTTGACTCCAGCAAGCAGAGCTGAATGGACATTGGAAGAAAAGGTGCAAAATGGTCTCTTCAGTATTGTTATTACAAAGGACGCAATCGTAGTTGTCCAGTACTCTGTTTTTCCTTCGTAGTAAATTCCTTGTGTTGATGCGATCTCTTAAGAGAAGCCAAAAAAAGAACTTCAATCTATTCCAGCAGCAGGATTTCCACAGCCATTTAAACCATGGCGAAGCTGGAGCCGAGCCAAGGAGTTTGTGATAGGCTTTTTGCACTGTGAAGTCATGATTACCCCAAATGTATCCCCAACAATCTTTCTCTTCCAGGTTGAAGGTGAAATTATTCAGAGATCCTTGTAGCCGAGTCAGTTGTGTTGATGCAGTCATGGAGAGGGGTAGCTAGAACTGAGTATTCACATTCCCTTGTAGAAATGAATGCACAGTCAGATTATTTTGAAGTGCAAATTTAAAAAGTTCAGGGTAATTGTGTTTCATCACTCCAAGATCCCATGTGTCATGCCAAAAGCTGACTGTAGTACCACTTCTGATTGAACATGAAGCTATCATGAAAAATTGATTTGTCAATCTGATAATAGATTTCCACCAAAATGATCCTTTGGGCTTCTGTAAATGTGGTGGGATATTCCTTCTGTACAATTGATGCCAAGTTAAAAGAACCCAAGGTATGTCCAGCTGATTGTAAAATTTATGTAAGAATTTCAGCAGCAAAGCAGTATTGTGTATTCTCAGATTCACAATTCCCAGACCTTCGAATAGATTATATTTTTATATTTTGATTTATTGTTGGATATATTTTAAATATAATGTATTTGTCTTTATATTTTTACAAAATTTTTGAATAAAACAAGTGGTTAAACACAATTCTGAAAGATCAACAAATGCTTACATTTTGGAACAGAGGAAGTACAAACATGTTAGACATTGACTTTAAGCCATGTGGTACTTTGCAGAAACCAAGGCAAAAGTACCAGTTGCATGTATCGGCCATGGTGGTTCCGCATGTGTTGGGACATCACCAAGTGGATCTCCAAGCTAATTATTACGATCCTCCCACTAAGCCTTCCACATTTCTAGGATCGACATAGTGGGTCGTATGGTAGTACACAAATACAGGCATAGACAGGTTGGAACACACATAATTAATATATAGACGAAGTCTCAGAGGATTAGGGGGATGTGGCAACAGGTAGACATCACTTCACTATGGGTACTTTGATAGGGCCTGAGGACTGAGGTCCATTAATATACGAGTAAGGATAAAAAGTGAGAATAATAGTAATACAACATTCTCACTTTGCCTGTTTGCATAATTACTTCTTCTATTATAAGTGAGAAGTTACCCTGTCTATCAATTGATCCCCTCAGCTATGCGTTCACAGATTACCATAAATACTTAGATGAAAATATTACAATATGGCATAATATAATAATCACTATATTTTCCATAATAATAAATGCTTAAATATTACATACCATATACTGTACTCCTAAGTAGTAGTATTGTGTACGGTTGCGGAGGGAGCAGTTGATTCCACATAACTGAAGTCCCTTGGAGTTCGTTCCACATAATGTGAGGGACACTACAAACAAATAGGACTTTGGTGAATGATTAATGATCTAGTCATATAAAAAAGGTGAAGTTGACTTTGAGTCACATGGTATGCGCATGGATTCCGTTCCACCACACGTTCTCGCAGAAACTGGGATAGCTAATTTATTGCAGATCCAAAGGCCATACTAGTACATTGTACTGCTTGAGGCATCATTCGGTTTCTTTAAAAGTTGTTTTGAGTTTTTGAGCCACCCCTCCTCAGCACAAGAAAAATACATCTCATGTGCACACTTGAAAGGTTACTACACTAACACTCCATATTAACACGGGATAGATGCATATTTCATTTCCCCCTGCATATTCCTTTCCTCATGTCTTTTAGTGAGGCTGATCTCATGTGTAGTTGCTCGGGCACAAGTAGGTTATTATGAGGCCCAGTAATCCTTTTACATTATTGTGCTAACATATCAAAAAAAAAAGTGCTTGTGAAAAGGATAGCCACGGTGGAGTGGTGGCAAGTTGAGAGTTGCCATGTACCCGGCTGAACCCTATGAAAACATCCAACCGGAACATGGATGTCTCAAGAAAAGTGGCAATTGTGCGAGTGACGGCAAGTTGAGAGTTGCTAGATACCAGGTTGAAAACCGACAGCTAAAACCAATGATATAGTCCAACTGGAACGTGGATTTCTCAAGAAAAGTGGCAATCGTGCGAGTGGTGGCAAGTTGAGAGTTGCCATGTACCTGGTTGACACCCGGCAGCTGAAACCTATGAAATCGTCCAACCGAAGCGTGGATTTCTCAAGAAAAGTTGCAATCGTGCGAGTGGCGGCAAGTTGAGAGTTGCCAGGTACTAGGTTGAAAACCGGCAGCTGAAACCAATGAAAACGTCCAATCGGAACGAGGATTTCTCAAGAAAAGTGACAATCGTGCGAGCGGTGGCAAGTTGAGAGTTGCCATGTACCGGGTTGAGCTCTACAGCCGCGGTCAACCCCAACTGTGGCTAAGTTTGTCCGTAGCCTCGCAAACAAGGCCAACGAGTGGCTATAGTGTGGTACTATAGTCATGGTTGACAATGTCAACTGTGGCAATAGTGGAACACGGTTAGCATCTTCAATTGTGGCTATAGTAAAATTCAAAAAACAAAAAAATCCTAGACGGGCCGAGCGAGCCTACGCTGACCTACCAGCCCAACCGCGGTGCCCGCTCTCGAACACGCGCCGCCCGTCCACCTCCAAGCTGCCCGCTCCGGCCGCCCACCTCCAAGCCGCATACTCCGGATGCTCGCCTCCGCCTTGCACGCTCCATTTGCCAGCCTCCGTGCCGCTAGATCTGTTTGCTCCTAGGCCGCCGCTCACCATTAGAGAAGGGGGAGGGGGTGGGGGCCAGATCCGTCCACCCCGGGCCGTTGGAGAAGGAGGGCGGTCACCCCTACGCCGATGATCACCGCCTACCGGATCGGGAGGAGGATGCAGCGCTCGGCCTCCGGGTAGGAGTAGGGGGTGGTGCCCGTGGCGCGCTGGCCGCCTCGGGGCAGAGAGGGAGCGGCCAAATCCGTCCGCCCTTGGGCAACACCCTGCCACCGGAGAACGGAGGCAGCCGGATCCGGAGCCACCGCCCACCACGCCCGCGAAGGAGGTCCCGAGCCATCGGTCGCCACTGTCGCGCCGCTCTCCGGTAGTCCTGAAGTCGCTAGAATTGGGTGATCCCGCGGTCGGAGAAAAGGCCGCGTCGCCGGTGGGGGTGGGAGAGAGAGAGAGAGAGAGAGAGAGAGAGAGAGAGAGAGAGAGAGAGAGAGAGAGAGACGATAGACCAGCTGCCACCGCCGGCCTCAGGGTGTGAGGGTCAGCCGAGTTGGGTTAGGTCATGAGGTGTATTTTATAGCTAGCGGGTGGTAGTGGGCCGAATAAAATAGATGGGCCTCATCTGCGACGGTCCAATTAATCAATTGTGGCTATTGTTGACACTATAGCCATGGTTGAAATCATCAACCGTGGCGTGGACGTAATAGCCATGGCTGGCATGTAAGCCGTGGCTATTGGTGGCTGGCACAATAGCCACGGTTGACAACGTCAACCATGGCTATAGTGGCCATTATAGCCACGGCTCACGCCCGCCGCCTCCACTGTAGCCACGGTCCATTTTGCTTGTTGTGGCTACTGGGTTTTGGGAAGCATGGCTATAGTGTATTATTGTTATTGTGAATGAACACAAATTTTCCAATGCTTTTAACTGTTGTTGCAATTTTTCAAATAGAAAATTAAGAATGCTACCAGAACTTTCTTTGGGTGGTATTCTTGTAAAGAATAAAAAGATCAGTATAAATAGATACCATGGAGTGAGGTGAAAATATGCAAGCCCAAGAAGAAAGTAGGAGTGAGAGTTAAACACCGTAGAAAAATGAAAATCAGACTCTAGCTTGTGGAAATGTTGGTGGAAAGTAGGATATAAAAATGGTTTATGGAAGGATATAGGGAGGAAACAATATTTAAGAATGTACATGAGAGCTCAAAACAAGGCAATTAAACTCCCCTGCCTTGAATAATTTGTTGAAAGATGATTTATACGTCAAAAGGTCGATCATGTCATAGCTGTTGGCAATGGATAGAGGGAGGAACCCTGGTCTGAGATGGTGCCACTTAAAGAAAAAAATCTGAATTATTCATTATTTGGAATGAACCAATTAGCTCTGTGCAGCTTACTAACACATTTGTAACTTGTCTTCAAGTCAATAGCGATGACAGCAGCTTGGAAGGCGGCTTTATTAGATAACTGCTGTGATATTCCAATCTAAATCTGGGAAAAGATAATAAATCTCATAGCTGAAGGGATAGTACAAACAATTCTTGAATGATTCTAGTATGTAAAAAAATAGTTGAAGTTGACTTTGCGTCACATGACATGAGCATGGATTCCATATCACAACCATGACCGATGAAAACCGGGTGCTTTTTGCAATAACCGGTGAAACCACTCTGGTCTGGTTTCCTCAGACGGTAGGTCTTAGCTAAAAATTGAGCCTATGTACTATAGCTATGATGGTTTTTTAGCGAAAACCGCTCGGTTTTTAGCCCGGTAAAAACCAAATGGTTTACTGTTTTTTAAACCACGATCACAACTTCAACAGTACTAGAAAAAGAAGAGGAAAAGAGCCGATGTGAAATGCAGTTACCTGCTGTTTATAGTTGTCATAATAGAGTATAATTTTGTCTTGAAATGACGAACAGAACGTTGCTGTAATCAAGATTATTCAATTCAACAACTTTGTAGCTGGTTATCGATAAATTATCGTTGGATGATGTATTGTAAGTTAATTCAATAACTTACGGAACTGACGCATGAGGAGTCGAGACGTCGATCCTCCACACATGGTCGGTGACATTGTCGACTGCCTTGCTCTGCTGCTGGAGGTCCTTGGAATTCACTGCAGCCTCGCCCTCAGGGGCACCATTCCTGGGTGCTGTTACTGTTCAACCTATGCCAATGTCAAGCCACCCTCCGCCCACACTCCCCCGCCCCCTTCCTCGGGCCATCTGCACGGCCCACAACTGCCCACCCCCGCCCTCCTGAACCACGCCCCCACGCGACTCCAACGCCGTTCCCGGCACCGTCACCACCCTCCACACAACCACAATACGTGGCACAACGCCACCGTCCTGCCCCGCCTACACTCGCCGCTGCCTTCGTTCACACTATCGCGCGCCACGAACTCATTGACCATGAGATGCCCCGCCGCCAACCCTGCCCACCACCCTCCTTCCGCCTGCGGCCACTATGGTGCCATCGCCGCTGCACCGCCACACTGGACAATGGCCTACCGCCGTCGCCACCCTCCACACAACCCCAACACGTGGCACAACGCCGCCTTGCTGCCCCGCCTGCACTCGCCGCTGCCTTCGTTCACACTATCGTGCGCCACGAACTCGTTGACCATGAGATGCCCTGCCGCCAACCCTGCCCATCGCCCTCCTTTTCCCTGCCACCACAGTGGACAACGGCCTACCGCTGGTCTGCCGCCACCTCCATGTCCAGAGGTCACATACCAACCCCTGGCACCCGCAAACCCGAACCATTAACTCAATCTACATGGCATCGCCGTAGGGTCACGTGAGCTCAGGAGGACGAAGAAGGGGAGGAGCGTATGCGTGGGTTCACAAAGAAGAAAAAGACCGACGATGGGCGGAGAGTGGTGGGGTCCCACCCTAGGCGGTGGCAACGATTTTTGGACATACCATCCCACAGAAGCTGCCTTCTCAACACCTGCCGCACCCGTCGCCTATGCTCACCTCTCTCGCTTGTGGCGTAAATCACAGCGCATGCGCCTTTTTTTTAAAAAAAAATAGCAATGTGGGCCCCACCTGTCGGCATGGGGTCTTTTTTTATATGAAGCTAGAGGGATGCGATGCCCGGGGACTCGGAAGACAAATAATGAGTAGAGATAAATTTATTTATTAATCATACAATTACAAAACTATCCTCAAACTAATGGCTAGTAGTTTTGAGAAACTAATGACCATTATTTTGGACAGTAACACTCCTCGAGAAAAAACGTTGTGCCATCTGATAGACATAGAGTACTTGATGCTACTGAGCATACAACAACGTATATCAGCAAACAACTGTCCAATAGTTCCGGAATATGCGCCTCTTGCTCAATCGCCCGAGGGTGGCCTGTGGCACCTATAGCTTGACTTCATGTTCCTCTTGCTGCTGAACCAGAAATCTGCTGATTCGCTCAAGCAGTTGCACAGCCTTCCTTTTCCCTCTTCGTGAGCCGTTCAGCGCCAGCTTCCTCAGTGGGACTATGACCCTGCTCTTTGGCAGACAAGCTAACTGCTTAAGCTTCTGCTGATCACTGCAAAGATGCAGCATCACTTCTGCAGCACACTCGCTATTTCTTTGTGACTCACTACTTATCATCTCCACAAGAATATGGACAGGCTCTCCAGCCCAATTGCTGCCTTCCCCTCAGGGTGACTTGACAGTACTCGCAGTAACGCAATAGCCTCGTCCACGAGAGCTCCTGTTTTCAACAGCCCCATGATGAGCGACACAAGGCCAGCTCGTACAGCATGAGCCTTGTTCCCTTCGACACAAGTGCACAAGTTGAACAGAGCATGTGCTGCATCCTTCTTTCCCCGCTGGCTGCCCTCACTTAGCAGAACTACAAGGGCAGGGATAGCTCCTGTTTCCCCAATTGTTACTTTGTATTCATCCATCAGTGAGAGGCTAACAAGTGTAGCTGCAGCATTCTCTCGTGCCTCCATATTGCCATTCATCAGAACATGAACTATGCTTGGCACAGCACCAGAGGATATTATTCTTTCCTTATTATCCACAAGTATGGAAAGGTTCAAAAGTGCAGTGATGGCTTGTGCTTGGGTCTGCAGGTCAGACAATGACAGTAGATTTAGAAGTAAGGGAATGGCACCAGCCTCAGCAATGCATAACCTGTTGCTTGCATTCTGCTTTGCTAGGAGACGAAGTTCTGCAGCAGCTGACTTCTGCTCCATAAGATCTGGAGAGCATAACTTGGTCAGAAGAGCATCGATGTTAAAACAGTCAGTCATGGAGTATGAGGACGGATAGTCAGGACCCGACGTTGTGTTTGGTGTCCTCTGTAGTGTAGATTGATGAACTTGATGTCCTGAAGCTAGGCATTCCTCAATGCACGTCGACGCATATGCCTGCAAAGAGATTAATAGAAGATATCTCGTAATATGTATGCAATTTGCATAGAACTTAGCATGGAAGAATTGAATTGTATAGATAGTAACCTGGCCACCATGTTTAGTCTGCCCGATAGGTTTTGGATTCCGGACCTCATCAGGAATTGTTTCAGATCCATCCCTACTGGAATCCATTACCTTTGAAGCCGTTGGTGGGCCCATAACAGAATTCTTAGCTAGCACCAAGTCCTCAATCTTCTTCAGCACTGACGTTTTCTCACTGTATTTTTGTGAGTCCTGGCCACCATAAGATGCCATCATCTTCTGCAAAGCAGTATATTCCTGCACGGGATTGGCCAGGGTGATGGTTGTCAGGCATAACTTTTCTGACAATCTTTCAAGAATAGCTATTCAGCATCTGGCTCGTTGTTATTGTTGTACAGAGAGAGAAAGCCACTGTAAACCTTATCATCAGGCATGCCATCCCTTTCTTTTGCTCCTTGGAGTTGTGCAGGCATGAACTCAACCTGTAGAGTGATTTTGTAAGTATTTAACGTATTAAGTGCTCAGCAATAATTGCAAATGATTCTTTCAGTTGCACTATTGAGTACCTGATGTCTCAGTCCATCTGACATATCCAATTTACTGTATGAAAAATCAGAAGTATGCACCAGCTGGGCAATTCTTTCTTGATACGTCTTCATTACAGTATCCCCCACAAGAACCTGCATATTACACAAGAAAACACAGAAGATATTTAACTAAGGGGTTGGAGCCTAGAAGAACAACAGATGAATAAATAGTGTTCTGAAAATTATGCTCACGGTAGTCATAACTTATTTCCAGGGTCGACAAGAAAATGAAACATTTATGGTCGAATAAGAAGACATAATAAATAAACAATACTTTCACTGTTCTCTCACTGACTTCACGGTTCATTAAAATAGAGAATTAGAGACCAAAAGCAATGGTCCATAGTCCGGAAAACAGTGCAGATCAGGCACCACGAAACCAGAGATAATCTCCAAATAACGAAAGCAGAAAACTAAGGGAACATCACCACAAAGTTAAAAAAAGGGGGGGGGACCGTAACTCAAAACATTCGAGTACTACGAAAATGTGCCAAAATAGGGCAACAATTTCCCAAAATCAACCAGTCCATTATTTAACTCATCAAGACAGAGGAGGTCCAATGTTTCTTAAATTTCTGTCCCCCTAGTCTATCAACAGCATCCACTCGATCTTAAGGTACTGATAGTAATTCAACTTTATTAGAAACTGGTCTGGTGTAAACATTCAGAATTCAGGACCAAGAGATCTTTGAACAATTAATGATTTTTTGCATTTCTGTACCAAAGTTCCATGCCGGTAATTGTGCTTGGAAGAAAAGTTCGGGCTTTGTTCACCATTCTCAGCTAGTAGCAGTCAGAAAACACCATGACGCTTGCAGTTAAGCACCACCACTTCCAAAGAGAAAAACATAAGAGTATATCAACATTTGGACTGTTGGTTGCCAAAAATAAGAAATTTCAGTAACACGCATCACACTTAAGACAATGCTCAATGAGCTTGTTTGTAACTGTACTTAGTACAGAAAAAAAAGTTGTCCATGGAATGGCCTAGAACATAAAAATTATGCTGGAAAAGAACCAGTTTTCAAAAACTGGTCGCCTAGGCGCTAGGAGGAGCTTCACGGCTTCTCTTTTAGTAAAGCTTTTTTTTTCAAATTTTCCAAATAATTATGCAGTTCGTATGCAATGTTTTCATTATTTTCTATCTTCATATTTTATTCCCTACAAGTACAAACACTTAGGGTGCTTCCCAACAGCCTGTATGTTCCTCGGCTTTTTTTAAACAGAACACACTACAAGAAACCCAACATTCTCTGATAAAAATGTCCAAGTGTTTGCAGAGAGAATAATTAGCTGAGATTATCAAACAATAAAAGACCACAGAAGAACACAAGTTTGATAAAGAAAAAAAGTGCTTCAAAAGTAAAACCACTATCCACTAGAATCTTATGCTTCTTAACAAGGATAAGAGATAGCGGCAAAAGTGCTCAGCAGCTAGTACAGATTTAATAGGACCCCATGTTTTCCTCACCGAAACAGGGACAAGTTGCTAGCAGGTGAAGTAGCCTAATGACGATGTTGATGCAACGAAAGGGATTAAACACGTATAGTCAAAACTTTAGCAAGCAAACTAACTAATTTTGACCAGAAACAAGGGAGGAATCGATCCCTCGCAGAATGAGAGCCACGCCTTTTGGGATTTGTGTAAAATTCCCCAAATTCTAACAAAGATTGATACATCTAAAGGCCACCAGTTTATCCCAAATTTTTAACGAACTATCCAAAGCGAGAAATATAGATAGCTTAAATGCTAACGAACAAAAGATCATCACAACTGACAAGAACAGTAAGTTATAATAATACAAACATTATCTCCTAAGCGAGGTAAATTAGGCAACAATTAACATGCTGCTAAACAAAATCATCATCATCATTTAACAACAACGACTATCAAAATTGTATATGCTCCTGTGCTGATACTTTAGAAAATTTAATCAGCTATAAACCAAAGCAACGTGTAAATGGGCAGCTAAAAGTCCTAAAACTGCTATATATTTCGATTTCGATCAACTTTGATATTAGAGACAGGCAAAACCAAATTACGATTTCCATCCAAATATCTCGATTTACATGTTTAAAATGAAGTCAGTAATAATGCTAGAGGTTGCACTTTTTATCGAAATAAAAAATGGGCGTGACTTCTTATCATTCACCTCTCGTAGGTCCTCGGCTAAGGGCTCGGGGAGCCGCATCTGGCGGGGCAGCGGCAGCAGCTCGCGTGGGTTTCTGAACCCCCAGCCGCCTGATTTGACTTTCTCCACCGGCGCCGTGAACCTCCCCTTCACCGCCGCCGCCAGCCTCCCCTCACCTCCGCCAGCAACTCCCTCCGGTCGCCATCAAGGCTGGCCATGGGGGAACCGAACGGCTTCGTCGGCTGGAATCGGTAGCGATTGTAGACTACGGCGTTTCTGATTTGATCACATCATCAGGGGTTGCTGCGTTCCTTTTTTATCCCAAGAGCGGTCAGGGTTCCTTTCGGTGGCCTCCTTTTATCCAAATCGGTACAAGAATCCTAGTCGGTCGAATAGTTTTTTTTTGAAACTGTCGGTCAAATAGTTGACTTCAACATTTATGTATTAAGTTAGAAATGTGAAAACCTTATTTTTTAGACAAAGGAAACTTTTATGAGTTCCCGGCCTCTGTGAGCACACAGCCAGTTCTTTGTATTTTTACTAGCCCATCAGCATGTGCATACATGCACAGGATAGCATTTTATAAAGATATGGATGGTTCAACCTTGTAAACGGATTTTATTCTAGTTGCACTCATTATATATTATACAAGCTTTGACTATTATCATTTATATATTAAGGTATGCTATTTTTAGTTTTTTAAAAAGTTTTGTACTGCTAAAATTCACGGTTTTGTATATTTTCAAGAAAATCTTGTCTTTTCCATCATTAACTATTATTGCTTGTTTACCCAACTTATCATAGAATTTGTGAAGTAACATAATAAATATTTCCCATTTATATAATTTAGTCTACATATTACAATCCACATAATTGATATTTGTGCTTTATATATGTAGGGACTGATTCATATATAAAAGTATCTGAACATACTAATTAAATTCATAAAATGAGCAAAAATTCGTATAATATCATCTACTGATCTAAAGGTATGCTTGCCTTCACGTAAGACTTCAAGGCTATTGGTATCTACTGGACCACGCATTCTTTGTTGAAAAGGAAACAAAACTCTTGGATTGCATAGTGTAGATTCGAGCCATACATCTTCAGCCAACCATTGTAATGTGTGTTGAATGTATATCTTTGTCAGGTTAAGTTAATGAGAAATAGGAGACCATATAAGCTATTTTATTAAAGCTTGCATGGTGTGGAATTTTTATTTTAAAATAATCATTTTTAATCTAAAATTAAAAAAAAACTACTCAAAACTAAATTTTTAGGATCTAGACATTTTTGTCACGTCATGTAATCTGCCGTGATTCTCGAATGAATCACGCCGGATGACATGGCGTGATTATGTCCACGTCAACGTCGTTAGCCACGTCGGATTTTTGGTAGATCGAGGTTGACCCCAATCACGTCATACCGATTGGCGTGATTCATAGTCCAATCACGCTGAAACTTAAGTAATTTTTTGATGTCGCACGGGAACAAAGAACAATTGAATCACGCCAAATGAGATGGCGTGATTGCTAAAGGAATCACGCCATATGAGTTGGCGTGATTCTCTCTCTCACCTAAATGTCACTTTCAGCTGATGTCATGTGACATCAAGGTAATATTTTTTTAAAAACTCTATAAACTCTATATACAGTGTCCGATTTGAATTCCGTTCTCACCATTGTATTCTACACGACAAAACGAACAAAACTAGATCTCACTTGCATATGTTTTGAAGATTTTTTTAATAATCTAAATTTCACCATATATTAAGTAGTAATTTATATTATGAAAAAAATCTTCGAAACATATGTAAGTGGGATCTAGTTTTGTTTGTTTCGTCATGTAGAACACAATGGTGAAAACAGAATTCGAATCCGACATTGTATGTAGAGTTTATAGAGTTTTTTTCAAAATTTTAACTTGATGATGTCGTATGACATCAGCTGAAAAGGACATTGAGAAGAGAGAAGGGAATCACGCCATCTCATATGGCGTGATACCTTTACTAATCACGCCATCTCATTTGGCGTGATTCAATTATCCTTCATGTGCATTAGCGTCGGCTAAAAATCACTAAATTTCGATCACGCCAGCTCATTTGGCGTGACTGACCTATCAATCACACCATACAGATTGACGTGATTAGAATCAAGCTCAGTCTACGTCCGATTTCGACTTGGCAGTCGACGCCGACGTGGAACAATCACGCCATTCTATATGGCGTGATTTATTAAGGATCACGCCATGTGGAATGGCGTGACAAAAACCTCTAGATTTTAAAAATTTAGTTTAGGATGGTCTTTTTTTAAAATTTTAGATAAAAAATGATTATTTTAAAAAAAGTTGCATGGTGTATACTGTCTAGTGAAACTCTCCACTAACTAGAAAACCCAAAAAATAATGTAAAATCGACAATCCGCATTGACATGTTCATCTTTGGACATAAAGCTCAACTCCCCAACTTATTTACTTACAGTATGCCATAAGATCGAGTACAAAACAAGCATTGTAGTTATATAGACTGAATCTAATGGTGTGTATGCTGATCGACTATGGAGGTAATTTGATTTGGCCATCCGACTTTGTATCACCGGATGCTCTATATATCTTCGTAACGATGCTTAGAAAAGCGAACTGCTATCTGTATTACTTTTGTCAATGAAAGGTCTCTTTCTGGATATGACCTCCAATGCCAGCATCTACAACTGCACCTTTTTTTCTTCCTTCACTACCAAACCGACGCATCGGCAGATCTCACTCTAACAAACATGTAATTTATAGAAAAAACGTTATCTATGATAATAAGGTGTAACAGGCTATGTGAGAAACATGTACAGGATCTATTTAAAATAGATTGAAGCATATATTATCTAGAAATATAAAAAAAAACCCAAATTCCACTTTGTCTGTCACCTCCGCCATTGATGCGCCATGTGAATCTCCATCTCGTAGTGTGTGTCGCTCTGGCCTTTTATTCTCTCATGAAACTTGACTCATCTAGGCGTCAAGTTAATTGCTATAAGCACTGAGCCCTTGCATATCCTTGAAGTATCAAAGCATGCATAACATTGTTGCTAGGCAGTGCAGCTTGTTGAGTACTTTATGTACTCATGGCTTTATACTTTGCTTTCAGACACGGTTGACCCACCTGAGCCCTCCGATGGAGCTGATGGAGAGGAATAGCATCTTGCCTACACTCAAGATGCTTGTGGAGACGGTGTGCCATGCATGCAGACTTCCGCTGTATAGTTGAGGATCTTATGCTTTCACTAGATTTTGATTCTACTCTTGTTGGCCTACGAGCCACGTTCATGTATCTAGATGTTGGATGTTGATGTTAAGCTTAATGTGGATAAAGTTGGATGAGATTTCTCTTATGATTTTATTTATGTTCAATTGTGTTGGATATACAAGTCATTCTCCTGGGAGTGACAAAGAGGTATAAAGGCACGATTTTCACAGGAAGTTTCGGAAAAGAAAGAAAAGAGCAAAGGAGGAAAAAAAGGGTTTATGGGGCCCTGGATTTTTTAATAAGAAAATGACAATAAATAACAGCCCTTGCCTTACCCATGAATGACTCATATGCTAGTAATGCGGAGGGAAGCTTCCCTGAATTGATTGAAGCAATTCAGAGGACCCGATCAGGTGTTGTTACCCTCCAAGCCAAAGGAACACTTAATGTACTTGAGCTTAATCAGTTCATTTAAAAAACCTTGAGACATATTCTCGGTGAAGAAAGATACTCTAGGACTTTACGGTCTGTTTGGTAGCGAGGCCTTTGGCTCAAAATTTATACGATTTAGCTAAAATTTGAACTAGACATTAAAATTTCCTAGAACTGAAACTCATGGTCCCTGAAAGCCAATTAACGAATGAAATAACATTATCCTACTCCCTGCAAGCTTCATGAACAAACTGAATTTTGGTGACACTGCACTGTTTCTTTCCCCATGCCTACACCCACCTGATCTTGGCAAATATCCATTTCCGCACTGTTCTAGTATGCGTAGAATAAATGGTGCTCTGCCGATCATTGAAAAAATCAGCTATACGAAAACTTAAGGAATCCTGTTAGTGAGAGTTCTCCTCTGGCTCCTATATGGAGCCCTCCCGGCCTATAATAGGAATCTTTGACTTGGCTTACACACATTCACTCACTTACACTCTCCACCCTAGAGGTGGCCAAATGGGCCGTGTTTCGTGGGCCACCTGAAAGCCCGCAAAAAGCCCAGTTCAAATCTGACACGACGCTACTGGTCGTGTTTGGGTTGAGGCCTTGGCCCAGTGGGCGACACGGCACGGCCCGAAATATAGATATTATATAAAATACATATTTACTTCTATTTAAATGGGTGAGCTCAGTCAACGTGGAAAGCGTTTCCCTCTCATCCTAGATGTTGCAGGTTTGATTCTCCCCTTCTCCTTTAACATTTTGCCCCTTTATTCTCAATTTGTGGACTAATGGGTTGCGTATTTGTAATGGGCCTAACGGGCCGGCCTAACACACTTAACGTGTTTCGTGCCGTACCATGGGCCATTGTCTTATCCCGTGGGCCCGTGTGCCGGGACGGCACCGCCTGATATTAATTTTGTGCCGTGCCGGCCTGATATTAAATGGACCGTGCTTTCACGGGCCTAGGTCATGCCGGGCGGCCCGTTTGGCCACCTCTACTCCCCCATCAGCTCACCCCTGCCCGGGCTATGAGGAGCAGGATCCTAAGTGGTGACTGAAAAAGAATGGAATATTCCAAAGCATTTGCTTCTGAAAGAATTTGAACTAATTGTGCCACAGTTTTGTTGGCCAATGAAGCTTGCCGAATGGTTGTGTGAAGATGGCTTCACTTGCCAAATGGTTGGATGAAGAACTTCTGAACAAGTCTTGCACGGTGTTAGTCAATGCAACCGACACTAACAAATAGGTAGTGCCTACGATGGTCACATGGAAATACCGAAATCCTACATTCACCGCATCTCGAAGCTCATAGAAAGCATTGTCCTGCTAGGTGAGAAGACGGGCAATATATGTAAATAAAAATAGACTCTTGCTGTAAAAGGAGTTCTTGCAGTATGCCTGTTCTCCTATGTCATATGGGATGATTAATACCGGATCAAGAACGACAAACTAACAAATTCATATCTGGCATCAACATTAGCTGAACGCCGCTCGATCATAGCCTAGTCACCTACTCAGTACTCACCCACTGCGTGCCTAGTGAGATAATGCAGGACAATTAATAGTAATAGCCAAGTTGGCAGAAGCCAGACTGACTTGTAACGTGCAGGAAATCCGGTGTGTTTATAACTTTATATACTCAACCAACAACTAGACAATATTCTCTGACGAGATGGACCGGATAAATAGCAAACTAGCAGATTCAGATATGGAAGAGCACTAGTAGTTCTGTCACCCACACATGAGGCTCTTCTTCACCGTGTGGCTCGTTGCCGGTCTCGCGGTGGTTGTCTGGCACCATGAGCACGCGGCGGCGGCGGCAGCGCTGCCGTTGTCCACGTCGTCACGGTGGATCGTTGACGAGGGCGGGCGCCGGGTGAAGCTGGCGTGCGTGAACTGGGCGTCCCACCTTGAGCCGATGCTCCCCGAAGGGCTGGGCAAGCGGGCCCTCGCCGACATCGCCGGCGACGTGCGCGCCATGGGGTTCAACTGCGTGCGGCTCACCTGGCCGACGTTCCTGGTGACCAACGCGTCCTACTCGTCCCTCACCGTCGCTGAGTCCTTCCGGAGGCTCAAGCTCACCGCGTCGCTCGCCGGCGTCGAGGCCAACAACCCCGGCGTCGCGACGCTGAAGCTCGTCGACGCGTTCAGGGCGGTGGTGCGCGGCCTCGGCGAGGCCGGCGTGATGGTGATCCTGGACAACCACGTGAGCAAGCCCGGGTGGTGCTGCGACGAGGACGACGGCAATGGCTTCTTCGGCGACGCCTACTTCGACCCGGAGGCGTGGGTGGACGGCCTCAGCAAGATGGCCGCCATGTTCGCCGGCGACCGCAACGTGGTGGGGATGAGCCTCCGGAACGAGCTCAGGGGACCCAGGCAAAACACCAACGACTGGTACAGGTAAGCCAAATCATTTACTAGTATAGTTTTACTTTCCTTTCAAGATACACAAGATAAGTTTAGTTGTCGGATATTGGTTAGCGCGCGCCATGTGCGGATCTGCTCTTGCCATGGGTTTCTTGCCCGGCGCTGAACGTGAACACATAATGGCGTGATAGAGTAGCGATTCAACTCTTCTTAGACATAATTGCTACCAACAACCTCAAACTGTGCATTCGCAAGAGTCCTACACACGTGTTTTCAACATGTACTTCACAGACAAGATTAATTGTAGAATATTTGTTAGTGTTACCTAATCCACATTGTATTCATCTCCGCGTATGCCACTATGCCATGTGCGGATGTCCTTGGTGCCTATATGGTATTTATTAATTTCTTGGCCCGGAACTAAAAGTGAAGAAGGTAACCATGTCTAAATCATTAAATGGCGAGTTTCTGCGACCCATATTGTGTCTCAGAAAATAATTCTATACCCACCAATCTGGAGCCTTGGATTAGAATAACATCGTGTTATATTTGTTATACCTGAGTGATTGTATCGGCTTCATTCCCGGATTGTATGGTCTCCTCCCCGTCCGCTTGCTACTCACTTCCCCAGCACGGCCCCTCGGCGTCCTACTCGCTGCCAGCACGCCACCTGGCCGCTCCAATCCCGTGCCCTCTCACTAGTAGAAAAAAGCTCTACTGTGGCGGGCTAAAAGAGGCTTAGTGGTGAAAACGATTTCTACCACAGAGCCTCTGTCAGCACGAAGAGAAAAAAATAGTAGCGGACCTGTGTCGCTGCTAAATAAATCCGCAGTAGCAGACAAAATCCGCTGCTACGAGCTTCAAGGCCCGCCACTATGTTATTACAGAAAAAATATAAAATAAGAAAAGAACACGATGTCGGTGCTCCGGATCTGCCTCCAGCCGCCGGGGAGGCAACGCCTTCTGGCCGCTGCGCCGGATCCGCTCGCGGCCGTCGCCGGGGAGGAGCTGCGGCCGCGCCGCTGCGGATCCGCCTCCGGCCGCCGGTTCACCGCTGGGACAGGAGGGAGGGGGACGTGCCGCGCCGCCGATACAGGAGGGAGGGGGACGTGCTTTCGGGCAGCGAGGGAGGGGCCGCACCGCGCCGCCGAGACAGGAGGGAGGGAGTCGCACTGCGCCGCCGGGACAGGAGGGAGGGGGCCGCGCCACGGTGCCGGGCGCGAAGCCGTCGGGATGAGAGAGAGAGAGAGAGAGAGAGAGAGAGAGAGAGAGATAGAGAGAGAGAGAGAGGCAGCTCATGTGTTGGGTGGAGTGTTGCTTTTATATTCTAGGGTTAGTGCAAATGTGTGGAGTGAATCTGAACCGTTATTTTTTGATCTAACAGTTACGGATGGCTCACACTTAGTGACGGATGGGATCCGTCACTATTTTATAGTAGTTTAGTTTCGGACATAGGTGTCCGCCATTGTTTTTACAATTTAGTAGGAGACATTGTGTAGTTTAGTAACGGACTTGGGTGCCTGCCACTATTTTTATAATTTAGTAGCGGACGTTGTGGTTCGGTCCAAATTAGTAGCAGTTTTTTAAATTTCCGCCACTAATATAAAAATAGGATCCGTCACTACTCTTTGTAGGAATGTCTCTTCTTGAATCACAACTCTCTACCCACAGAGCGATAGGACCCATGCTCTTGTAATCAAGAGATGTAAACTGCTTTGTTATTAATGAAATTTTCTTTCCTAAGTGATATAGAAAGGAGATTAAGGGTCATATGTTTTGCTTTTTTGTGAGAATTTCTAGCCTATTTTCTATTTTTTAGCCACCATGGGGTAAATGTCATCTCCTTTTATTAATAAATAGATTTTCTTTTTCGCAAATAAATTAAGATACACTATACACTATTGGTTCAGGTACATGCAGCGCGGCGCGGAGGCGGTGCACGCGGCTAACCCCGGCGTGCTGGTGATCCTGTCCGGCCTGAAGTTCGACAACGACCTGGCCTTCATCCGGTGGCGCCCCGTGAAGCTAGGCTTCGCTCGGAAGGTGGCCTTCGAGGTGCACTGGTACAGCTTCTCCGACCCTCGCCAGTGGGACCGCGGCAACACCGACGAGGTGTGCGCGCGCGTCGCGGCCAGCGTGCAGCGGCGCGCGCTGTACCTGCTGGGCCGCGGCTGGCCGGTGGTCCTGAGCGAGTTCGGCGCCGACAACCGCGGCGGCAACCTCGCCGACACCCGGTACTGGGGCTGCGCGGCCGCCGCCGCCGCCGGCCTGGACCTGGACTGGGCGCTCTGGACGCTGCAGGGGAGCTACTACCTCCGCGGCGGCGTCGAGGGGTACGACGAGGCGTACGGGATCCTGGACCGCGAGTGGCGGGGTCCCCGGAACCGAACGGCGCTGGCGAGGATCCGCGCGCTGCAGCGGCCCTTCGGCGGCCCCGGCCTCGCCGAGGCGGAGCCGTACACGGCGCTGTTCCACCCGGCCACCGGGACGTGCGTGGTGCGGCGGTCGCTGACGCAGCTGGAGCTCGGCCCGTGTGACGAGACGGAGGCGTGGGCCTACACGCCGGAGCGCAGGCTCGTGCTGCGGGACAGCTCCGTGGCGCCGTGCCTCCGGGCAGCGGGCGCCGGCCGGCCGGCGAGCCTCGGTCTCGGGCGTGCGGGGTGCGCCGGTGAGCTCGCACGGTGGCTCCGCGTGTCGGACTCGAAGCTGCACCTGGCCGTCAAGGCGCCGTCCTCCTCCTCCTCCTCCGCTTGGAGACGCGACACGCTCTGCCTCGACGTCGGTGCGGATGGCCGCAGCGTGGTCACCAACAAGTGCCGGTGCCTCAGCGGCAGCGACGGCGCTGGCTGCGATCCCGAGAGCCAGTGGTTCCAGCTTGTCACCAGCACCAGGAGCCCTGTCACCAAAAGCATGCTTGCACAGCTGCTTGCTTCTACACTTGGGGACTGGAAGACTTGGCTGTTTACCTTGCTTTGACATGGTTGTCATTTCCGCTCATGTTCATCAGTTTCTACAATGCATAACATTTGTGGATACTTCAGAAGTTATAGGATGGTTCACAATCACAAGGTTCAAATATTCGAACGTGGCGGTTTGGTCCCGTTTAAAGTGCGTTGGGGCAGTAGCATGATTTATTTTCCAATAAGAAGAGGCACATCGTAAGAGCAAAACAACCGACTAAAATAATCATTCATGCATGGAAGCAGTATTGCATGTGGAAGAGCTTGAGCACACCATATGGCGTCAAACACGCATAACAGCACCTCAAACCAGTCACCACGCCGTCAACCTTGCACCCCAGCATGCAAAAATTATAACACACATCTATTTTAATGTAAGGCATGCCAAGACCTTCCATTAGTTTCTTAGAACGTTAGAAATCCTCAACTAGCTTAGACCCTGGAGGCAGCAGTTCATGCACAATTTTTAAGATCTCGTCATAGTGACCAACTAACATATTATACTGTGACTTCATAGCAAGCAAGCGAGCTACAGCAGAAAGACCTGAATGCTTTGTACTTTCATGGACCAATTCATTGGCACTTTCAACCATCCTATAAAATGCCTTAGCAGATGCTGTAGGTTCTTCATTACTTGAAGGTAGAGAAGAGGCACCTAATTCAGCCAACATATTATACCATATGGTCATTTTCATCAAAATCCTCAAGACCTATTGAAGAGCTTATTTCAAAACGTCTAGAAACAGAAGTTTCACCATGTGCTGTCCATGTTTGATAATTGTTTTTAAATCCGTTTTTCCACAAATGTAACTCTACATCATTCCTTTGATGCCTAAAGTAGTTTCAGCACATGCATGCCACAAGGACACTTAATAGTATTATTTTCGGCTACCCCAGGTATAGAGAAGGCATGATTTAAGAATTTTGTGGTCTGTTCAATCCATTCATCGGAGGGCACTTTACCACGATGCCACCCACTATACATCCATGCACGGTCTGACATCGACTACCTATGTGTATAGGAAGTGTATACATCAGTGCATGACAATCAACTTAATTTAATTCACTATTATATTGCAAACAGTAACATATCAGAAAGTTAAATATCTGTGCAGTGCACTCCTTTCTCACATTACCATGGAATTAAGTCAACACATCATCACAATAAGACGAATCCTGAAGCAATGAGTGGTAATCTAAAGTTTATGTGGCATTCTCACCTTGGATCTCAAGATGTACAACAGCTGTATGATGAAGTCACGGTCCCTTTCAGCTCAAATCGCAGTGCTCCCTGCAACTTTGAAGTCACATTCTTAGTTCCAATCATTTGCCACTTCACAAGAGAGAAATAAGTCCTCAATTAATTCGTAAAGACACATAACTGAAACTACTGAATAATTCCAATTCTGAAACTAAACTCCTTCAATCCAAATCTTTTGCATCCTCGTAATACAATATACGAAATCAGCACAAAGAAATTGTCTCTTTTTTGATAGAATAAACATAGGATAAAAAATTACATCTTATTCATAGGGCTACAGTGGATCTGATAAATCACAACCCCCTCCCTACCCACCCATCTAATTTATTTGCACTTGCAGCTCATGCTATTTTCGTATACCTAAATACAGCCAAGTATCTGACAAGCATAGCTAAAAAAATTCCAACTGAATGCAATGAGATAAAATTGGAAGAACACATGCAATCACGTACAAGCTAGTCAGATCTTGCACATTCTACTAACAAATAAACCATAATATCACAACACAACTTTAAAGAACTTGCTCAATAGAAGCCTGTACGTAGTGGTGACAGGAAGTAGGGCATGGATCTGCACCTCGGGGAAGAAGAGAGACCAGCAAAGAAGGCTAGCACCTCCGGCCTTTGGGAGATGAGCAGCAGACGTGGTGGGGAGCAGCAGCACGCGGCTTAGGGAGAGGCGCAGCAGGAGGTCTCCATGGCAGCATCCATGGTGGCGGTGGGTGGTCACAGCTCGTGGAGGAGGCCAGGAGGGCGACCAGCAGTGAGGGCGACAGCTTTGGAAGAGGAGAGGCAGGATGCAGCTCGGGGCACGGGAGCAGCAGGGAGCAGCTAGGGTTGGCGGCGGCTCAGGGAGCAGCTCACCAGGATGTTTCCATGGGGGCCAACAATGGGGAACTGAGTGGATTCTACTAGACTGGAAGGAGACAAGGAACTTTATGGTCTCAGTTTCGCGGGCTAAATTCAGTTTTGGCGGTCAATGAAAATTCTTGGCATGAGGGGCAGATTCTAGGTGCCGCATTTTTTCTGTGAGTCATCAACACACAGAAAAATTTGGTTATTTACTGAAGGCCTCCGTCCTCACAGAAGAATTCATTTTTTGAGGGATTAAATGAAATCGTCACGAATTTGATATTTTACTGTGTGCAACCTGGAACCCTCACTAAAATTACAGTTTTTGTGAGAGTTCGACAAAATGCCCTCACAAAATTTCTGACCCTCACTAAACATCCAGTTTCTAGTAGTGAGCAGTTCGAGCTTGTTGCATCATTTACCAAGCACCCTTGTTGCTCGAGCATGACGTGCCGTCGACCAAGAGCCTTCGTAGCTCGAACTTGCAGCATCGTTGACCATGAGCCCGTGCAGATCGAGCTTCCTTGCACCATGGGTGCGCACCCTTGCAGATTGAACTTTCGGTAGGATACGGAGATTGGGATTCAGGTACTGAGGTTGGGGAAGGTCCTTCTACAGAATGGATAATTTTGCCACGGATTTCAGATAGGGAGATTACGGGATAAGGGAAAAGAATAGTCAGCAGCCACGTTGGAAGCTAATCAACACACCGTATAAGCTCGTAAGTTATATTTTGAAATCTTAACCAACATTATTGCCTTGTAATTATTTTCTTGCAACGCATGTACAGGCTTGAATCCAATGGACAGGGACCAACACAGGCTTGTAATTATTTTATATGGCTCGTAACGCATGTACAGGACACACTTAGAAATTCATCACAACCACCAATAGATTTAATCACTAAAATATGTATTAATTAATGAAAATTAGATAATAAATCTTATATTCTTCCTTGGCTGAATTATGAAGTGCAATTATTATTTTTGGTAGCATAAAGAGATAGGCAAAACTGCCTTGTTGACAGTGCATGTATTAAACCAACACACCGGGACAATAAATGTTTTCATCAAACCCACAATTTAATGCTTTAACTAACATTCAGTTCCAAACACGCAAGTAGGGAGCCATCCATTTGTAACCTCGGCTCAGCTTTCCACCCACTATAAAATCACCATCATACTTCAGAAGCAACACTGATATACTAGCACGTATATAAGATGTATGAGAGTGTTGTCTCACAGCGCTTGTGTAGTAGTGAAGTGTAGCAATGGGAGGTATCTGGACAGCGGAGTAGGGTGAAGCAGCTGATATAGAATGGGTGAGAGTACGATCACCCATAGTTCCAGGGGAAACAAGCTGTAGTGCATAGTACTATTCATCTGCAAAACATGAAACGATGTGGATGGTCGTCCGAGCCTGGGCGCTGTATTCAATTTCCCACAGTCATTCAACAACAAGGCCCAAGCACTACACCTGGCTTGGCATTCATCAGCATTGCGCTGTGCTAAAAGAAGCATATACATAATGTGCTAGAATGAGATAGATCAGAATCTCAACCTGTTCTACCGTGTCCACCTCTTTCAGTGGTAGTATCATGCTATAAATATTAATTTTCCTGCATTGCCAATTACTTTCCATCATAATTTTCCTGACTATTTTTAAGTGCGTCATAATCTGGTAGGGATTGCTGCCAGCCTCGCCATCATCGCATTCGTCCATGACCTGGCAGAAGCTGTCACTAGAGAAATCTGCAGTGATTTCCCTGCTGGCACCTGTCCTAGCTTCACCACTACCAACTCCATGGCCTCGCCTTCCTGGCCGCCGCAGGGCTTGGGTCCATTTTGCAGCACCATGAGTATGGTGCTCTGCTCGGAGGATAATGGCAGGAACTGGTGCTGCACCATGGGTATAGGTCAATTTCTTGAAGAAGTGCTGGCCAATATTTGCAAGGACTTCTATCAACTAATCTTAGGGTTTTGTGAAGCAGAAATCTGTCTTCAAAGTATCAATGGTTCACATGTTACTCTCATCCCCAAAGTGGAATCACATGTGGGAGTTAATGATTTTAGGCCTATATCTCCGTCAAACTCATCCATCAAGTTCATCACCAATCTTCTAGCAAATAGGCTACAAACAGTTATCATGCAACTTATACACCAGAACAAATATGGCTTTATAAATGAAAGGCGTATTCAAGATTGCATAGCATGGGCTTATGAATACATTCATATTTTCCATAAATCAAAGAAAGGGATCATAGTACTGAATTTGGACTTTGAAAAGGCCTTTGATAAAACTGAGCAACAAGCTATCACTCTACTCAATGGAGGCAATCTTCAGCTCTGGGACCTCCTCAATTCTACTCAACGGAGTACCGGGGAAGGATTTTTCATTGTAAAAGGGGGATAGGCAGGGTGACCCCCTCTCACCTCTCCTTTTCGTACTAGATGTTGATCTTCTAGAATCAATCATGAACAAAGGGAAAGAGCTAGGCATTTTCAAACTCCCTGTTCCACATAGAGCAGGAACTGAGTTTCCAATTGTTCAATATGCTGATGATACTCTATTGGTAAGCAAGCATGTCCCAGGCAGCTAGTGGCCCTTAAGGCATTCCTCCATACCTTTGCAGAATCTACAAGATTGAAAGTGAACTACAATAAGTCCATCATGCTACCCATCAATGTTGATGCAGATAAAATGGAGATTTTTGGCTTCTACTCTTAACTGTAAAATTGGCACATTACCTTTTCCATATCTTGGGTTGCCTTTTCCATATCTTGAGGAGCAGATTTCTTGCCTCTAGCGCGGAGAGTTGAAAGTAGATTTGTGGGTTGTGCTCAATTCTTCCCTATGCAAGAAAACTTGAAATGGTGGACATAGTGTTAACCTCCCTGCCGACATTTTACATGTGCACACACAAGATACCAGTAGAAAGAATTACTCAAATTGATTGCTATATAAGGCATGACCTGTGGGTTGGTTCTGACCTCAATGCCAAGAAACCACCACTGGCAGCATGGCATCTAGTTATAGACCAAAGAAAAAGGAGGATTGGGTGTTCTCAAACTTAGAACTCAGAATGATGCACTTCTTATGAAATCTCTACATAAGTTCTACAACAAGAAAGACTTGCACTAGGTCAAAATTTTATGGGATAATTTTTGCCAGAATGGAAAATTACCATACAACTACAAAAGGGCTCATTTTGGTGGACAAATATTACTAAACTGATAACATTGTATAATGGTCTTACATTAGTGACACCAGGAGATGGCTCCATTATACTCTTCTGGACAGATACTCACAATGGTGCTCCTCTACATATTCAATTGCCACATCTATACTCTTTTGCCAAGAATCAAAACATTTTACTGGTTGAAGCAGCGCTAACAGAGGATATTACATTACTTTTAATCTTCCCCTCACCGTGGAAGCTTATGAGCAGCTGCATACAATGGAACTCATCTTAGACAATATCCAACTAGGAAATAGCAATGATGTGTGGAAACACATGGGTCAGAAGCACACTTTTTCATCCTCAATTATATACAAGCATCTAATGGGACACATGCAAATCCTTCCATCCTTTGACTAGCTATGGAACTCCTCCTGTCAAAGCATAGAGTATTTTTGCTGGCTTTTGTTGCATGATAGACTGAACACAAGAGATCTAAAAATGAAAAACATGGTCCTAGACTCTGACACCTGTGAACTATGCATTGTGCAGAGGGAAGAAACTCTTAGGCATCTTTTCATCAAATGTAATTTTGCAAGGAGATGCTGGGAATCCATTGGTATTGATATTCCAAGGCACAGAACCACTTTACAGATCATCCAATGGCTTAAATCAAATCTGCACGTGCCTTTCGTCAAAGATATTATCATTTTCATGGCATGGAGCATATGGACTACGAAAAACAACTGGATCTTCAATGGAGTGCTTTATTGGCACCAATCTCAAACACGGCCATCCAACGTCAGTGAGTAGCGGCCGCACATGAGAGGATGCTTACAAGAACTTTACCGGCCAAGACCCTGAAAGCGAACCCAGCATCGAAGTATGGCCGGACACAGGGCTAGCCGTCCTCTGCCAAGTTGCTCTGACACTTCTCAGCATTAGCGTTTCCCATCCAATGTCGTAGCCAGTGCGAATAGTACCAGGGTAGCGGCATGTTCGGAAGCTTGGATCACCAAAGGGTAACTCACGAGCCTTGGGATCCAAGACATAGTCCGTGAGAGCAAGCACCGATCAATCGATCCTGACAAGCACGTCATCGTTCCATCGGCGTGATGATCACACACCGATTCTTTGGTCGGTCATGATCCGCTCTCAATGGACAGTCACCATTTAGATGCTCCGGTCTAGGGTTCTCGACAAACTGCTCACGGCTGAGGTTAAGGTTTCAGGATGGGAATTCCATGGACGGGTGCTAGCTAGGGCAGTGGGACGATGCCTACACCTAGATTGAATGGTGGTTGGGCAGGAGTGTGATGCTATGGCGAAATATCACGTTATACTTTATTGGGGTAGTGGAATAAGGTGGAGGTGAACAGGGGAACGATAGTCACCTTAATCCGTAATTAAGTAGCAGTACTAGTAATAACAGTACAATAAAGATATTCTGGCATGTTTACCGACTCTTTCTGTCAGCCACACAGAGGCATCATGTTCCTTTTTTCTTCTTGAGCACACAAGACAGCTGTGTATTCTTGTATTTAGAAGAGAAAAGAGCACAACACGCTCCTCGACTCTAGAGGGAGCTTAGAGGAGCGCACAGTGTTTCAAATTACATTATCACCTGATAGAATACAGAAAAACACAATCGACACGTTCCTAACGTGTTACGTACACAGCAACCATAAAGACGGTGCCCACCAGGACATTTACTCCTTTGATTGTTTATTGGTGACATTTTGCCCCCTCCCTGCCAACTGTGCTCAACTCTAAATGGTCCCTTAAGTCAGATAAATATACATTCCAAGGAACAGTCACATTATATAAAGATAGAGTGGTGGCTACAGAATTCCAAATTACACGACAAGAAATGGAGTCGCGTATGAAAATTGAGAGTAGTCCATAGAGACACGCACTAGAGATAGGATGCATCAGGACTAGGGAAACTCTACTTTGCAAGACAACTTCAACATCTCAAGCAGCTACCAGTACTTGGGACTGATCTCTACTTGTGTATGTTTGGTTTGAGTCGTACGCAAGCTACTCGGGGAGCCCATCTGCATCCCTGCTGCTGACCTCATTCTGTGGCCCGCCTCTGACGTCGCCATGGGTCCATGCAACAGTACCGTGGAGCTGTTGTTGATTCACAAGCTACAGTCCTGGCCTAACATCCGTCGCTGCCGTGTCCGTGAGATGCCTGCCCTGGCTGCCTTCATCGGTTCATCTGTGGTCGGCTGCTACGTGATATCCACGAGGTATTGGTTTTTGATCCAGAAAAGGTCCAGGATGCCGATGACCATTGGATTCTCTCGAGTCGCAACGCTCCGCACTACACCACAGCACGGCATCAACATCTTTCAATGGGTCGTTAAAGACCCCTTCAACGACCTATGATAGGTCACTAAAAGTTTTAGCATCCAACATCTTTTTAGCGACCCATCGTGAGTCGCTATAGGCAGAGATTTAGCGACCCATGGTGCGTTGCTACTAATAGCATTAGCGACCAACAGATCATCGCTAACAATTGACATAATCACAACATAGACCATTATTAATGCTAATCCATGATAAATAATCTGTTGTAAATCACACCCATGTACACAACCAATCATGATGCATAGAAACAAAAAAGTTACTATATAACAATCTATTGTACATGATCGGAAGCCCATTAAAACAGTTCATAACTAAAATAAGATAACACATCTTGCTGATATTTCCATTTATATCAAATATTCTTATTCAAAAGAATGTCAATGTACATAATTAGTAACAAGACAACATTTTCCACATCTGTACATATTTATAGCTAACTAGTTCTTATCCCTTATCCACTTAAATATGTCTTCAGTTCGCTGATCCCCAACCTTGGAAATTAACAAAACCCAAGCGATCTCCTATCAACAGGTACCTAAAGTGACATCCCAATCCAAATTTCAGAATCAAGCATTAGTGTGGATATAATATAGGAACATAAGTGAATAGCAAAAATAAAGTCATAATTCTGTCACTACTAGTGTTTGGAATTTATAATGAAGATCAATGTATGTTGAAGAATGAAGACCAACATGTAGCTCCATCACACATATAGGTCAGGTGAACTTGAAATGAATTGGTACTCCTATTACACTAAGAGGAGCTATCTGCACATCCAGTTGCACAAGCATTTCAGTTTGGACAGCATTGAACTTGAAATGAAATGAGTGCACATCTGTCAACACAACAAGAAAATCATATACTTTCAGCTAGCATGGCAATAGCTGTAGTAGTCTCTGAAGGAATTAATCACCTATTAATTAAAAACACATATACCCAAATAGTAGTTATATCATTAGTGGCATGCTCAATTTATTGGCACTTTGGATGCAAGGTTATGCTGATGATAAGTTCAGAATATGTGCACTCTGCATGCAAGGAATGCAATACTGACCAAAACCTTATTAAACAAAATTTATGCACCTGATTATTTCTGTTTTACATCCATGCCAGACCGCCACTATGATCTGAGACGAAGGGAAAAATCCATCAGCAATACAAATAAGTATGCTTCACATTGTGATGTATGAAACGACAATTATATCTCAAAATAATAACAATTATTGCACTAAATAGAGTTTTGATTCCAAGAATCTTAATCTGGAATCATCTCCTAAAACAACAATTAATTCAGACGGCAATGATAATTAATAACTGATTCACTTCTTTATCCTGCAACCGCAATTAATTCAGATGGCAATGAATCTTAATCTGGAATCATCTCCTAAAAAAATTAATTCAGACGGCAATGAAAATTAATAACTGATTCACTTCTTTATCCTGCAATTGCAGTTTATTCAGACGGCAATTTAAATTAATCACTAATTTACTTCTTTATCCTGCAATTGATATCTACGAAAGGGATTTAACATGCCTGTCAGACAACATACACTGAAAACAGCAAGAAAAATAACATGAGCCTCGAGTCCGGTCACCTGTTTGGAGGCAGGTCGAATTGCCAACGGTGACTACAGACGCGGGCTTGAGCGAGCAAGAGTGCTAGCGCTGCAGTGCTGAGAGAGGGTCTGTAGCCGCTCGAGGAGGCCCGCGACCGCTGCTCAGGCCCTAGATCCGCCGCCATGGGATGGGCCACCACCGTAGAGGCCCCTGATCCACCCTGGTCTCTGCTCGTGCTGCTTGGAGGCGAAGAACCCGAGTTGACGCCATTATTGCACGCGGAGGAGGTCGCGACCCCTGGATCTACACCAGCAGGCCGATGGGCACCACGCGTGGCTGCGCCTGCTGGCGGGCATCTCCCGGTGGCTAGCGACTATGGCACGGGGCGGGACAGGTTGGGGCTAGGCATGGTGGCGGATGTGGTAGTGGCTGGGGCGGGGCAGCGCGCGACGCTGGTTGTGCCGGCGAGGTGAGGCGGGAGCGAGAGGAGGGATTCAGATGGGAATTTTTGGAGGCAGGCAGATGCGGCTGGGAAAACTGAAAATAGTTTAGGGTTGGCGCTATTGCAAGTTCGATTGGATTTGGTGGCTCAGTTTCGCTATACATTACCTTTCGCGACTGATAGTTGGACGTGCTCCATCATCTTTAGCGACTGACGGACTATCGGTAAAAGTTGCAACAATTAGCGACCGATGCTACGTTTTTAAATATCGAATTAGCGACCAACTGTTAGTTGCGAACTTTTAACAACCAACTGTTAGTAGCTATTATAGGTCGCTAATAATATGCTGTGGTGTAGTGCGCCTGATCACCAAAAATCGATCGGCTGCACTTGGCCCTCCGCTTCTGGCTCCATATCTGTACTGGTTGAAGGATGTCCATGCATGTTTAGTTGACTCATGACTGACATCATGTGTGTTGGCAACTCGGTAGTTTTTTTATTCCCGTGTTTGTTTCCACTACTAAATAGCTCGGTTCCTCGGCCGTTTCTAGCGTTTGATCATGCTATTCTAATAAGCACTGGCTTTAAGAAGATACAAACCATTTTTTTATCAACTTATCATGGATTTCCAACCAGCAGCCACAAATCAGAAGCATGCAATGACAATTGAGTCGGTAGTTCATGCACTAGCTGGTTCGCAAATGAACAAAATTATTTCGTCCAAAAGAAGACGTCAGATGCTCAACATCAAGTTTCCACTGGAGCTTTATCTGACTCAATGCTATTTCCTTGCATGTGCAATTCACTCATCTATAATAAAGAAAGAATATATGTCATTCTGAATTGAATAACAGTGTTAAAACTATGCATACAATGTAGTAATCGTTCAAAATAATGCAACGTACCAATGTACTAAAAATGATTTTTGTAGAAGAATATTTTAAAAATAATGGGAGGACAAACTAGCTCATACCACTATAACAAAACGGTCCTATAGGCACGGTGGAAAAGGCTCTATAGCCGCGGGTATCCCACCCGTGGCTACGAGCCCGAGACTAATGATCGATGGCCGTAGAGAGGCAAATAACATCGGTCGTGGCTACAACCTGACTTGAGAAACAAAAAAAGGGACCAACAATGTCGCCCGCCCATGTGGCAGACCGCCGTCGCACCGCCGGAGACGGGGGGAGGCCGAATCCGGCTGCCCCTGGTCACGTCCGAGCCACCTGCCGCTGCGCTGCCATGCGCGCTAGCTCGGATCGAGTTCCGTCCCACCGCCATCCGGAGGCCCGGCCCCGCCACCACCATCGTTGTGTGGAAGAAAGGAGTCCCGATCTGGCCAGCACCTGCGCGCCACGACCACAGTCCGGTGAAGGGGCCCAGTAGATCAGGCCCCACGAACCAGCGCCGCCGTGTGGAAGGAGGGTCTACTGTCCCCCACACACCTCCAGTACCGTCCGGAGGGCCTGGCCCCGCGTACCAGCACCGCCACGTGGAAGGAGGGTCGGTCGTGCCCCGCGTGCCGCCACCGCCGTTCGGAGGGTCGGCCGTGCCCCACGCACCGCCGTCGCCGTCTCGTAGGGCCTGGCCCCGTGCACCGGCTCTACCGCATGGAAGGAGGCCGGTCGTGCCCCACACGCTGCTTCGCCGTGGAGAGAGGAGGCTCGAGAGACAGAGAGAGGAGGCAGAGTTAGGGTTAGGTTTTCTTTTTATATTTAGTGGGCTGTGTTGGGCTGGGTAAAATGGGTCGTGGCTACAGATGGAGTCTCGGTCCATTTTTGTGCCGTCTTTGCTGTATTTTTTATCCCGTGGCTATTGTGTGATTTTGTTGTAGTGTACACACAGAGCACAACTGCAATGTTAATGGAGCTATCCTGTTGGACATATTAATGTAACAGCCACAAGAGAGGGAGTATATATCATAAGTTGTTTTCAGAATAAAGTGCACAGGTGGTCCTCAAACTAGTTAATATGTGTCATTTATATTCAAAATACTTAAAAAAAACCTCAGTGATTATAAATGAATATGATGTTTCATACACAATCTCTCTAATCAACACCGCCATAACAGTTCATGCAAATGAACTTTATATTGGACTGTTTCATATCCTCTATTCCTCTTAGATAACAAAATGGCAAGCCTTCTCTAACGGATGCCACATCAACACACTAATGGCTCTTTTCGGTACTTTGGATCTAGATGACACAATTCAACAATTGATCCAAATAGTGATATGTTTTAAAGTTAACAGATTAAGATATAACACATGCTTTCACCAGCTTTTTTACTGTACAACAAGCACGTCACCCTGGTATTCACTACCCCTCTCCTATCCCCAGTATGCATTATATAATACCATCATACTTCAAAAGAAAGGCTCACATGACAGAGCCGCTTTGACTGATACCTCGCACGAAAAAAAATATTAGGCAGTACTTTAGTTTGTAGCAATGGGAGGCATCCGGACAAAGGAAGGGAGTTCATGCTCTATGAGTTCCTACAAGTTGTAATGGATATGGATACTACTCCGTATGAGGCCTAACACAGCGTCCTGCCTTGCGTCAACTGTGAGCATGTTGCTCTGACCCGGGGTCATTCCACTTATGAGACTTCTTGGAGGCCGCGGTCATGCATGGTTCAGCTAGGCGGCTGCCCATATGTCTTGCGTGCAGGGCCAGATGGCCCATCCACGAGTCACATGTGTGCTTGGAGTTCCATGACCATCGCCTCATGTGACTCAAGCTCTCAGTTCAGTGTAAGGAAGATACTGAAGTAGCTATGGGCTCCAATGGCAAAGTGGTGACATCTGGACCGATCAGGACGTCTAAGCCATCAACAACACCACGAAATGACGAAGCCCTGCCGATATTACGCTCACATCTCCTCTTACACCATATCCAACCACTATGACCTCCATGTAATGCACAACGGACGAGGAACGATGCACTATTAATGGCACCATGCGTCGATAAGGCCATGCAGCACACCAATGCCTACATTTAGAATAAAATCAACACTTAGTGTTAGAATTCAATAGACACTGCCATATCATATCTCTGAATCAGGTAATCTCTCATCATACTGATGGTTAGAATGCAATAGTGTTGTATTACGATCCATATACACCATCAAGTTTTCTTTCTGTGATCCTGGTAAAGTCTACCAATAGATTCTTTATAACAATAGCTGAAGGTTCCTCATAAAATCATCTCGTAAATTGTTGTGCATACAAGTCGAGCCTAACTCGAATGGGATGCATTAGGGATCGGGATTCAGGAATCAGGAACCACAGTAGTAGGGATTCAGTGGTGTGTCAAATAACTACGATACAACAAGCATGCAGAGACAAGGACAATCCAAGGTAGTTGCTGCTTTGGATAATACTTCTGGATTCGAAGGGATCCCAGCAAATGAATTGCCAATTAAGAGAAGTTTTTTTAGCCTAATGGCTCGTCATTGGACGAGACAATTGCTATTTTGACACTTAGAACAAGTGGCTTCGCCACAATAGCATTAGCTTCATGGGCTTCGCCAAAACAACACTCATAACATCGTCTATCCTTTATTCCTGACTTTTGCAAAGCTCATGTAACCGGATCATAAATGTGGCGAATACAAAGTGTTATCTTCATTAGAGACATAAATAATGTGCACCTTATTCAGCCAGCTACTGACCCTCACTCACCTTAACTTCCAATGTGGGGCTAATCCCACCTCCACTTCACTTCACATGCCTTATGGGCCGAAACAACGACTACTACAGGCTGCTAACGGGCTAGGGTGTTACATTTCTTGAATCTGCTACAAGCAAGGATGTGCCATTGGAACATCAGCATTACACTGAACGAGCATGGATTCTAGCTACGAATGGTTTCGAAAATGCGATTGAACAACACACATGCCTAGTGTTCAACATTAAGTCACCGGTTTCAGTTAGGTTGAATCTCAGAAGAACCATATTCGAATTGTGGCATGGATTCATTTGTCGGTACCATCATGCAAATGTCACCTTCACTATATATCAACCTAGAAAAAAAAATACTCACGTTCCAAGCTGAGAAGCGTGCACAAGATTAATTAAACACTTTAAATTTTATCAGGGCCTAATATAAGACAGGTAGGTAGATTTCTAGAGATGGTTCCCCTCAGAAATCACAATGATATTTTATTACATATATGGTATTCATCTTGTTTATGTTTGTACAAGGCAGATACAACATTGTAACTTCAATGTGGTCGTTAACATTACTTTTATTGAAAATGTTCACACTAAACAATCAAGTGATATCTTTCTTCATGATATATGAGGAGAAGCTAGTACTCGGTTTTTCGGGCAAGAGCCTTGGATGCAATTCCATCTTTCTTCATGATATGTATAATGGATGAAGAATTTTGTGGGAATTCAGTTCAACAGTCACTATTGTTGTTTTCATACGAATGGGATGCATCAGAGGAACAATGTGGTGCCAAGTAGAGATTATACTCTATTTCTCCCGATGGATGAACTGCATGGACTGTTGCTTGTTCCGTGAAAGCAGACCATCTGATCTTCTTCCGTTACATCTTGGTCTATGTTCATCATCTGGTTCCATTTCCTCTTGGTGCGGGAGCAGATGATCTTGCAATCTCTGTGCCACCTTGTTTTCGATTCCAGTATCATTACTTTTCTTTCATATCGATGAATGAGACACACACTGAATAAATTTTTTTTTCATATCGATGAATGGAGCACTCGAACCAGCGGGCGTATGATCCTCTGTCCGGCAGCCTCAAAGGAGCCACAGTAGCAGGTCTACAGTGGCAGAGCTAGAAATTTTGTAGAGCCCGGGCGAACTTCTCAATGCACAAATATCTATCACTAACATTAGCACAGACCAAAAGAAAACTAACTAACTACAGAATTTAGGATTAAGTAGTGTTAATCACTCTGCTTAGCACCATATATACCTGATGTACAGGAAATAAAAAATATTTTCAACCAGCATTGGAGTGGTGACTCTGCCACTGGAGCCCGGGTAGGTGCCAGGATCGCCGGGCCTTGGGACTGCCAGTGGGTCTAGATTTCTCCTTGCAAACGTCCATCCTCCTTGTCATTGAGCCATCAACACAGTGGCCGTGTTCTCCAGCTCGTTGCCGGTAGCCCTTCGACGTGAGAGCAGATCAAAGCGGTAGCCACAAGTGAAAGCTCCCCTCTACCCAAACGGCAACGGATGGAGCATTAATACAGTCATCCTCTGGTGCTTAGCGCCAGATAGTGAGCAATGATGTGCGTATTGTGCTCTGCTTGGAGTACGAGGGCACGACATGGCCAATTAATGAAAACTTGATGACTATATACCAATCTTATTGTCCAGAAGATTCATGAGCTTGACCAGCATGTTGGTTAATTTATTGTGCGTCTAAATGCCAGTGCCTGAACACGTTGCCCTTTAGCATCGTAGTATATCAATCAACCTTTGCCAGGGTGTCTGGGCGTTGGTGTGGGAGATGCATTCAGTGGCTTTCTCTATTGTGCTATAAATATTTTATTTCAATCTAAAATTTATGCCTGCTTACAAAATTATTATAGCTAGTCAGTGTGTCTGAGCCTTGCCGTGGGAGATGCACCAGTTAACTGACTAGTCTGTATTACCGTGAAATAGATGACAAAACCACTAATGTTGACGCTATATATTACAAGTTATTGCTGAGCATTTTTCTTCTTTTCTAATACAAATAGAATTCAAATGAAACTACAACTTCACACTATGTGTGAAAAATAACTTTAGAGAAAACAATTGCTTTCACCTTCATTTGGTTTTCTCAAGTCTCAAGCCAGCATTCAGTCGACCACACCTTCCATTCATAACTTTTCTACCGAACCTCTACCAATTCTAAGGCTAATGGTAATGGAGCTTTCACTTTTAACAAACGACATGGCTAGTCAGCACTTTTCATAACAAGGCAATGGGGAATACTGAAGATATGAAACAAACCAGTTTCACTAAATGAAACTTGGCGCGTACTGTTTCTAATACCTTACACAGCTTTCAATAGTGTAAAACTGACATTTAAGATAGCAGTTTCATTATATATGAAATCTTATAGAACGACATAATGGAATTCAATCACAGGACATGGAAATGAAACATCACGAATGATACTAGCCATATGTGACGTGCTTCACTTCTAATAGATGATATGGCGGCATTAGAAACAACAAAATGAAATGCCCACTGGAAATATCCCTATATCTTCAGAAGCAGCCCTCACTCTAGCACACAATATTGATAGAGCCAGCGTTGCCTGCAAGAAAAAAAAATGAGGGACAGGGTCTTGTGCAGTGTAGTGTCCAGCAATTCGGAGTCACAAAAGCTCAATGTACTATGAGTTGGCACAAGTTGTAACCTTGCCTGTACGTCTGGTCGTTGCCTCCACCATGAGCAGGTATTCCCACATTGAGCCATTCCACTCCTGGGTCTGTCTGGAGATGTGGTTATACATGCTGCCCCTATATATGGCTCCCGCCCATGGTCACATCATTGAACTAGTAGTGCCATGCCAGCTTGGAGTGGAGCTTAGCCGACGACTAGCGTATTCAGTAAGTCGGACGGCTGCAAGGTAGCTATTCTGAAGACGGTGAGGTAGCAATTCTCGGAGAAATGAGCAGCAGCACTACCTTCTCTGATATGCTCCATTAAATTCCTGGATGAGGTGCATGTGCTGTTCTAGAGCATCACTTTTTTTTTGACCGAAGTCAGCAGGGGAGTCCCCTACCTATTTTTTTGTATTAACATGAAAGGTTTATGTACAAGCAGGAGGCCGTAGGCCCAAAGAAGACCCTAAGCTATCACATTCTTGAGTTACATATTACAGATAAAGGCATCAATCAGCAATTTAATAGCAGGTTTAGCTCTAAAAGCAACCTGTTGCAGCTCTATTTTAAAGGAGTTCCTCCAGTAGGCAAAAGACAGAGCTTTGTTGTCAAAAATAATATCATTGCGGTGACACCAAATAGTCCAGTAGCCAACGATTAATATCTCTCTGAAAATCCTCGAGTTAAAGCACTGCCTTGCTGTCAGGAGCATGTCATCGGGGTTGAGCTGTGTGTTCCAAGAAACATTGAGTGATTGCCAGCATCTTCTGCTAAAATTGCATTGGAAGAACAGGTGAAGAATTGTTTCTTCAGTGTTACTTTGACAGAGCACACAGTTGTAGCTGTCCAAGTGTTGGTTCTTTCTTCTTAATAAGTTTCTTGTGTTTAATCTGTCTCTCGAAGCAACCAGAAGAAAAACTTTAGTCTGCTTCTGCAACAAGAATGCCACATCCATTTGAACCATGGGGAAGCTGTGCAGGTCCCAATTAGCTTTAGATAAGCATTTTTTGTAGAGAAGGTATTGTTGCCCCAAATATAACTCCATTGATCATGTGATTCCAGCTCTAGATGAAAAGTTTCCAGATTATTTCTAAGCTCTGTGAGTTGATTGGAGGCTGTGATTGACAAGGGTAGCCAGAGTAGGTTTTCTATGTCACCTTGTATGAAAGCCTTAACTGTGATTTGTTTATTGTGAGCATAATTATATAACTCTGGATATTTCCATCTGAGTACTCCAAAATCCCAAGTATCATTCCAAAAGCTGACAGATATTCCATTTCTAACCGAGCAGGCTGAAATCATAAAGTACTGATTTGCTAGTCGAATTATAGCTTTCCACTAGAATGATCCTTTAGGTTTAATCTCATGTGGAGCCACCTGTCTTCTATAAAGCTGCTGCCATGTCAAGTGTACCCATAGTAGATCATGGTGGTTATAGAATTTGTCCAGAAATTTCAGGAGCAAGGCATTATTGTGTGCTCCGAGATTGATAATGTCTAGTCCTCCTTGCTCTTTAGGTCTGCAAGCTTTTTTCCAGGAGACCGGACAGCCCCCTTTCGATGAATATCCCCTCCATGCCAAAGTTCATGCATCCTATATTTGTCAATTTGATCAAGAATTGTGGCTGGTACTTTAAGGGTGCACATGTAGAAAGTAGGCAAAGCAGAGATCACAGAGTTAACCATAAGCGATCTGCCTGAATAAGAAAGCAATCTGTTCAAACCAATTAATCTTTTCTCCACCCTTGTCAAAATTGGCATGAAATCAGTAATCTGTAGGTTTTGTTGTACCCAAAGGTAGGCCTAGATAAGTAAATGGCATTGTTCTAACTTTGCATCCTAAGGTGTGGGCAAGATGCTTGAGCCTTCTCATCTGTCATGTTAATTGGCACAAGAAATGACTTGTCATAGTTTACATGAAGTCCAGTAGAATCAGCAAAAGACCTCAGTAGACTTTTGAGCACCATTAATTGTTTAGCATCACCTTGCATAATAATCAGGGTATCATCTGCATATTGAACAATTAGGAAATCTCCAGGAAAATCAGCATGTATAGGATGTAGTAACAGATTTCTAGCAGAAGCTTCATTAATAATAGACTGTAAAAGATCAGCAGCTAAGACAAACAGCGAGAGGAGACAAAGGGTCCCCCTGTCCGACCCCTCTCCGGCAATTGAAAGGCCTCCCTGGTACTCCATTTAACAGAACAGAGGATGTTCCAGAACGAGAGAATCTGATGTATCCAAGAAATCTAAGTTTCGAGAATCCTTTGGCTCCGAGCATAGCAAGAATAGTTTGATGCTCCACCTTGTCAAAAGCTTTTTCAAAGTCCAATTTCAAGATTATAGTTTCCTTTTTTGACTTCTGGCAAAAATGTAGAAATTGATAGGCCCAAGCTAAACAATCTTGTATGGTCCTCCCCTTTATGAAACCATATTGATTTGTATGCACAACTGTCAGTATTACAGATTGAAGTCTGTTGGCAATCAATTTAGTGAGAAGCTTTAAAGAAGAATTCAGCAGAGAAATAGGCCTGTAATCATTCACATTTTGTGGGCTGTCTTTCTTGGGGATTAAAACAATAAAAGAACTGTTGATGCTTCTGATGTCCAAGTCTCCTTTAATAAAATCAGAGCAGAGTCTTTTGAAGTCGGGCTCAATAATTGACCAACATTTCTTCATAAAGGCCCCATTGAAGCCATCAGGTCCTGGAGCATGATCCGAAGGCATGTCGGATAAAGCAGACTTGATTTCATCATCTCGTAAATGGTGCATCCAGGTTTGGAAGATTACATCCGTGAATAAGCTGATCAAGGTTATATAGCATTGTAGGGAATTCAGATAAGCCCAGTCTTTCCTTGAAGGACATCCAGAGTGCATTAGCCTTTAAGTCATGTTCCTGAATAACAGAACCATCCGACAGGGTGAGTTGAGCAATCATATTTGACCTGTGCTTTATAGTAGCCATGGCTTGGAAATACTTTGTGTTTTCATCCCCAAATCTGACCCATCGTATTGTGGCTCTTTGTTTCCAATATATTCTCTTAGCTTCCAAGGGGCTAGCAAGATGAAGCTTGAGAATTTTCCTGAAATTAGATTCCATTGTAGACAATACTCTTTGATCTTCTAGACCATCCAGGAGTGCAATAACCCAGTTGGCATTGTTGATCTTTTTATTCAGAGAAGAAAACTGTTTGCTCCAAGTTTTAAGACCTTTTCTGACTTGTTTAAACTTTGCATTCAGTGTCTTTGCAGCATTACTGAAAAAAGGAGTTGACTACCAATGCTCCACTGTTGGAAGAAAGGTTGCCATGTTCAGCCAGTAATTCTCAAATCTGAAGATTGAGGCTTTGGGTATGCTTGTGCCAACTGTAATCAAATAAGGAATGTGATCCGAAAGAGGTCGAGATAATGGAGACACTGAAGTATCTGGATATTGTAAAGTCCAATTTGAAGAAGTGAAGACCCAATCCAATTTTTCTAGCAGAGGGTTATCCTGCATGTTGCTCCAAGAGTAAGCTCTTCCTTGAAAAGGTATTTCCACTAAGTCCAGATGATTAATTATATCATTGAAAACCATCATGTCATTTGTATTTCCACCAGGTCTGTTTCTGTTGGCAGGACTACGCATGAGGATGAAATCACCCATTAGAATCCAATCTTCAATGTTACTGCAGTCGAAATTATATAACCAGTTTGTGAAAGTAGCCCTATCAGTTGCTGAAGAAGGTCCATAGACATTTGTGAGATGGAAGGTAACTCCGTTAGCCAGATAAGTGAATTTCATCGTGATAGCAGCAGCTTATGTAGAAGATGATAAAAAAAGCCCGTAGTGCTGGAGTGTTCCACCGCGGGGCTGCCAAAGACAAGCTACAGAGGAGTGCACATGAATTCCAACACAGACCTACACCAAGCAGGAGTGATAGTCGTTTACAATCCCAGTGTTCAATTATCCACTGTGTTTGCGTTTATAACAAAACACCGCCCAAATGTATCTGTCTCCATAGTCTCAAATTTGTTTCTCCATTCATGTTACACAACTCTCACTAGGCAAAAGAAAAACTATGTTTAATTAATATTAGAATAATGAGGCTTAGTTACTACATTTGTTTTCATTCCCATACTGAAGCATATGGTAGATGTTCTTGTGATAATTCAACAAAATGTTCAAACAGTCCTAGTATCATGACACACGTATGATCATTTAACGCATTGCTCTCAGCAGTATAAAGACCATATCTTATAGATCCAAGTAACTTGCCTCAAATATTTATTGACAACATGATAGGTTTCAAGTAGTGTATGTAGGAACCCTGTAGGAGAACAAATGATTACGGTCCTGTCATCCGTATAAGAACATACCTTCTTCAATTTCCACGGGATACATACATGCTGATGCAGACAACAGCTGTAGTCTTTCTTATGTTGAACCAACTTTCGCAAGTACGGAGGAAAGATGGCGATAAAATGTGAAGACCTAACCAACAATGTTTTGGTGTAAAAGAATGTATGACATAAATGACACTTCTTCCATCCAATGTTTATCGACAACATAAGTTTCAAGTATTATAGAAACCCTGTACATGAAAAATGCTAATACGGGCGTATCAGCCATCTAACCTATAAGAAGTACTCCCTGTCTGTCTTCCATGGGCACACAGAAGGACAATTCAGATAACAGTAGATGGAGAATGGTTATGAAGTGCAGATGCTTATCCAAGTAATTTAACCAATAATGTTGTTGAGATATTTTGGCTGGAATGCATGAGTTTAAACGAAAATGTCAGGTTGAGAGTAAGAGACCGCTATTTCTATCAGCTATGGTCTGTTTTCTCCATGGACAACTATCAACTTCATATGAATCATCTGAGCCATAAAAAATTTATTCTACTGATATAATTGACGCTCCTGGATATCTGTTTGTGTAGGAGAATAGAATTGGTGGGATGTGATGATTGTATTCCAGGCCATCGCCCGATATAGAATTGGTGGGATGTGTTGTGACCGGATCTAGCCACCATGCCACGCTACCGGCTGTCCGAGAAGGGGCCGGCCACTGATCCGGCCGTCAAAGAGGGGTATGGCCCCGGATGCAACCGCGCTCTAGGCCACCGAAGAACCCTCGGGTCACCGAGGGAGAAGGGGAGTGCCGCTGAGCAACTCATCGTCGGGGATGCGCACCACCCACTGGAGGGGACGGAGAAGGAGGCTGCCGCATTCCGCATCTGACCGGCCGCTTGCCGAAGGGGAGGGAGGCTCACCTCACGCTGCCCCTGGCCAGCCACCCATCGCCAGGGTTGTGCCGCCTGCCGAGGGGGAGGGAGAGGGAGGGCCACCTCACGCCGCCCCTCGGTGGCCGCCCGTCTCAGGGGTTGCGTTGCTCTCTGGAGGGCTGGGAAGAGGAGGGGCACGCCGCCGGGAGAACGAGAGAGAGAGAGAGAGAGAGAGAGAGAGAGAGAGAGAGAGAGAGACTAGTTGGTCAATGTGGCACACTGGGGGAGTGAGATGATGGGTAGGGTTTGACTATATTTATATACAATTTTTTGATGAGCTGGGCTATATTAACAATAGTTGCAGTTCATTTTGCCAACCGTGGCTAAAAAGAACTCAATGGCTACGGTTGCAACGTGGCCCGCAGTTAAAGGGTTCTGGCTCAATTGCCACAATTCATAACATCAACCGCAGCTAATGAGCCCTCTATAGCCGCAGTTAATGCATATTGTAGCCCGCCCCTCACTGTAGCTATGATCCGTTTTACATACCACAGTGACGAGTTTTTATGAGGCATGGCTATAGTGCACGATTGTTATAGTGAATTATATTTGTCGTACAGTACAAAATAAATCCTATCATGTCCACATCGATGTATTTCTATTTTCTCCTCTTGAGCTTGTCTACGTCAAGGAGTTCATAAATATTTTAGCAATGACACTACTTTTCTTAAATCAAGAGTTGCTTCTCCAATTCTATTTGTCTGTAGAGTACAAAACAAATCCCGCCGTGTCCACCTCGAAGTATTTCTCCTCTAGTGTTGTCTATGTCATGGAGTCCACAAATTCTTTAACAATGTCACAACTTTTTCCTGTACTAGCCAAATTTCATCTGGGTTTGGTGAACTACAGTAGTGTCATTTTTGCTCTACACAACGCTATTAGTTTTGGTTTACAGGTATTTCATTCGATATCTTTATTTTTCTACAGAATTTTATTCTGAAATTTCGCATTCCTGTCTTCTCTAGTCTTATATTGCCTTATTTGTTTCTTTGGCTCCTCTGTGCACCAACTCATGACATATAGTGCTTGTGGAGTCCATGTCAGCAGCATCATCTACAAAAAAGAATCAAAACAGTGTTCCATTGTTATAGCAGGATAATATATAAGGATGGATTAACAGAAGCACGGACAGTGTGGTCACACCTTGACTTCCGATGTTGCGTTCAAGGAGGCCTTTGAAGGGGATGGCGAGGGGAGATCAGGAGAATTGAACGACGACTTGTCTGGATTGGGTGTGTGGGACATGTGTGGATTGGCAGGGCTGGCCGGCTGGGTTTGGATAGGGCAGCTGATGGAACTGGGTCCCGGAATAGGAGAGATGATGCTACTAATTAATATAATTAGCTTTTAAAATAGAACCATTAGACCACTTCTCTTTTTTTTTGAAGGATGTACTCGTATTTATGAATCAGTAAAACCAGAGTACATGAAGGGAGACTTCTCCCTTGATTACAAACACACATCATCTGAGCTACATAGCTGAATCCAATAGAGTGCCTATGGGGATTTGCACTAAGATATGGCGAAACTGACCCCATGCATGGAAGAGTCAAAGAAAGGCAAAAATGATGAAAAGATGGAGTGAACATTACACGGATGGTGTGGATGCCCTTTTCGGGGACTCGCGGTGATATGGGATAGAGAGTCCCACGTATAACCACGACATTGACATCTTCTAGTGGCCTCCGAAGTGCTCTCCGCTTGACCTATCGGTGGTCCCTCCGACTGCCTCCACGGACTTGGCACTTGAGGTTGTAAAGCTGGGAGTTGTAGATCTCGTAGATGCTTCTTTAGGCTCAAGCGAAACAAGTGTGGTAGGTGGCACCCCATCATTGAATCCGAGGAGCTCGGACGAAGCTCAACCCGAACGAAAGAGGTGTCGAGAGAGAGGTAGTCCCTTCCGCGATCAAAGATTGTCCAACCTAAAATTACCATTAACTTGCTTTGAAGACATGCTTGGATACTAGGTGGAGTTCTCACAACACTAGGAGATGCAGGTCTGTCTTCCCCGAGTTCTGCACACTAGAGCGCCTATTCGGACGTCCAGCAAGCATCGAGAGGACATGGGATTGTCCTCGTCGGCTCGATGGGTGACCTCGCCACCGAGAAGGACCAGCTTGTCGAGGGGGCCTTCCTCTCCTGCGCCAAGGGTGTACTTTACAAGAAAGGTCGGCGTAACAGGGGAGCCTTCCTCTCGATCTTTGGTCGAGATGTCCCCATGGTCCGAGAGGGTGGTGGAGGAGCTCTATTCACGTGGTAGTGGAGCCGGGACGGGTGGAGGTGAATTGTGAGTGAGTCGTCGGAGGGGGATTGTCACCGGGAGGGGAGTGAGTCGAGGGTGGTAGGGGAAATGGTGGATGGGGTCGGTGGAGAGTCCAAAGTTGGGCCTCGGTGTGGGACGAAAGCAGGTTGGGCTCATGAGGGTGGGCCAAAAAAGGAAAAAAACATTAAAAAGAAAAAAGAAAAAGGTCACTATTCATCATGCTACAGTGCTAAAATATCATGTTCGGCAGGATTTGGGGGTGGGATGCGGCCGACCCGACACACCATGTAGACTCGCCCCTGGATGTGGTTGGTTCGGAGAAGGGGTGGTGGAGGAGGGGGTTTTGGCGAGTGCAAGGAGTAGATCTGAGCGTTGCTGGCGCGGATCCAACCCTAGTCGACGCAGATCCGGCCTTAGGCTGGCTAGGGGGGGGGGTTGGGAGCATGTACGTGGTGAACGCATTCCGTGCGTGAGCGGAGTAGGGTGAGAATGGCTCGCGTGCATTTTGTTGTATTGCAAATGTAGTACCATTCCTTGGCGAGCACACTATATTTCAGGAGGGGCAGAAACACATCATCACCGGTGGACCCCGGATATGGGACATGCCATATATACCACACATGCACATAAAAAGATCCAATTCGAGAGACATGCAGCAGGACTAGCTGAATTCGCAACCAGTTCCTGTTGTATACCATCACTTATTCAGCTTGTATATGGGACTAGGAGGTTTCATGAAATATAGATGCACTTGAAACCTTTCTGTGCCGTATAGGTGTATCAATTGATCCATCGGCAATGGTCAAATATGTCCATTTTGCTACTCTTGAGCATCGGTTCATCGAGCTAATTGAGCAATGACGAGCTGCACTAACAAGGACATAGCATGCGAGATCTAATGATCTTTTAGATACAAGGTCCCAGTGTGTGTGATTAGGCAGGGCCAGAGGGTGCTCTGCTCGAGAGGCATGACATCGTGGCATGGTGGTGCCAACACTGCCGCCCTCCTATTATCAGCGCTCCATTACCACCTTTTCCAGGTGGGGACGCGCCCCACCTCCGTTCTCTAGGTGCCTTGTCGCTGTGGAGGAGGGAGTTGAGTGGCTTGTGTGCCTCCGGCGCGGGAGAGAGAGAGAGAGAGAGAGAGAGAGAGAGAGAGAGAGAGAGAGAGAGAGAGAGAGAGAGAGTTATTCTTTTTGCTGTGATATCAAGGTTGAAAAAGCAGTCTTGTTCACAACATAGGTATTAAACTAACATACCGGGACAACATGTGTGTTTTCACCAAACACACATTTTAATTCTTTAGCAAACATTCAATTCCTAACACGCAAGTGGGCAGACTTCCCTTTTGTAACCTCTGCTCATGATAAGTCTACATTACACTTCAGAAGCAACATAGATACTAGAACACAAGAAGCACGAGAGTGTTGTCTCACAAGAAAAGAGAGGGAGGAGCAGGATATGTACCTATTTCATGTGTATGTATGTGGTCATCTGCCCTTGTGTAGTACTAAAGTGTGGCGATGGGAGGTATCCGGACAGCGGATGAGGGTGAGGCAGATGAGATAAAATTGGTACGACTAAGATCACGTTGACAGCCATCGCAACCAATCTGTAGTGCAGAGTACTACTCACCTGCAGAACTTGAAACAACTCCTGTCGGAGCCTGGGCGCCCTATTCCAGTTCACACAGTTGCAGGAAATCAAAGAGGCCAGCACTACAGCTGCCTCGGCAATCATCAGTTTTGCATTGCATTAGAATGAAAAAGAACATATCTAGAAATATGTGATTCAGATTTATATATATGATACATTAGTCTGAATCTGTTCTTCATTATCCACCTCTTCCCTTGCCAAAAGAAGTCCACATCTTCTCTGTAATAGTACTGCCACTATGATGCTACAAGAATTTTGTACATTTGGCTGGTGCATCAGAAAAAGAAAACAGCTGCCATGTGACTGTTGGATGATATTGGGTGCAAGTACCACATCGTGGTCATGTTGGATGTTCGTTAGTCAGGATGTTTGATAGATTTGCCACTGTTGGTCGTTTATACGCACCTACTTATTTACCACAAGACAACGGTGTACAATTGTAGCACTTTTCCCTTGGAGTATTCCAAGGTTTAATCAAATCCACAGAGAACAAGCAGAAATTTTACTATTATTTAAATACTAACTAAAGCAGCAATGGTTGTGTGTTGTGTGAATGACAAGGATTAGAAATAAGAATCACTAAAAAAAGGTTTTACAAGATAATTAAGGATTCTCTCCTTATTATTGATTCACTACATGCAACTTCTAATTATTAATTCATACGATATACTTAATTATACAAGACATGGTGGTTTCATTCACCTGGCCCTATCACGGCAGGGGCTATTACCTCCCCACTGGTTTCTTACTCTATATGATGATTTATAGCATAACCAGACTTCTAGGTACACTAGTATGATTCATGAGTAGTTGTGTTCATGCTCATTGTAATTTAGGCATATCACATAGACTTAATATATCAAGAGAGTATCATAAGACTGAGACTTTACATAGCTAGATCCCCGCACTAGACAAGAGAACATGAGACTACCTACTCATCCTTTCATTGAACATGGTGGAAGGATGAGGAATAGTGCATGGTTGCACGAGTGTCGGTCGGTCAGTCATGTGCCGATCGGCATCACCTTTCTTCCGGTAGATCTGGTCGGTATTCGCTGCCACTATCCACTATCTTGATACCCTAATTATGCAATATTTTCTCTTCATGATCGTCGTCCCTTCCATCGTTATTTTCTCCTTCTTTTATCCTCGAAAATTCTAACCTAGGCGGCCATTGACTCCGACTCATCGGATTGCTTCCTTCTAACTCTGATTGGGCTCTGTTATTCGACTTTCAACGGTGGTGCCGATCGGCACTAGGAGAATTCCGATCGGCACGGCCCAGCAAATCTCTTGTTATCTTTCCTTTTCCAACTTTTATCCATAATTCCTCTGTTTTCTATCTATTTCCTATAATACGCACAGACACAAGGCAACTACGAATATATGCCATAATTGGGGTTAAATGTTAGCTAAATCTTCAAATTAGGACGCAAAACATCCCTTGTTAACACTTAGATTAAGTACTTACAAACCACCAACGGTTGACACTTCAAATTAGGAGGCAAAAGGTATTATGAGTTGAATTCAAAATTATTGTTTCCTAGGTTAAAATAGCGATGTCAAAATTTTACTAGTGGTACTAATACTAACTTAACTAGTTAGTAAGTCAAAAACACAACCGGTTCTTGTATCTCAATCATCTTTTTCATCCTAAGGTCCACATCCCGACTCCTTAGATTCCCATGTTTCTATCGGAAAGCATGACCGTGTGCCTGGCGGCTTGGCCAGCTCCAAGCATGGGGGCGGTTGAGAACTGTGGCTGCTGGCACACTAAAGAAAAGTGCACAACTATAATGAGGGTCAAAGTATCTCTGTAGCACTGGAATGGTCTCCCACCACTACACAGCCATAGCTAAAAATGAATTGAAACAACAGCGGTGCAGGAGAGCAGCCACCAAAAAAAAAAGACGGTAGTGACGTGCGATGATATCTCCTACCGCTACAAGGCAGCTGGAAAAATAAATAAAAAAATAGATTTGGCGACCAGCCGCCTGCGAGGTCACCGTATCTGCAGCACGATGCCGCCCCCACCTGTGAGGTGGTTGAATCCGTTTGTCGCCATGGCAGCAACGCACAGGCTGTCATGCATAGGCCGCCGTGCACACTCACGCGCCATGGCCATCATGCCACTGACAGCTGCACCCAGAAGAGAGAGAGAGAGAGTGATGATGATGATGATGGAGAGATAGAGTTAGGTAGGAGTAGGAGTAGGACTGACATGTTTTTGTTTTTGAGAAAGTGACCTTGGTGGCCTTAGTGGCGAGAAAGCACAATCCCTATGGTCTCGCCTCATTGCTTGAGGGAATGATACATGGATCAATGATGTGGAAGTATTTTTTAGAGGCTAACAAAATATGTTATAGGCCTCTAAAAATTATCTCTCTCTCTCTCTCTCTCTCTCTCTCTCTCTCTCTCTCTAGTCTCTGCTAAGCCAAAAGAGATAGATCCACCATTTCCCATCGCCCGTCCACGACCACTCGAGCTGCTCTACTCCACACCCTTCAATCTACGGTGGCGGTGGAATCCATTAGTTCAAGGGCGGCGGGATCTGTGCACGTGGCGGTGTGGGTCTCAACGACAGAGGCGATGCGGCACGGGGTTTGTGCTTGTGACCTTGACGGTGAGAGCGATGCAGCCTCATCCGACAATGGCTGCGGGACCGGTACGCCTTGTAGCTATGACATCCATGCGTGAGAAGGCCACAGGATCCACGGTGGCGGTGGGATCCATGTGCGTAGTGGTTGCTGCATCCATGCACTCAGAGGACACTACCTCGACGTCAGCTATAGTAGAATCCATCCACAATGGCGGAATCCATATGCATTCGCCGGATATCGATGAAGCCCCGACTCCCATGTCCATCTCCGCCCAAATACGGTTACGGCCCCAGCCGTGTTTGAGCAGGTCCAGCCTCGAGCTGGAGCGCATGAGCGTTTAGAGCAAGGACCCATTGAGAGGGCGGGAATGCTTGCCTCTACCAAGGATGAGGCGTGGCCTCATCTTCCTCCCTCCTCTCGCTCCACCTCCCGTGCTCGCGTGACCTTTTGGGATCGCCAGGTTATCATTTGTCACCTCCGGGCATAGCGGAGCTCAAGGGGTTTGTGACTCATCAGCGGTGAGCCACGGTCCGGCGGGGCGGCGAGGGCGTCGTCGTGGCCGAGGGTAGCAGGAGGGTGGCGGGGAGGCTCGACAGCAGAGGTGGATGGACCGGACTAGTTAGTGGCCCTGTATCATGATGACGGTGGCGGCGGTGGGTGTAGGCGGCGTGGGGAGGCGGTGATGCGCCGTCGGCCGTCGGGGGTGGCTGCAGGGGGTGGTCGGTGCATGGCAGCAGGCGGCTCCATGACCCAAGAGAGTCGCGATGGGTGGCGACCGGTGGGGGCAGGGGCGGTAGTAGCGGCCATCATCGAGGAAGAAGGAGATGCTCGTTGGGCTGTTGTCGTTGCCCGTGTGGTTAGGGTTTGGGGATGGGTCGAGGTTTGGTCATAACCCACATTTTCCATTTCTTTGTTGGGAATTATGCCTCCCCTTATATGGAGAGAGGAGTCTGTCATGTTTGGTGCCAGAATCACAAGTACCGCATCCATGGCCCACCATTCTGATTGCATATCTTGAGATATCACATTAATAAGCACACATAGAGTGCAACAACATGTACAGATTGTTTTTACTCTAAAACAAGCATTCAATTTCAAGCACGTAACTAGGCCACCTTCCATTCACAATCTCTCTGGTAAACCCTGTACGCATTATATATACCAGCATCATACTTCAAAAGCAACACTCACGTAAAAGAGCAGCAGCGTTGCCTGATGCCTCGCAAAACAAAAACTTGTGAGCACTTTTAGTTTGTAGCAATTGGAGGCATCGGGACAGAGGAAGGGAGTGGGGTGGCTCATCCAAAATGCGCAATATAGCCTCTTTCTTCTGTGGGATCCTACAAGTTGTACCAAATACTACATAGGAGAACTACCTCAGCTAGATGCCTTGCCTCAAACTTGTGCAGGCTGCTCCGGCCCCCAGCAATTCCACCGATGATGAGACTGATTGGAGGCGGCAGTTACCCATGATTCAGCTAGGCAGGTGCGCATATGTCTCACACGCATGGCCACATCGCCCGTCGATTAGTCGCAAGCCTTCTTCGAGTTTAGCCCACCACCACTGCCTCTTGTAACTCGACCTCTGAGTTCATTGTAAGGAAACTGGTGAAGTAGAAATGTGCTTTCTTCTGCTGAGATACGTACAGAGCTGTATTAGGATGACTGGCGACTTTGTAATTTTTGGTTTTCTGGTAACCCTTGTTAAGATAATTAAGAAACGAAAATATTAATAAAAGAACAGTAGGGGATGAATCCCTTCCCGTTTCATAAAAAAAATAGTATGAACGTGTGGGAACCACAGTAGCAGGACAGATAGTAGGGCGTCAAGTAACTGCGGTACAACAAGCATGCAAAGCCATGGGCAAACCAAGGATGCAGCTGCTTGGAATTTCTCAATTCTATGGTCTTCATTTCTCAATATTCCGCAACCTGTGTAGCTGCCCACGCATTTGCGCGGCTGGATCTTTTGTTTCAGAAAGATCAATAAGAGGTTACCTGGATGGTATTCCCTGCTTGTGCTCCTGCAAACAATTTTAAGAATTAATTGTTCTATACGCGACAACCTGGATAAAATAATAGGTGCACAATTCCTTTCCATTTTGATTCAGTTAATGAGAATTTTAAAAAGTTTCAATGTTTTTCATGTTTTCTTGATTATCCGAATAAGATAATAATTTTCTTATAATAAGCATATTTAGTTTTCTGTTCTTGACTTCTTACTCTAATAAATGATTTCTGAACAACATAGAAAGTTAGAAAGATATTTTTAATTTATGGGGCTTGCCACACAATTTAACAGTTCGTTTTTTGAACTATTTGTATCCTCAGCTCTTCTTTCAAGCAAGATGTCGTTTCTGATCTAAAAGTTGCTAAGTCAAATTGTTGAAAGAAAAAAATGTAGCGGAAGAATAATTGGGTTTACCTAGTACCATTATTTTCCTATGTACTAACGAAAGCTGAATTAAATTATTGTGATGGAGAAAAAAATGTTGGCTCTAATTAACTTGCGTCTAACGAATGAAGCAGGTAAGTTCCATACTTGATCTGCCACGTTGTTGCAGGTGTGAGCGAACTTCCGGTCGTTGCTTGTCCAACGTGCAGTTGCTGCTTTGTTTCTTGTTCATATATATATACCACCATCATATTGCAGAAGCAACACTCACACGGTGACACACAATAAGGCAGCAGCGGTGCCTCGCAAAACAAAAATACTTGTGCAGTACCCTTAGTGTATAGCAATGGGAGACATACGGAAACAACAAGCGATTGAAGTGGGGCATCTCGTCCAAAATGGCCACGAAGGGCTCTGCGTCCTATCGGTTCCTACAGACTGTAATGGGTACTACTAAGAAGAAGAGCCATGCGAACGCGTTGCCTTGCCTCAATCATCAGCAGACTGCTCTGGCCATTCCACAATTGTGTAAGCTTGGTCGACGCGGTCATGCATGCTTCGGCTAGGCTGTTGTCACTAACGCCCTCGCACATGTCCGCAACTCCGCATCACCCATGCAAGGTAAGATCCGCGGTGCAACCGGAAACAAAAAGGAGACGGACGAGGCACTCCAATTCATCACCAACCTGAACTAAATGCTGGGATGATTGCCGCGTACACAGTCCAAGTATTGTTTGACTTTTATGCATTGTGTTCTAATTTTCCAATTAAAAAACCCATTATATCTTCCTCTCCATTATGCATGGTCTGCATACATTATGTTGTCAAGCACCACATTTCACTACTAGGATTCGACCCTACAACATTGGGCGTTTTGGGCCTGTAAAAATCGGGCATTTTAGTGTGCTACTATGCACATGTTATTGCAGGGTCGGACCAGTAATAGCCGCCAGGAATTCCCGCTATTATAGGAAACCCAACAATATCGGGCAGCATGACATTAGCTGCCCGATATTTGATGCAATACAATCAACAAGATATTTATGTTCTACATCAATTATTACAAAAATTAAAACATCCTGCAGATTAATGAATATTAGCAGGAAAACTGTACTAATGCCATACAGATATTAAAGTGAACACACTTTATTTATATACTGTTTATATTTGTAAACTTTCTATTAATTATTCTTGGTATATAGATTGTGCTAGAGACGAAATAAAGTGTGCCTAACATACTAGTAAAGTGTTCTATGGAGTATTTATCCTCTATTTTCGGTAACGTGCCTCTACAATGATTTTCCAGTTTCACCAGCGTTCCAAAATGACGAAGAACTCCATAAGTGTACAGCTATGCTCTTCTTCAATTAGTTTTCGACAATCCTTTCAATACTAGACATGGGGTCTGAAATGAACAGGCCTATAACAAATTTATATGCTTTATCCGTTTGCCAAAACTTTTGTAAACATAGTGGAAAACGTTAGAATTAAATATTGTAGCACGTTTTTAACACCGTAACAATAACATACTATAGCCACGCTTGGGGGGAGGGGGCTCTACAGCTGCGGTCAGTCCCAACCGTGGCTATGTTTTCGAGGCGACAGGTGAAAATAGATCAACCATGGCTTATCTCAATAGTCATCATCTGCAAAAAGTTAGGATTTTTTCAAGACTTAGTTGAAGATATAATTTTTGCTCTCAGTGCAGGTTGCCGAATCAACGACCATCCAACGATATCATTAAGGTCATTGACTCGTATGTCAACATGTTTAAAACATCCAGGGATGTGATCCATGCTACCACACTCATCTCACTTAGTCTGCTTTCATTGTCGAGCATGGATAGACCAATGAGACGGGAGAAAAATAGAGGGGATAAGGGGAGTAGAGGAAATTGGGGGTAGTAGAGAGAAGGAGAGAAAAAAGAGGAAAGAGCGGAGAATAGAGGGGAACAGAGGAGGAAATAAAGGAAAGGGGTGAAGTAGAGAGAAAGGGAGAAAAAAGGAAAGAGAGGAGAAAATAGTGATCTAGCCATGAAATAGAGAAATAGAGGGCGAAAGTAGGGAAAGAAAGGAAGAGAGGAGAAAATAGGCGAAATTTCCGATAGCTACCATTTTATATGGCTACCATGCATGTAAAGGCAATAGTCATAGTATATCAGTCAACAAAAACACCAGTCAATTCATCATAGGGCACATAACAAATATCCATGGATTGATCGCACTTTGATTGATCAAGCTCGGATTGAGGTACCCAACCTTCCAATCGGGTCTGCTGTATTTCTTCTTTTGATATGTTGAATTCAAGCAACAGAAAAAGCACAAGGCAATATATAACCTGTATTTCAAAAAGTAGGAAATATGAAAAAGATGGATGGAGACACTTGCATGCATCACAAGGTTATGAAGGTCATATCCATTTCGCTGAGCCAAAACATAGTGTGGATATCATTAAAATATAGTCCAAGAGTCGAGTCAGCGGTGTCGTTGAACAGTACTTTGGAAGCTTACAAGTGATCACATCCAATCCTTTTGTTGCCGCTATGTACCAGTCGTGCAGCTTCCGCATCTCCCACGGTAGGTTTGTAACATCTTTTTAGATACGAGGGGTTTGCTAAACATGAAATTCGAAAAATCCTCATTCTCGTCATGACCCTCAAATATGTCATCTTCTACTGTAGCAATTGATGAGGATCTATGATAGGTGTGATTGATTGCATGGGTCCCTTTCGCTCGAAGTATTTCGTGACATGTTCAGGTTGCGGCTTTGATGGATCTCCCCATCCCCCTCCCCCTCCACCCGCCCGCAGGCCTAATATTCCTAGGAATTAGTGGAATAAACTCCTTCTGAAGAGGCTCGATAATCTGAGGCTCTTTATTCAAGGGGACATGTTGCCCTTCAGACTCGACGAAGGGGACTATTTGTTGTTGAGGCTCTTCATAGCTGGATACTATGGCAGTTTTTTGCTGTGGGGGTCTGCGAGTATAGGACTCATAACCACTAGCATCTGCTAGCAGGACTACATGAGCAGCTCACACCACCACACCTCGGAGACCTTGCTGACCACAACAGTTAACAAAAAGATGGAGAGCCGACGCCCAATTTTGCGCAGTATTCATGGCTAGAGAAGCAGGACACACTATTTCATCTCTACAAACCTGTGACGCTTTGCATGGAGACCCGTTGTCACCAGCTACTGTCAACTTTCCTGACACGTCCCACTCTCACAGCACAGCATATATCCAGACCAATATTCAAACAGCTGTGAATCTGTCACTATCCCATTGTACTGTGGACTTTTATATATAGATAGAATGATGATGCATGGGCGAATGGGCGAAGGTGTACCTGTGTCGTGCGGTATAGCTATCGACCAGATCCATGAAAGGAGAACCAATATGTTTGCTCTCGAATCATACCTATAGGCCAATATATAGGAGCCATGGGCAGGATTTCGACCTTTAACAAAAAAAAAACGTATGTGAAACATGTCTTGTTTGACAAAATGCTAACTGAGATACAGGTGCAGCAGTAAATTCGTAGCCAAGTTGAAGAAAATGCCACCATGGAAATGGTACATGAGACACCATGGAAAATATTGTTGTTAATCAATTACCATGGAATAGGTGCATTTTGCCAAAATTGATATATTTGTGAACAGAATTTAGTTGAACCATATATAGTCATTTCCATGGAAAAGAGTTATATTCAGATTACTTCTTCATACCATTCTCCCTCATCAAACATTATATGAATGTAAGAAAGGCATGTTCCTCGATTTCTTCTTACGATGGAAGGCATATGATATGAGTAGAGAAAGGGAGTGGAGCAGCGGATAGATGCAAAATAATGGCTACATGAACCATAAGTCCTGTTGCATTATTCAAGGCCTCACCAATAATTGTCATCGGAACATAAGCATCGTACTCAAATCACACTAGTAGAAAACCGCACTGTAGCGGTGGGTATGGCCACCCGCCGCTACGAGTGCGCAGCTAAAAAGCAATGGTTGTAGCAACGGGTATCCGGGATTAGGAAGCCAGCCACCGCTATAGTCGAAGTAGCCAAACAAAAAAAAATTGGGGCTTCATCGGGCCCACCTCACAACGCAGCCACTCCACCGGCGTCGCCAAGCGCCGCCGCCGCCACATGGAGGGGACCCGAATCCGCTACTGCCGCCACGTGGAGGGGACCCGGATCCGCTACCGCCGCCTAGACAGGGGCCGGATCCGCCCCCAACCCCCCTTCGCGTGCGTCGCACCATCCACGGCCCCACACCGTGGCGCCGCCGCCGCTGGAAAGGGGGGCAGATTTGCGGGCCCCGCGCACCACGCCTGCTGAGCCAGCGAGCGACGGCCGGCGAGAAGAGGGGCGGAGGGCGGAGGGCCGGTCGTCGGTGAGGGTAGGGGTGCCGGGAGGAGGAATGGCCACCGGCGAGGATAGGGAAGCGGGAGGAGGCGGTTGGTGGGGGCTGCGGTGTGGGGGGGGGGACTGAACTGAGGGAGGTGGAGGCGGCTGGCAAAGGGAGAGAGACGAGGAAGGTGTAGGGTTCTTTTTATTTGGTGCCAAGTAGGGTTTGGGGCACTGTGGGTTAGGCCCTTTTTAGCGGTGAGCCGTAATTTGACCTCCCTCTAGCGGCTGGTGCAAAGTAACCGTAATTTTTAGCAGCGGATCACGATAACTAGCACCGTTACGCGATTTTCGCTGCCACCACTACAGTACCGATTTGTGGTAGTGTCATACACTGTCAGGATCTGGCGTCGTTACTGCTAAATCTTCGTCGTGTACCGTGCTTTGGTACACGGCAAAGGCTCCTTCGCCGTCAGGGCTTGCTGCCGTCGGCCCTTCGCTGTGGGCCAGTGGCACACGGCATCTTACAGTTTTCCAGTCTGGCAAGGTTTATTCAAAAGTACTTGAGGTCATCACTGTTGCAAAGATTTATAATGATATTTATTTAAGGAAGAGCTACATCTCAGCGGGCTCTACGACCAATCAAACCTGGACTAGGCAACTCAGATGAAGACCATGATGCACACGTCCAGCCCGCAAGTGGGGTTGTTGTTTAAGCGCACATGTAGCGGCCCACGCCCGTCTGCACTACCAACATCAGTGCGCACGCCCGTAGCAGAAGCTTCTACCGGCAGATGTTATCCAACAGCCTGTCCCAGCCGACACTGGAGAGCCCTAATGGCTACAAGAACATGATGCACTGTTTCATCCCTACAAACCTCTGCTCCATGCCATGGGGGCCGTTGTCACCAGCCACTCTCGAGTTTCCTGACACATCGCACTCCCACAGCCCAACATCAATATATCCAGACCGTACCGATGTACAGGCAGCTATATGCTTCTGCTAATTATCCCATCGCATTGTGGACTTGTATGTATATACAGAAAAAGGTTGTATCGGTGGCGGTGTAGCTGTATTAAAGTCGTTGAATGTTGCACCTCCAAATCCTCTATCGTGAGGAATGGCTATGGATGAGATTAATACATGGAATAATGAATGGAAGGACATTTATCGAAACTGTACCCTGCTTGTATCGATACACTGGTGTATTTAAAAAAATGACGACGTCAGAAAAAAGTTACACTAGTAACCTGACCAACTAAACTAGATGCACGATTTATTGTGTGTTACTAATAATGTTTATGGCATTTTTGTCCTTTGTCCAAGAGAGAGAAGGAACTCTTTTTCTTGATCAACAAATGGCAATACGAGATGTCAGTTCTTTGATATTCTCACAAGGGTCGCTAGGGCGGCAAAAGGAAGGAGAAACGCAAAAAATGAATGCAAAAGCAAACATCTAGCCTTACTCACATGGGCATATGCATGCATGAAAACTAATGACGCGGTCAAGTGATCATGGCGGCGGATCCGGACGGAGCTCCACATTAAGAACAGCACATCATGCACGGTGAGGTCTCGCCAGCCATAGGGTACCACAGCAAGGGAGAAAACGCAACAAGCTGATCCTCTAAACACGTGTATAGCTTCATAGAGGGATGAGTGGCAATGTATATTGTTTTGTTTTTAGAAACTGAGACTCTTTGGAATTGTTAGTTCCTAGTAACAGCTGATGAGTGATGATTGATATAGTGTGGCTGATGAGATAGTGTAGTGGGAATGTATTCTTCATATATTAATGGAGGAACAAATGTCAGTATGAGCATATTGCATGAACCGCTTGTAGAGATGGGTAAATGTCGATGTCTAATAATCACCCAGATCTTTGACATGAAGAAGCTTTTTAGAGGAAAAGACATGAAGAAGCTCAAGAAACATGTACATTATTTGTACATGAACCCTTGAAAGATCAACATTCGAAAGAGCAACATCCCAGCGGGCTCCATTATAACGCGAAGCTGGACATGTAGACGCAGATGAGCATGACGATCCGCGCTTCTCAGCAGCATCTGGGCTCGCCGTTATTGCACATGTACGCTTTGATAATCTCGCCCACGGCTGTCTGCGCGCAAACCTCCAGCAGTGTAGCTTCTGCCTGCAGACCTTGTCTACGAGGACAATGCATGAACACTATGGCACGGACGATCGATGGTTACGTGCAGATGACACACTATTTCGTCTATGCAAACCTTTTTCTGCTTGGCATCGGCACCCATTGTGACCAGCTACTCACGACTTTCCTGACACATCACACTCCTATGACACAACATCAATATATCTAGATATGCAAACAGCTATGCCTATGTCGGTTATCCTGTTACACTAAGGACTTGTATATATAGAACGAATGAGGTGGTATCGGTGGAGATGTAGTTGTATTAAAGTCATTGAATGTTCCACCTCCAACTTGTATATCAAAGGCATGGCTATTGACAAGATCTAAATATCCTAATTATAGAACAATATATAGAAGCAATGGCTGGGTTTTCGACCATCACCAATACTACAGTCTGTGAAAGATGTTATTGACAGTCCTTACGACCTACTCCCTCCGTCCTGAATTACTTGTCGTTTTAGACTTGGGCATATAAATTAAGGAGAAGTGAATAAGGTAGATATGTAGAAAACATGGAGGAGAGAGATAGAGATAGAGATAGAGATAAAGATACAAATACAGATGTACTGGGAAGACCTAAAGGTGCATGGGGATGCAGTACGGTAAAGGTGCATTGGGAGGAGGAGAGAGATATCCCATACCAGTTTCGTAATAGTAGTGGATGTCTGATACCAAATTAACATCAAATATTTTCTTATTTTGGCTGCTTTCCAGGGTTCTAGTGTTGATTGCTTCTGTAGCAGGTTATCGATATCTAGTGTTTGTTACGTTACATACATGTACTATTTTTTACGTTTATGTGTATAAATTTTGTGTACGCGTGCGCACGCATCTTAATTCGTGTCATGGGCGTGGCGGCAGAGCTGGAGAAGCACAAGAAGAACATCACGTCATGCACGATACCACGCCTGCCACGGGCTACCAGCAAGGGTTGCCAACCTTAATTTCCTGCAACATCAGTTAAGAAACCAGGGAGAAAACGCAACAACCTGACCCACTAAACACGTGCATACCTTCATGAGTTAATCTCTTGTAAAAACGAGACTCTTTGGAATTTTCAGTTCCTACTAATGATGAGTGATGATTGACATAGTGTGGGCAATGTTTTACACGAGTAAGCACCGAGAGAAAAACAGGTGACTCAGACCAGCATAAGATCGGACCTGAAAGAGCTACATCACAGAGGGCTCTGCGATCATTGATACCTAGACTAGGTGACTCAGAAGGAAACAACAATGTACATGGCCAACCCACACGTGGAGTGGTTGTTTAGGCGCACATGTAGTGGAATGATCTTGCCCACTCCCTTCTGCACCACCAGCATCGGCGCGCACGACCGCAGCAGAAGCTTCCACCGACAGACCTTTGTCCACCAGCCTGACCTAGCCGACACTGCAGAGCCCTAATGGCTTCAAGAACATGATGCACCATTTTGTCTGTACAAACCTCTTCTCCTTGCCATGGGGGGCGTTGTTACCGGTCACTCTCGGCTTTCCTGACACATCGCACTCCCACAGCACAGCATCAATATATCCAAACCGATGTACAGCTATAAGCTTCAGCCAGTTATCCCATCGCATTGTGGACTTGAATATATAAACAGAATGAGGTTGTGTCGGTGGAGGTGTAGCTGTATTAAAGTTATTGAATGTTGCACCTCCAAATCCTATATCATGGTGAATGGCCATAGAGACAACAGTAAACAATGAATGAAGGACATTTATGTTTGCTCTAGATATGCTCTAACCGTATCTAAATAGGATGTTCATATTACTTGTATGAAGCATGGATCGGAATTGGAAAGTAACGACAACCATAAAGTTATGTTTAATCTAGTTGCAGTAGTTGGTAATTTGAAAACATTTATATGGGTATTTTTGTCTGATTTTTTCATAGTGGCGGTGTAGTGGTAATGATGGGCAGGATTTCAATCATTAACAATACAAAGTCTGTGAAAGACATCTTGTACAATAAACTGCAATTGATTCACTTCTGCAACAGTAAATTCACAACAAAGTCGGGGAAAATGCATTGTCCATGATACACCATGGAACATTTCTGGATAATTAAGTACAATGGAACAAGTGTATTTTACAATAACTTGATCTTTTTTTAATGAAAATTATTTAATTTTATATTCAATATACAATTATGATCAGATTACTCCATGATACCTACCTCCCTCATCAAAATTATATGAACATAGACAACGGTTGTCCTTCAATTTCATCGAAAGTTTTACACAAAAAAAAACTGGTCTGTAATTAGAGTTTCACAAATGAATTACAAATGTACACAGTCTTCAATAATACAGTTCAACATATATAGTGCCACACCAGTTATTATCTTAAGAAATGGCAGAGATATTATGCATGGTGAAATGAAATAAATAAGCGCAGGTAGGTATGATAAAAGAATTTGTCTAGTATCAAGGAGTGAGTGCCCCGTGTAGGCATTCTCTATATATAAACCATTGTTTTCTGATATCAACACGTTTTATATGACAAGAAAATGTTAAAGAGCCATAGAGGAAATACTGACCGTCAACTTGCTACAATTAAAGGTGTACGTGACAGAAATTATTTACATTGTGGTATATGGGAGTGTGATGCATCCGGGTAATTAAATTGAAAGGCAGTCGAAGCGAGATCACTGCTGCCTGAACCGTGATTGGCCTGGCACTGCTGCTTTTAACAACAATTGAGAAAAAAAAATCCTGGGTGTTCTTGCCATTATTACACTTATAGGACCCCCCTTGACCAGAATGTTGTGAGGTTTCAAGGTAGCAGCAACCTGCTTGAGCAATCAGTTTCAATCTGCCACAATATTTTACTCAACAGTAATGATTAACTACTCCTTTATCATCTTCCTGGCAGAATAAATATACTTACATGTATGAAACTCATAGAAAAAAGTCCAGCGTCTGCATGGAAAAAAATTCAGAAGAGAGTAGTGCTTGTTGAGAAATTTCTAGAAAGAATGTTGGCCACCATTGAGAACCGTCTCAACGGAAACAAAAATCTGCTGGATCATTTCCTACTTTATTCATCAAAAGAATATTCAATATACTTGTGACAGAAATTATTTCCTACTTAACCATCGCGTCCAGCCTTAGAAGTTAAGAAACATCGTGTCCAGACGTGGACGCTGTCCATCCATAGCGTACTGGCTTGCTCCGGAGACCTATTCCCATCCACCCAGAATTTTCTGATTGCGCCCATTTATATTACAATATGCTGTCGGTAGCATCTATTTAATAAACTAGATGATACCCGCGCGTTGCCGCGGCATATTATATAATATGAAGAAAAAACACTTCATAAACACCCAGAAAAGAAAGTAAATAGAAACAGAAAAGATATAGGAACAAAAGGCGGAGTAGTAATGGAGATATTTGGAGGCAGTAATTTCTCTACCTTAATTTGTAGTGACCGGATAACATGAAGTGACATGAGAATATTGATGGATGGATGGATAGATGGGAGTCAGTGGTGATAATCGATAGTGCTAATTTTCTAGATGACGTGGTAGCTAGAGATTTGAAAAGTTCAAAATAGCTCCTAATCGTCAATATTCAATCTTTATCTAATTGTTAAAATTATTTGAGATGATGTGGCGCAATGTGAAGCTACAGAAGTAGCATTGAATGGCTCTTAGTCGGTTGGAGATGATGTGGCGCAATGTGGAGCTAGAGAAATAGCATTAAAGGGCTCTTAGTGGGTTGTATCTTTTATATATAAGTAGATAAAAGGAGATGAAGTTTTCAACACAATGCCTAGAAAAAAATAAGAGAAATAGTTTAAAAATTCTAAAAAAAAACAAAACATCCGATCCTCAATTCCCCCACGAGATATATCCCTCTATTGCCTCCCCGTCCAATCCTCAGGTAACCTCCTCGTCTAATCCTAATTATCGATCCCATATCCCACATACAGCTTCCTCGTCTTGATTAATAATTAAACACACGCCTAGCGATGCTCTCGCGGCTGTATGCAACAAACCCTAGATCAACGCCAAGGCTGTATCGACCTCGTCCAACCATAAGGCAGCCACAGTTGATCTCGTCGCCGTGCTGCTGACGTGAACGCTGAAGGCATGGAGTGTATAGGTGTCGGGGGCTTCAGGTGCATGATGGCCATGGGTACATATTTTTTGCTCCCCGGTGAAAGATACCCAGATCAGATCGTTGTCTTATGGTGATTGGCATCTGGCGACAATATCTACATGAACAAGCCATATCTCGAAGCCATCAGACGTTGCCGATACCGTTTACATGACCGTATGGAGTGTTCTGGAATTGCATGAATCAGGTCTCCCAGAGACAACAAGGACGTTATCATCCAAAATCACCCATTGCCGTTTTCAGCGTAAAGCAAGCTTCCATCAGAAGCGTAGATCATGCCAACAGGTAAGAGTTTGATCTAATCAGTTGCAAACTTATGTCTACTAATTTTCAACATTTGCTTGATCAACAACTTATCTTCATGTTTTCCGCATCTAATTAATACTGCAGGCCACCCTATTAGGCCAAACAAATGCCTCTTTCCTCATCTCGGAGATATATACTTGATACCATGTACGGCAGGTTCAGTTAATTTATTCCTCATGGTACAATTATTCACTTCACCAGCCATACCATGGACGGTTATAGCTGACCAAGTGGGCCGGGCTAAAAGGGCCTCCCTAGGCCCGGTCTGAGCATGGCCCAGGCCCATTGGTAAACGGGCCATGCCGGCCCGCAGCCCTTTGAGGTGCTGAAACTCAACGCTCACCACAGGCACTACATCCCAGCGAGACTCCGCCAGTCCCGTCATGGGCTGCTTGCTGCAGACTCTTTTTTTAAGAAGAACAAGAAAACTGGAGGGGCGAGCCCCTACAGCACTTTATTTAACAAGCAACGGAGAAGTTTATGTACAGATACAGAGAAAAGAAAAAAGAAACAAAACAGCTGAAGGGAACAGGTCCTAGTTTAGTCCATCTATCCAGTCTTGCAGCCTTGGTTTATGTTTTTCCTTGCTGCAGACTCTAATGGCATTCTCCTGTATGTAGTCGAGCATGAAAAAAAAATTTGTTGCTCACAGAGAACCACACCGATGCGGAAGAGTCCCTGCTGTCACTAGAGAATCATGAGCTGAATTGGCGGCGAGGGCATAATCCTACACGGGCAAGATCGACAGGGCAGACAATTAGTAGCATAGTTGCATGCAGTTGACACTGAGCTACACCATGCTGAACATTGAAGTACCATCTGTGGTTCATTTGTAGTTCCACGGACACGTCATTGTTGCAAGGTGTGGTGCCAAATATTGAAGTACCACCTTCCTATCTACTTCCTCTTCTCCACAAAAATGTGTTCATATTAACTAAATTACTTCTGAGTAATGCATGTGGCAGGCAGCCTGATATATATGGTCGATGATGAATTATGGAAGTTAAAAGTGTATCTGCCCTCGTATGATTGCTTCATCTTCTCCAGTTTTTTTCCGTATGCAGTTGTCTGTTTTCACCAATTAACAAAAGGTAACCAGAGAGAATTTGCTAGGACAGTATTTTAGCTTACAGATTAGCATACTGCAGGTAATGGTTATAGTCAGTATGATTGCAGGGCTATTCTTTATTTAAAATATAGCAAAAATTTTGTCAGTGCAATGAAAGGAAACCTTCTTCTATATTTACTACATTTTCTACAGTTTTACAAAAAAATTGCTAAGTCACCTGACACATAGTTTTAACTTTTAAGTGTAAAGAAATAGAATATTATGCTACAAATGATCATATTCGAAGAGCAGATACACGATGCTCAAGGCACAGTAATGAAAATATATACCACTACCTGTCAAGAATATATATTTATCATTATTTGCATCCAAATAGATTAGTTAAATATAAATTCTTTCGCAGTATTGACATTTTTGTTGTCATAATTAAATGTAATTTTCAATAGGATATTTATATTGGGAATATAAATTTTAAAATATATTGTGGACAAATAGAATAGTCATGCTCTTGCATTTTGTTTTTTGTGACAATTAAATTTACTTTTTCGAATTGCTTAGTAATAGTATCACTATTTTGTTTCCTTTAGGAAAGCAACAAGGTTATTGAGTAGTGACCTTCAATGCTCATATAGTTACTCCTTAAAAACATCTCAACAGAGGGAACCTGAACATGGTACGTAGCAAAAAGCTAAATGTCGTAACATTTCATTCTATTGTAGGGAAGTCAGTAATTTTTCTTCATTACATAGGAGATTTATATTTCCATAATTTTTTAATATTTCTACTATAACCACTATGTGCTTACATTCACATTATGGGTCCATCTTTCAGTTGTAGTCACAAAACATCCTGAATGATATTATATTTTTCAATAATACATTTTTGTTCAAAAAAAGTGCTTCTATCTAGTCTATGCAAGATGTTTTTACCAGTAATGAAAGATGTTTATTGGAGTACCCAGGGTACTATTGAAGAACAAATGATTTACAAGAGAGGGTCATTGCATGAAATCACAAGAATGCACTACAATGCACTAAGGTGAAATTTAAAAAGAGGTTTGCGCATATTGATGCTTCATATGTTCCACAATTGTTTTGAGGAAAATCTTCCAAACTGTTATTGTGCATAATTTTTTCATTGTGAACAGCTTATTTTTGTGATTAATTCTATATTATTTGCAATAAGAATTTGAAACTATATACTTTCAGTTGTACATTATTTTATAATGCGAAAATTGTTGTGGCACACTCCAAAAACATGGTTTCGGATACAACACACCACAAAAGTAGAAATTAGGTGAGACACACTACAAACTTGTGGATATTAGCTGCAAGAAAACTTCCCTTTTATAATTGTTCCCTACAGACAAGATGAGACAAATGCATGCATCTATATAATTAATGTATATATATGGGTTAACTGGAATATTGGAAAGATACTATTACAATATAAATTTCCATTTATGATATATGACATGGTGAGAGTACTTCCTTACATAACCGGACCCAAATATCTGATAATTGAAGTATTGTTTTAATAGTTTCAAATTGCGTAGCTGCAAAAAAGTGATTCCATCGAATTGACTAAGAACAGTTTTATTGTAACATTACAGTGGGTCTCAAATTTTCAAGGCTTCTCACTGCACAAGATTGAAATGGAAGAAACAAGCATCCATTATGCTATTCATAATATTAAATGATGTTAATAGAGTTACAATAAGTTTAAAATAGAATCAAGTGCAATAAACTAATCATTAACAACTAGAGCGAGAACAAGTCAGTTAAAGTTGAGTTTTGGCTGGTACAACCACTCTATTGTCAACTTCTAATAAATGTGATTGACCCAATTCTGGATCATCTTCTGAAATCATATAACTATCAAAAGTGAGTGACTGTTCATTGGAACTGTTATAGTCGGAACATGCCTCTTCTCGGTGTGGTGGAGCGATATATGAAAAATAGATGCTAAGCATGCAATGTCCGATAAAAGGGCTTCAGTAGTGAATCTATCGGCACCACAGCAGTGGCCCGAAAATGCATTTTTCCTTTGAATTACTCATTGAATGGAATTTCGCACGTGAAACCTTTCTAGGAGAAATTCATCTTTCTCTTCCTGCAAGCATAAATATCCAGCATCCCGAGATCGGACTCGAGGGATGGTAAGACCCGAGCGGTATAAGCCCGCGAGGCCCTGAAAGGGGTTATTTTTCCTTTACGGCAATAAGAGTTGATTCCCTTGCTTGTAGTTTTTGATCGTGTATTGATTGGGAGAAAACAAATAACTATGCATCAGTTGTGGTGATCCATATTATAATGTAATGTGGCGGCCATACTGACACAAGTCAACTGATATTTATTACTAATATTTTGTCAGATGACTAAATGGATATAGGAATTTGGGGAAGCAGGTACAGAACAACATTTTGTAATTTATCATTATTATTTAATTAGATACCAGATAAATTGTAAAACATAAATAAAAATTTTACTGTACAAAAATTACTTTGTGGCAATTTGCCAATTTGTTAGTACTAAAGATTTATATGTTCCAAAACTAGGTGGAAATAACAAATATATTTATCACTTAATTGCATGGATGCTAATGCAACTCCAAACATGTTATAAGATATCCAGCCCGTGCAACTGCATGAGCAACTTGGCTAGTTATATATACAACGAATACTATAGTATGATAACCTTACTACCTACACCACCAGAGAGAATCTCAACTTTACGTCATGGGAATAAGATGCATCGGCCGAAGAAAACGGAGACTAATTAAGCAAAAAATTTGTGCATCACAAGGAGCCACTGTCATCCAGCCACTCATAAAATGGTAGCGCAAGTGATATTTCTCTTTGATCATTTGTTATGCTCGAGGGTCTGAGTTCTGGAAGAGCTCAAGTGCAAGATCCTAGATAATTCCACAGCATCTGCTGAACCAAAATAGATTCCAGTAACACTTGGATCAGGTGCTACTTTTTGCATTTGAAGAATTAGTGATCATCTAATCTCGCTGTCTCTCTCTTTCTTTATGCTTAAAGATTTGATTGAAACTGTTTCATGTTTGTATTGATCCACTTGTGGATTAAAAATGGACAACGCCACAAATCAGTTACACCTGTACGCTGACCAACTAAACTAGATGCACAATTTATTGGGTGTTACTAATTCAGTTTTATGGCACTTTGTCCTTTGTCAAAGAGAGAGAAGGGACTCATTTCCATGATCAACAAATGGTAATAAGATGTCGATTCTTTGATATTTCCACAAGGGTCGCTTTGGGGGAAAAAAGAAAAATGCAAAAAGCGCAATGGATAAGGGCATGTACAATGATCTAGATGGCTACTGTCTATTATATAGTGGCACGTCATTTTCAAATAAACTGTATGCTTTCTATAAGAGACCTTACTCTCTTCAATTTTTGCATCCACTTAATAGCTTATATATTTACTAATTGGAGACTCCTTTTGAGGCGTCCACATTAATCGGAGAAAATCCAAGAAATTCTTACAAAAAAGAAAAACATCCGGCCATCGATTTGGTACAATCATATCATCCACACTATAAGATTCAATTCACCCACTTCTGCCATCTAAAATAAACTCCACAATATCCCCTCAGATTCACAATGGTAACTAAAAAAGATTTATGTTATTGTCCTCCCTCAACGTTTCTCACGTACGGTAACCCTAGCTAGCGCCATCACCAATCAACAGGCTACCAATCTATTCGCTGCTCTGAGGCGATTGTGAACTCTAGCCATGTGCTCTGGCAGTTCGGAGGCCATTGCAGATCGTTTTTATGGGCTGTGAAGTCGTCCCTCAGGGATGCCTGCGGTCAACCACATACTGGCAGATCGTCGTTTTCACATCATGGATCGGTTTCCATGTGCTCAGGTGGTGACTTCATGGTTCATAGCTACTATGAACTGCAACCATTGCTAGCTTCGCGTTCGCCCAGTAGAACCTCGCAAATCACAAGAAGATGTGGGAATCAAGAGAAGAAGAAAAAAAACAAAACAGCGATCCTGACGTGGATCTAGAGCTCCTGACCACAGTATATAACTGAAAAAGACATGGAAGGTCTCATGATGATGTGATTCAGGCATCTGGCAAGGTACTAGCTTGCAGGTAACCTTTGGTTAATATATATGACTACAGGGGCTGCAGGACGATGCCTCCAACGGGTACCTTCGGTAGAGTGCACCCAGTAAGTATAGGATGTAATAAATTCTCTTGGGCATTTTTTTGTCTTAATTCTCTTGGGCATATGAGTAGACTAAAACATGTATAGTTATGGTACAAAAATGGTGTAATAGCCAACTTGGTCCTTTAACTGTGGATTAAATCTCAGTTTAGTCCTTCAACTTTCAAAACGTCCAGTTTAATCCCTGAACTTTGGTTGAAAGGGTCAATTTTGTCCCTGGTCCGATGTGTCATCCACATCTGCACGTGGGTTCCCTTCTTGCACACATGCACTTTGATGACCCGTGCCGCTGTGCGTGGCCGTCTGCATGCACACCTCCAGCAGTAGCTTGGGCCTGCCGACCTTGTCTTCGAGGATGATGCACGCACACAACGGCACGGAACATTGATGGCTACATTTGTGGTGTCCATTGTGACCAGCTACTCTCGACTTTCCTGACACATCACACTCCCACGACACAACATCAATACATCCCAGATATACAAACAGCTCTGCTTCTATTGGTCATCCTGTCTCAGTGTGGACTTGTATATATGGACGCATTGAGATTGTATCAGCAGAGGTGTAGCTGCATTAAAGTTATTGAAACATGTATTGTATGACACAATGCCCATGGATTCATCACTGGTTCAACAGTAAATTTACTGCCAAGTATGGAGGGAGCTTTGTGCATGATACACCATGAAACCTTTTCCCGATAAGCAACTACAATGGTACAGGTGGATTTTTCCAAAACGTGATATTTTGAACTAAACGTTTTTTTAGCACAGAATTTCTATTGAAAACAACTGTGGTTAGAGTCTTCAATTTCTTCTTGACTTTGGGACAAGTAAAACTAGAACTAGCTTAAGGTTGACATAGCTAACTTGACATTTCCACGCACTATGAAGACATTTTTTTTTTGGTAATAAAATGAAGTTGGTGGATAAGAATTTGCCAAAAAAAAAGAGCTATGGTTCAGAAAAGCAAACAACAAGTGATACATGAGGTTATTTCTAAGGCCTATGTTATGCTAAACAACTGATCATGTTTGGAGACACGATGTAGTGGATCGTAGTTCTTCATTCATTTTGTCAAGTGCGAACATGCTTATCTTGTGCACGATGAAGCAAAGCTTGACACGTAAACACAGATTAGAACGGTGATCCACACCGTTCAGCAGCACACCCACTGTCAGTCTGCACGCAAACCTCCAGCAGTAGTTTCTGCCTGCCAACCTTGTCTATGAGGAAGATGCATGGACACTACTGCATAGATGATCGATGGTTACATGCAGAGGACACACTATTTCGTCTCTGCAAACCTCTTCTTCCTGGCATCGGCACCCATTGTAACCACTCATGACTTTCCTGACACATCACAGTCCCATGAATATATCTAGATATGCAAACAGCTATGCTTATGCCGGTTATCCTGTCACACTATGGACTTGTATATATAGACCGAATGAGGTGGTATCAGTGGAGGTGTGGTATTCAAGTCATTGAATGTTCCATCTCCAACTCCTATATAAAAGGCATGGCTATTGACAAGATCTAAATATCCTAACTATAGACCAATATATAGAAGCAATGGACAGGATTTTACTGTCAACTTCTTGCAAGGAATTTATAAAATGAGTCGACCAACATAGTAGTAGGACTTTAAACAAATCATTCCAGTAGTGTGGGTGTAAATAATCATGCAAGTTCATTTTGGGCCAAAACATGAAACTATATGAAGAAAAGATCAGATACCGGAAATTGTCCAAGAGATGGTGTGCTAAACAAATATTAAAGCCCAATTTTCCATAGAAAATAAATATGAAATCAATCAGAAAAAGGGGTCAACTTGATTTTTTTTTTTTGCTGGTTTACATGGTGAAATTTTGTTTTCAGCAAAGAGCCTGAAGAATAGGGAACCTGCTCTGCACACCCCCGCCCCCGGCCCCCAGGGTACGAACATCCACATGCTTTAATTTTGCGACAATTGTGTGGTTGACCTTATTTATTTTAGATTTCAATTGCACGATTGACTTCGTTTTTCACACTTTGTATGATTGATCCTATTTCTTCAGAATGAAGTTGCCGTTTGACCCTGGTTTGTGACATTTGTTAGTTTGAGCTGATTATTTGAATTAGCAACAATAAAAAACACATCTGGATAACTCAACAGGTAAATCATGGATGAAATTACCCTTTCCTTCATCTGAGCTCATCTCTTCCAAGCGTATTCCTCAATCCCTAATCCTAGGGAGCAGCGCCGAGCTCAGCAGCTGCGTGACGGCTAGGGGACCGCAGACCTGAGAGGCTGAGCAAGGCAAGGCATTGGGCGGGCGGCCTAGGCGTGACCCGTCAGGTCGAGCGGGGCAGACGTGCGTGAAAAGCCACATGACCAGGGCGCGAGGGTGTCGGGCGGGCCAGCTGGGCGCCAAGGCATTAGGCATATCGTCGTGGGCGCGATCCCGTCGGGTCGGGCAGGGAGAACGCAAACCGATCTGGGCGCAGCAAGCTGCGTCAGAGGCGTATGCCGACCTAGGCACGGCGATTTGCAACAGTTTGCTAGTCACCCGGTTTCTCTCCAATTCGTGGCCGTCCTCGTTTCTCTTTGATTGTCATCTTCCTCTTTAAATATCAAAATATTTAAAAATTAAATTTGCAGTTAAACCTTGTTCAATGTGTTTTTTGAAATATTGTAATAATCTTCATGTGGACAATACTGAAATTTTGGTGTTTCAATTAGAGTTAGTCATGCAGTTTACATGACAAAAAAGGGTTAACTATACAAAGGGTAAATATGTTTTTTTACCGTGGACTTAACCCTGTTAAAAGGTAATAGCAGAATAGGGCAATCAGATTCAAGGATCTGAAAAAATTGGCTCAATCAAGCAAGTGTGAAAAATGAGGTCCATTGTGCAATTGAACCAAAAATAGGGTCAACCACACAATTGTGCTTTTCTATTTCTGCCTGGATTTGGATTTGAAGATCAATTGGATCCTTTCTATCATATGCCAAAGAATCAAACGATTTGAGAGCATGTACGTGTATTCAGGCCAGTTTTTCTGAACAAAGTTTGTACCACTACCTAACTAGGCCGGAAGATGAAGTAGAGTTATGTCGATGGGCAAACACTTGATCTTATCTCCAAGGAACAACTACGGACGTCCGAACGCATATCTTGTTGTGGCTAGGATCACATGACAAATCGCTATCTAAAAAGTTCAAACTTTTAGAAGGTCTACTAGAATCTGCTGAGAAGTACTATCCGGCATTGCATTCTCACGGGAATTAGCTCATAAAGTCATAATAGGCTGATCATCAGATCAGGACGAACTGGCCTGCAGACTCGCAGATGCAGCCCCATACACTTGGCCGGTATACACGTCAACACGATCGAGGAGTTAAGATGCAGCCCCATTCCTGCGCCTCAACCGTCACGGCCCTGGCCCGTGCCGCTGGCCCGCACGTATGCCGGGGGAGAGAGAAGGGCGGAGAGAGAGGGAGAGAGAAGAGTTGCCAGGGAGGGAAAGACTAATGAAAAAGATAGAGGGAGAAAGCACACATTTCGTGTGCATTTGTGAAGGGGGAAGCTGTGCATCGATGATGTGGCATGCTATTTTTAGAGATGGTCCTAGTTATTTTCTGCAGCTAAAAACCGATTTTTAGAGCAAGGATAATAGAATCAGCCGCTGCTGGCTCTTTAGGATGTTGTACGCCAGTTTGAGCAGGCTACTAGTTTTTATTTTATCAAATATTGAGTATTAATTTTTCTTTTTGAGCGAAAAATATTGAGTACTATTAAATGCTGCATGTCCATTGGTTGCTTGGCTTTTGCACCCACTCAATGGGGGCTCGATGCGCCTCCCTTGCGCGAGGATGTGCCTCGTCTCGCCGCCTCGTCTCGCCCACCCTCTGGCCCACCAAGCCGGAAGGGCGCTCTTCCACGCCGAAAGAACGAGCGCGCTTCCGAGACAAGCTTGACGGAGCCTGACTTTTCAGCGTGACCCATGCTACGCGTAGAGAAAAAACTACCGCTAAAAAGTTTTGAACATTCTTTGGAAAATAATATTTCATCCATAGAAATCAATTAGAAGCATAGGAAATCAAGAAAATTTTTTCATGTGTTCCACAAATTGTTCTAGAACAATATCTGTTTGTTCTGGAACAAATCCAATATTTCCATAACATATCTACTTTTTTATGAAAAAAATCTGGGAACAAAGTCCATTTATTCGTTGATGAAAAAAATAAAACAAATAAAAATATATTTATTCTAAAACATTGTTTCAGGGCAAATCTAATTTTTTGTTGAAAAGATGAATAAAACTCATAACAAAATCCACTTGTTGCGGAATATTGTTTCATAACAAAATCCATTTGTTACGGAACATTGTCTCAGAGCAAAATATGTTTTTTTTCTGGAACAAATCCAATAGTTTGAAAACATATATGAAAAAATATGAAAAAAAACTGGGAACAAAATCCATTTGTTCCGGAACATGTTCTGGAACAAATTTATTTTGTTCCAAAAAATCCAATTGTTATCAAAAAGATATTTTAAAATATTATAGAAGACATAGAACAAATTCAATTTGTTTCGGAACAATGTTCAAGAACAAATTGATTTTTTATTCTGGAACACTATTGATAATGATGAAGAAAACTTCAAAACAAAGTCTATTTGTTCCGGACATTGTTCGAGAGCAATGTTTCCAGAGCAAATATATTTTTCATGGAAAACAATAAAAATCTAGAAACAAAATCTGTTTGTTCAGGAACAATTCTTGAACAAGTTTGTTTTGTTACAGAAGCTTGCTCCGAAACAATCTATTTTGTTCCATAACATTTATTTTTATTCTGGAATAAATGAGATTTGTTCAGAAGAAAATTTATTTCTTCTGGAACAAGTTGGTATATTTTTCAGAATAAATTTCATGATTTTTAAAATAGGATGAAAACAACAAAAACAAATTTGTTTGTTTCTGAGCATTGTTGCAGAACAAATCTATTTTTTTATAAAAAATGATTAAAAAACTAGAAGAATAAAATTTGTTCCGGAACATCATTTCAGAACAAATATCGTAAAAAATTATTGTTCTAAAACAAACTTAATATACCGTGGAACAAAATTAGATATTCAGCCGAACAAAATCATTATTCATTAAAAAGCTAAGATATTATTTGTTTTAGAAACAGGAGTCGTTGGATGGTCTTCTTCCTACACTGGGTTCGCGCTTGGCAGGGAGGAAGAGGATCTAGAGGCTAATCCTGTTGAGGGAGGGAGGGAGGGATGCCGCCGGGTCAGTTTGATGCGTCGTCGTTGACGGCTATCATGGTTTCAATGACATACACCAACGGTCCATCGTAGAGCAAATTTCAGCCTTTCCGGTTAAATGGGCCAACATGAATCAAAACTAGGGTGACGACAGTAGAAAAATAAGGCCCAATTGATAACGTGGTCACTTTAAAAATATAGATTGGAAAGATTTAAAGGGTCTGTTGGATCAAACGACCTTTTTAGATGACGTTTTGCTTTAGATAATAGCTAAAATCAGAAAATACCTACTCAGGATTTGCTAGACTGTTGGAGATGCTCTAATCAAATCAAAACTATATGGTAAATTTGCAAAAGGGGTATTTTCGCCTTTATCCAAGTAAGTTAACATGATTAGAGGACTTGACCAATCTTGTGGTACATATAAGTTGTTCAGACGGTGAATTTGCAAAATCTGAAAAACAACGGCAATTGGAGTGAAAAATGATGGTTGTTATGCAATTGGTTGGGCCAACCAACAAATGCTCTGTAGGTCACGGGGGCGTCCCACTGCATATCTTGTTGTGGCTTGAATCACTTGACAAATCGTAATCTCAAAGATTAGAACTTTCAGATGGTCTACTAGAATCTGCTGAGAACTATCGGGACGTTGGATAACTCACGGGCAGTAGCCAGTAGCTCGTAAAGTCGTAATACGCGGATGATCAGAAGGAACTGGCCGGCATGCACGCGGTTGATCGCGGTGGTGCATGCAAACTAACCTCGATGCCATGCCACGCATGTCGCCGCCTAATCCACTTTGATCCAGTCATCACACTCTCGGGCGGATAAAGAGCCTGATCTACGCGCACCGCAGTTATCGGCGCATCCTCGTCAGCTGCTTGTTGGCGTGCGGCCTGATCTCTCTCTCTCTCTCTCATATATATATATATATGCATCAGCTCGATCGATCTCTACTCTATCCCCTTCATCGATTAATCAGTGCTTGACTTGATCGATCGAGCAGGTGAGGAGGAAGTAATTAAGATGGCCGGTGGATTCGCGGTGTCCAACAAGCAGGTCGGCGAGGAGGGGCACCGTCAGTTCAACGGCAAGATCACCTGGTACGTGTGGATCTGCGGCGTGATCGCTGCCACGAGCGGTCTCATGTTCGGCTACGACATCGGCATTTCCGGCGGCGTGACGGCCATGGACGACTTCCTGGTGCGCTTCTTCCCGTCCGTGTACGCGCGGAAGCACCGCGCCAAGGAGAACAACTACTGCAAGTTCGACGACCAGCGGCTGCAGCTCTTCACCTCGTCGCTGTACCTGGCGGCGCTGTGCGCCAGCTTCGTGGCGTCGCGGACCTGCACGCGGCTGGGCCGCAAGCGCACCATGCAGGCCGCCTCCGTCTTCTTCCTGGGCGGCAGCGCCCTGTGCGCGCTGGCCCCGAGCCTGCCCGCGCTCATCGTGGGCCGCGTGCTGCTGGGCGCCGGCGTGGGCTTCGGCAACCAGGCCGCGCCGCTCTTCCTCTCGGAGATCGCGCCGGCCCACGTGCGCGGCGCGCTCAACATCCTCTTCCAGCTCAACGTGACGCTGGGCATCCTGGTGGCCAGCGTGGTCAACTACTTCGCCTCCGCCGTGCACCCGCTCGGCTGGCGCTACGCGCTGGGCGGCGCCGGGGCGCCCGCCGCCGTGCTCTTCCTCGGCTCGCTCGCCATCACCGAGACGCCCACCTCGCTCGTGGAGCGGGGCCGCGCCGAGGCGGGCCGGGCCACGCTCGAGCGCATCCGCGGCACCCGCCACGTGGACGCCGAGTTCGACGAGATCCGGGCCGCGTGCCACCGGGCCGCCGAGCTCAACCGCCAGGAGAGGCCCTACCGGAGGCTGGCCCGGCCCGAGAGCCGCCCGCCGCTGGTCATCGCCGTCGCCATGCAGGTGTTCCAGCAGTTCACGGGGATCAACGCCATCATGTT